>CM068368.1:376799615-377399615 GCA_034769895.1 Magicicada septendecula
TTCAATAATTATCTCTGGTATAATTTTAAAAACATGTGCTGCCATAATTGAAACCTTTTATTGTAAACCACATCTCAGTACAGGAACAAAACTAAAGTTATCCAGGCTAAACACCATTGCAGTATCAATGTATGATAGACATTATACTTACATGATTAGACATACATTATATATATATATCATTATATATATATATATTATAACGGCCTTTTTATCTAACACACATATATTATATATTTAATGATAGATAAAATGTTACTTACCCGTGACTTTTACTTTACCTGGGCGCCAGAACAAATCCCAGATACAAATGACATGGATTCAGCTTAGCTCAGAGCATAGAGACACATTATCTCAGGATTCGTTCAGTGAATGTGGAATTCAAGGGGAATCGTTACAAATAACACTTTAAAATTTGCTTGAGTTTGTTTAATTAACGATTAAATGTTATTTTATTAATGTTCTTTCAAAGCTAAGTTAAGGACTTATTGCTAACCTAAATCTTATTATTAATGAGTGTGCGTGAAAAGTGAAGATTAAAATGTCCAAACGACCAATTGTTCTTATCTGGTTTAATTAAGAAAATTTATATCTCCCAAACCAGTGCTAATGAACAGGTCTGCAATAATTTGCACGTTCAATACTACACCTCACCTTCCATTCAACACTCCTATATTAATTTATAGCTAATCTAACTAATTAAATACAAATTATGAATTTACTTAGTGTCTTTTAAAAAATTGTTTATTGCTATTTATTATTTATTTTGTTTCTTTTAATTTCATTGATCAATGAATCTATTTCTTACTGATTGATGCGTCGACCGTAGATAGAAATCCGTAGTGATCCTCCTTTTGATTGTTCGACACAGAAGAAATGATGTTGACCAAAATGTTGACCGATGATACTGGGCAATTACAAATGCTGTAGCTCTCTGTTACACAGGTCACTTTACAACTAAATTAATTATTAATTAATTAATTAATTTTCTAATTAATTAAAGCGTTGTTACACAGCGAGAGTTGTTATCGAACTTTACTAGTCCCTCCGCAACTACGGACTACTTCCTGAACGGTTTATTTAAATAAGACTTTGCATGGTTTGTGAAATTTAGCACGTATTTAACACACGTTTTGCTCATTTAAGATTCGAACGAAGAGTGTCGATTCCCCAAGTCTGAGTTGGCGTCTCTTCTGAATACAGCTTTGTGATTGGTTGTTCAAAATAAATCATGCGTTTTCCATTTGAAACAATATCGAACAAGTCGACCAAACACCCCTTAGCAGGTTTGAGATGGTAGAGAGTTACTGGCTAATTTCATACTTCCTCTGTTTGCAAATCGTTTGATTATGGGTATTTGCAAACGTGATTTCACAGATCTGACCACAGAATATTATTGCTTATGTCTTTCTCTGTAAGTGTGTGAAAACACCTAATTCATACCTAGCCTAATTCTCTAGTTATTTCTCTTGGCGTTCTTCTTCTGTATAACTTCTGTAAATGTTAATTATATTGGTTGATATTTTGGCTACTTATAGAGCTTTAATTGCTGAACACTATGCAGGTTTCAGAATTGCTGTATATTTATTAGTTATGAAGATATTGCAGTTTAAACTAATAAAAATAATTGAATAAAAATTCATGTCTGTGCCGGCAACCTTTGTAGCAGTGGCGATGTTAGACAGAGATAGCTGTGATTATACCCTCTCTCTCTTGCTTACGCCTCTATACTCGCACAGTATGACACTTTCATATAACGATCTGATGGGTCGGCTTTATGAATCGTTATATGTACCCCCACTTATTATCAAAAAAATTGATTATTTAAGAAATACATTAATTTTTTTTCTTATTGTAAAGTTACGCACTTTTTTTTTATTTTAAAACTTGCACTGTTTGTTTTGCTCGCAGACATTTTGCACTATTACAATTTTGCTTACTTCTACCTTATAACTAAGTATTACAATATGTTACTAAACCTAACAAGGCATACACATATTAGAGATTTATACGAACATTAATGCTTTAATCACAAGTTTGATTTAATTGATGGCAATGATCAAAACAACATTTATTTTAACATTTATTTAACTACTACTTATTAACATTGACATTGCTTCAAAGACATTTATAAATATTTGTTTGACTATGTTTGATTCACATACCTCATTGGTTCAAACCATTGTTTCTTTATTGCTCTATATTTTGTTTATATTTCCTCAAACTATCCACATATATGGAAAATCCTGGTTTGGTGTTGGTAATCACACTTCTCCAAGCGACACTAAACCTAGGGTCTTGTTGTTGATGGGTCCCTATTTCCTTAAGTCGTCTAACTATTTCAGGTTTTGTTACATGCTTTACTGTGTAAATACCTATATCGGTGCTACTACTTTTTCTGTTTACTGTACCCATGTTGTTTTCTGATGGTGGATTTCTACTGAGTACATCTGCTACCAAGTTGTCTTTCGCTTTACAATACTGTATTTCAAACTGGTACGCTTGTATAGCCAAGATCCAACGAGTCAGACGAACACCTAGCAATTTACACTTTAATAAAAATACTAACGCCTTATTGTCGGTGATTATAGTAAGTGTAGCACCCAGAATATAACTTCTAAACTTTTACAGGCTATGCACTATCGCTAATAGCTCCTTTTCTGTGGTAAAATTGGTTAATTCCGCTCCTTTAAGTGTGCAACTTACAATTCCTAATACCGCTTTTTGGCCCTTCTCATCTATCTCATACAAGTGTGCTCCTATAGCAATATTGCTGGCGTCTGTTTGCAAATAAAATCTTTCTCCTACCCTTGATGATGTAATACTACAGTATTTATAAAAAGACTTTTCACTTGTTATAGCACTTCATCATGGTCCTTTGTCCACCTCCATTTAATTCCTTTGTTTAACAACTTCAACAATGGAACAGTACTTTCTGCGTATATACTTGTAAACCTCTGATAGTAGTTAGCTAAACCTAGAAATGACTTTAGCTGCTTGCAGTTCTTTTATGACACTTACCGACTTCCAATGCTTAAATCCTTTAATGTTTACATTGATTTTATTAGTATCAATTTCCATTGTGATGGTATTTCTTTTGAAATTTATTTCTGCCTTCCATTCAATTAACGTATCTACCCCAATAATACAATCATGAACGAGTTTCGGGACAATAAGAACAACAATTTGGGTTTGGGTACCATTTATATTGATAGGTAAATATATTTGTTCAGTTATCTTTTGCATTTTGTCTCCAGTGGCTCCCTGTACATTACAATTTTTTTACGGGTAGTCTGGGACAATTACGCAACTGACTATTATTTTCTACAAACTTTGAGCTGACACAGGTTACCTCACTGCCGGTGTCTATTAGCGCTCGTACTAGAGTCAGCTGCATGGAACTAGTATCGTCAAGGTCACACCGCTTACTTACAGCGTTGCCACTAAGCAACAGTTTCCCTTTCTTCCGAAAAATGCTACACTAGTAAGTAAGCCTACTTAATGTAAAGAATATAACAAAGTGAGAAAGTTTGTAATACATGCATTAGAGTACATTGTTACATTGTCAATAATTCTTAATAATAATTACATCACAATTAATATATTGTTAATAATTAATTAACAATTAATTTCCGTATCTTATACATAACATTCAATTCGACGCGTCAGCTATAGTTTGTTTGAACGAATTTTATACGCATCCTGTGTCTTAAGCTTGCCCCATTTAATTATTGAAGACACCGCACTATTCGTGACTCAGAAAAATATTCTATTTTTATTTCCTGCGCTGCTTATTAATAATTAAGTAAAAAAATTAGAACTATACTATAAGATGTTACATGCACAAGTAGCATAAAAATAATGGTATGTATAAACGTGAAACGAATTGGATTTCTTAAGAAAATAAGGATAATTTTATAAACAACAAATACAAATGTCTCATGAAATAAATTAAAAATTCCTTATTTATTTATATATTTTAACTTAAATCTTTAAATATAGAATTTAAATTTATAATTCTATATTTTATGCATTGTCCTTACTAATTTTATAATTAAAATTTTCCTTATTTTATGAACTATAGAATTCCTTATGACTATTATAAATAAGCAGTATGTTGAAAAACTCACCTTAAATAGGGTTAGTCACACAATTATCACTTTGCAAAGTGATAGCACAGAGCACATTCATAACACTCCTGAAGAAAACACGCACACACGGTTTTTTATGTTTCAATAAAAATAGAAAATACTACGCTTCGCTATAGACACGTTTACCACCTATATACACTTTTTAACACTCCTGCAGTATTCGTCTTCGGATTCACTGGACTCAGGTTCGCTGTCACTACTCACACGTAAGTGTATGATGAAGGGCTCCACTGTGGTGTCTCTCGTGCACTGCTTTGAGTAATCGGCTTCTTGTAGTGCCTCCGCATGTCTTACGCACTTCTTCCAGTCTTCCTGAGTTATCCTGTCCAAAGCTTCGTGTGCAAGTTGTTCAATATCGGCCAATCTGAAAGTCGTATTCTTGTTTGCAACATACCGTTTAACTTGGGCCCATATCAGCTCGATCGGATTATACTGACAATGATATGGTGGCAGGCGCACTACTGTATGTCCCATTTCATTTGCCAGTTGATCCAATTCGTACGTCTTCTTGGCCGTTCGGATCTCTTCTTTAGAAAGAAGTTCATCCCTGGTTTCAGCTGTGGAAAATGAAATTCTCTTCTTACGCAGCCACTCCATGATATCTGCTTTACGCCAGTTTGAACATGGTGGTTTATCTATTTGTACAGAATGATAGCTGGCATTATCCATCACGATGACAGAGCCTTCTTCCAAGGAGCGCAACATACCAACAAACCAGGTCTTAAAAACTTCAGCATTCATTTCTGTGTGGTAGTCAGATGCAGCTGAATGCTTACTGCCACGAAAGACAAGTTTGGCACCTGCTATGAAACCTGTACTTGCGGATCCAGCATGTGCAATAATCAGCCGGCCACCTCTACCAGTAGGTACTTTCAGCCCACCGTTCCCTCTGGAGTCTTGCCAGATGTATTTATTCGTATGATTCTGTGATATCCAGGTTTCATCCAAATAAATTATAGGCCTGTTGTCCTCCGTACGATGTATATGCATGGTTCTCAAAAACTTCGCTCTCAAGGCAGCAATGTCTCTGCGCTCCATTAAAAATTTTCGTCCATCGTTGCACTTCTTAAATTTAAAACCAAGCACTTTCAGAAGGCGAAGTACGGAGGCTTCTGAACCAGAATAATTGATTTTCTGACAGAGATCAGCTCGAATTTTGCTTGCAGTGGGGTATTCCCCTCGGTCGTAATATTCTAGTACGGTCCTGCGGACTATTTGTTTATTAAAATCGTCCAGTTCAGTGTTTTTGTGTTCCCGTTTATACCCTTTCCTTGGAGAACTGAACACAACACTCACGCCTTGATCATCTGCCGAAGCAACGGTATTGCTAATACGTTGCACCGACTGTTCAGAAATGCCACAAGCTTCCGCTGTCAATTTTCGAACTTGTGCAAAATTTATGTTCCTCCTGGCTTCTTCATTATACGCAAGATTTTTAAAAAACTTGTAAACGTTTGCTATGATGACTTTACTTTGTTTTCTAATGTCCTCTCGGCCCGCACGTACACCACCGCTGCTTGTACTCGAACTAAATGTAGGATACTGTTCCTCAATATCACTCATAATAAATACAAATTATTGAAATAAACTAATACACACACTGTCTACAATAAAGACGTCAACCGTTCACATGAAACGCACAAAATGTCTGTCAACAATACTAAGGACGAAAAATATCTTGGATGTTTGTTGCTAATTCGTCTCTTCCTCACCTCGTCCACCCAACCTACTTGGAATGGGGTACTGTAACTGAAATGGGATTGGCTTTTGTCACAACAGCAACAATTTTGTTTACAGAAATTGCTCAGTCCTTTGTGCAACGGAAGAAAGGTAGTAGCGCGGGCAGTAAACATACACATTTTTGAGGGGATTGTAAAATGACAAAGGCATTCATAAAAGTGTCAGACAGCAATATTTACCAAAAAGACATGCCGACAGGGTATACGCAATGTGCATACCAAATGTGTACATATACCTAACAGAACTTCTGAACCATATGGCTTAGGAATGACCGTGTAGAGAACAAAAACAGATTCATTTACAAAAGGGAAAAGACCGTGAGTATGAAAAAATTAAAGCGACAACAGCAGGCAAGGTCAGCGTTCTCAGACAACTGTCAGTCTGTAGGATAACCGCCCATGAAGAAAACAGTAAAACTTTAATAAGTAAGTGCACTGTACGGAAATCACAAAATAACTGACCTAATGGT
Source organism: Magicicada septendecula (assembly GCA_034769895.1). NCBI lineage: Eukaryota > Metazoa > Arthropoda > Insecta > Hemiptera > Cicadidae > Magicicada > Magicicada septendecula. Next base: position 376,805,976 of record CM068368.1, read on the forward strand.
ACTTCGTAAAGTTAGGGTGTGTATTGCTAAAAGGTTTAGATTCTAACATAAGAAAAACCAGCGCAGTATAAATAGTAGTTTCAGAGAACTGCAAATCGTAACAAAAAAAAAGCCAAAGAAACAGAAGAAACGCAAAGATAGAAATTCTGTAGATATTTACGCGACAACAAAAAATATGTTGCCGACTCACACAAATTTTTAGAGCTCAAATACTGGCGCCCAGAATTTAACTGAGTAGTGTTACCCACAACTAATTATTCCTGATAAAACAAATTCATTTACGCGATACGCATAAATAAATTTGAAACGAAGAATATAATGTGGATGTATGAAATTTGTTTTCGTAACACTGCTAAAACGCTACACACTGTACTAGCCGGCAACAACGCTGGGCGAGGGGCGTGGAGGTGACAGGGAGAAGCAGTGAAAGTGAGTGACCTCGACGATACTACTTCCATGCAGCGGACTCTAGTAGATTACAGATTTCACAAATTATTTACGGGCATTCAGGATAATGGCTTCTACCCACTTCTTGCTCTTCTTTTAACAACAACTCCCTATCGCTCACTTGTTTTATATTAGTTGCTACTTTCTTTTTACCTGTTTTCGTGGGTTGTTTCACTGCAGGTAATGGTAGATTTAGTTTTGTTTCTTTTCTACCTGCAGTGGCTTCCCATTTCCCATATTCATTTTACTAGTAGACGGTTGCGGTTCGGTAGATAATATGGCTGTTTTACATACCTTAAACCCTTTATTTGGTCGGTTTTCAACACTCCTACTTCTACCCTTTTCTTCCAATTTCTGCCGGTTTTGGGGTTTGTTACCAGGATATGAGGTAAACCTTTTTTTCTTTTGGGTGTTCATTGTCTCTTCTTTTCGTTAGGTAGAAAGTTGGTTCCTGATGATCGCCTCTAGAGTGGTTACTCAGCTGATTATTTACACGCTTCAGGTCCCTCTCTAGGTCTTGACATTCATCCACGACCATTATAAACTTTTCTGGAGGATCCACTCCTCTAGTAGTGGTTGCTACTTTAGTGCATTCCGAGAAATGGCGCACTAGCTTGTACACTAGGTCTCTCTCCTCTATTGGTGGTGTTAGATGCTTTACTTGTGCCTTTACGTTTTGCACATAGTTGGTTGTTGTCATATTCATGGACGGGTGATAATTACCAAATTCAAGATGATTGCGTACCCTTCTTTGGATCTGAATGTTCCAGTATTGAGCAAGGAATTTTTCTCTGAAGTCGGCGTAGGTTTGGACTCGGTCCGAGATGACTTTCCACCACATACCTGCCCAATTCTTGAGAAATCGGCCTAACATGTCCTTCTTATCCTCGTCGTCCATCAGTGGGTTTACGCGAGATACATAAGCCTCAAACAGCTGTAGAAACTCCACAGGATTCTCATGTGTCACGACTTTGGTTTGCTGTGACTTCATTGCCTTAGTCAGATCTTCCCGCATTACCTTTAATTGCTGTTCTACGTTTTGATGAACTTCGTCTTGGTCAGCCTTACTCTCTACTTGTTTCTTAAACTCCTTAATATTTTCACCCAGTTGTGTGCACTCTACCCTGGTACTCTGGATTTCTTCTTTATTTAGAAGCGTTTGGGTTTTTAACTCAGCAGTTACTTCGCTGAATTGTTGGTTACTAAGGCTTATTTTCTGTTCTAACCGTTCATGAAATTCGTTTCTAAATTTATTTAGTTTTTAATCTTGGCGGCGAAAATAAGTATTTACTTGTTTCTTAAATTCCTCTATGGTAGCTTTAACCTCTTCGGTATGCTTATCAAACTTAAGATTACTTTCATCTATTTTACTAGCTAAATGAGTTATTTCTTCTATTTTAAATGTAGTTTCTTTACTCCTTTGTTCTATTTGACTAGTCAAATTCTCATTTATTTGTTTCATTTCACAAGACAAGTATTTATTAGTTTGCTTGATTTTATTATTAACATCATTTATTAATATTTTATTACTTTCTTCTAAATTTTGATTATTTTCTTCAATTTTACTTTCAAGTTTACTATTTGTATATTTTATTTCACTAGATATTGGCTCTTTGTACTTTCAATTTTACTATTTAATTGACTATTATTTTCATCCATTTTAGTGGTCAACTGCTTAAACATCTGTTCAATTGCTGCTATATCTACTGCTGGTGATTTAGCCATCTTTTAATTTTATTATTATTTAACAAACTTTATTTTAATATTTAACCCTTCAACAGTTATTTGTAACCTTAAATTCCACTTCGTTTCAAATTAAATATTATTACAATTCAAACTAGTCACTTGGGTTAATAGTTGCACACCAAATTTATATATATAACTTATTTACCTATACATAAATTTGTGAGTTTACTCGTGCCCATTCAGTTGCAGCGCCAAATTTCTAACGGCCTTTTTATCTAACACACATATATTATATATTTAATGATAGATAAAATGTTACTTACCCATGACTTTTACTTTACCTGGGCGCCAGAACAAATCCCAGATACAAATGACATGGATTCAGCTTAGCTCAGAGCATAGAGACACACTATCTCAGGATTCGTTCAGTGAATGTGGAATTCAAGGGGAATCTTTACAAATAACACTTTAAAATTTGCTTGAGTTTGTTTAATTTACGATTAAATGTTATTTTATTAATGTTCTTTCAAAGCTAAGTTAAGGACTTATTGCTAACCTAACACTTATTATTAATGAGTGTGCGTGAAAAGTGAAGATTAATACGTCCAAACGACCAATTGTTCTTGTCTGGTTTAATTAAGAAAATTTATATCTCCCAAACCAGTGCTAATGAACAGGTCTGCAATAATTTGCACGTTCAATACTACACCTCACCTTCCATTCAACACTCCTATATTAATTTATAGCTAATCTTACTAATTAAATGCAAATTATGAATTTACTTAGTGTCTTTTAAAAAATTGTTTATTGCTTTTTATTATTTATTTTGTTTCTTAATTTCATTGATCAATGAATGTATTTCTTACTGATTGATGCGTCGACCGTAGATAGAAATCCGTAGTGATTCTCCTTTTGATGGTTCGGCACAGAAGAAATGATGTTGACCAAAACGTTGACCGATGATACTGAGCAATTACAGATGCTGTAGCTCTCTGTTACACAGGTCACTTCACAACTAAATTAATTATTAATTAATTAATGCGTTGTACACAGCGAGAGTTGTTATCGAACTTTACTAGTTCCTCTGCAACTGCGGACTACTTCCCAAACGGTTTATTTAAATAAGACTTTGCGTGGTTTGTGAAATTTAGCACGTATTTAACACACGTCTTGCTCATTTAAGATTTGAATGAAGAGTGTCGATTCCCCAAATCTGAGTTGGCATCTCTTCTGAATACAGCTTTGTGATTGGTTGTTCAAAATAAATCATGCGTTTTCCATTTGAAACAATATCGAACAAGTCGACCAAACTCCCGTTAACAGGTTTGAGATGGTAGAGAATTACTGGCTAATTTCATACTTCCTCTGTTTGCAAATCGTTTGATTATGGGTATTTGCAAACGTGATTTCACAGATCTGACCACAGAATATTATTGCTTAGGTCTTTCTCTGTAAGTGTGTGAAAACGCCTAATTCGTACCTACCCCAATTCTCTAGTTATTTCTCTTGGCGTTCTTCTTCTGTATAACTTCTGTAAATGTTAATTATATTGGTTGATATTTTGGCTACTTATAGAGCTTTAATTGCTGAACACTATGCGGGTTTCAGAATTGCTGTATATTTATTAGTTTTGAAGATATTGCAGTTTAAACTAATAAAAATAATTGAATAAAAATTCATGTCTGTGCCGGCAACCTCTGTAGCAGTGGCAATGTTAGACAGAGATAGCTGTGATTATACCCTCTCTCTCTTTCTTACGCCTCTATACTCGCACAGTATGACACTTTCATGTAACGATCTGATGGGTCGGCTTTATGAATCGTTATATATACCCCCACTTGGTATAAAAAAAATTGATTATTTAAGAAATACATTAATTTTTTTTCTAATTGTAAAGTTACGCACTTTTTTTTATTTTAAAACTTGCACTGTTTGTTTTGCTCGCACACATTTTGCACTATTACAATTTTGCTTACTTCTACCTTATAACTAAGTATTACAATATGTTACTAAACCTAACATGGCATACACATATTAGATATTTATACGAACATTAATGCTTTAATCACAAGTTTGATTTAATTGATGGCAATGATCAAAACAACATTTATTTTAACATTTATTTAACTACTACTTATTAACATTGACATTGCTTCAAAGACATTTATAAATATTTGTTTGACTATGTTTGATTCACATACCTCATTGGTTCAAACCATTGTTTCTTTATTGCTCTATATTTTGTTTATATTTCCTCAAACTATCCCCATATATGGAAAATCCTGGTTTGGTGTTGGTAATCACAATTCTCCAAGCTACACTAATCCTAGGGTCTTGTTGTTGATGGGTCCCTATTTCCTTAAGTCGTCTAACTACTTCAGGTTTTGTTACATGCTTTACTGTGTAAATACCTATATCGGTGCTACTACTTTTACTGTTTACTGTAACCATGTTGTTTTCTGATGGTGGATTTCTACTGAGTACAGCTGCTACCAAGTTGTCTTTCACTTTACAATACTGTATTTCAAACTGGTACGCTTGTATAGCCAAGATCCAACGAGTCAGACGAGCACCATGCAATTTACACTTTAATAAAATACTAACGCCTTTTTGTCAGTGATTATAGTAAGTATAGCACCCAGAATATAACTTCTAAACTTTGACAGGCTATGCTCTATCGCTAATAGCTCCTTTTCTGTCGTAAAATAGGTTAATTCCGCCCCTTTAAGTGTGCAACTTACAAATTCTAATACCGCTTTTTGGCCCTTCTCATCTATCTCATACAAGTGTGCTCCTATAGCAATATTGCTGGCGTCTGTTTGCAAATAAAATCTTTCTCCTACCCTCGATGATGTAATACTACAGTATTTATAAAAAGACTTTTTACTTGTTGTAGCGCTTCATCATGGTCCTTTGTCCACCTCCATTTAATCCCTTTGTTTAACAACTTCAACAATGGAACAGTACTTTCCGCGTATTTACTTGTAAACCTCTGATAGTAGTTAGCTAAACCTAGAAATGACTTTAGCTGCTTGCAGTTCTTTTATGACACTTACCGACTTCCAATGCTTAAATCCTTTAATGTTTACATTGATTTTATTTGTATCAATTTCCATCGTGATGGTATTTCTTTTGAAATTTATTTCTGCCTTCCATTCAAGTAACGTATCTACCCCAATAATACAATCATCAATGAGTTTCGGGACTATAAGAGCTACAATTTGGGTTTGGGTACCATTTATATTGATAGGTAAATAAATTTGTTCAGTTATCTTTTGCATTTTGGCTCCAGTGGCTCCCTGTACATTACAATTTTTTACGGGTAGTCTGGGACAATTATGCAACTGACTATTATTTTCTACAAACTTTGAGCTAACACAGGTTACCTCACTGCCGGTGTCTATTAGCGCTCGTACTAGTAGATTACTGATTTCACAAATTATTTCCGGACATTCAGGATAATGGCTTCTACCCTCTTCTTGCTCTTCTTTTAACAACAACTCCCTATCGCTCACTTGTTTTATATTAGTTGTTACTTTCTTTTTACCTGTTTTCATGGGTTGTTTCACTGCAGGTAATGGTAGATTTAGTTTTGTTTCTTTTCTACCTGCAGTGGCTTCCAATTTCCCGTATTCATTTTACTAGTAGACGGTTGCGGCTCGGTAGATGATATGGCTGTTTTACATACCTTAAACCCTTTATTTGGTCGGTTTTCAACACTCCTACTTCTACCCTTTTCTTCCAATTTCTGCCGGTTTTGGGGTTTGTTACAAGGATATGGGGTAAACCTTTTTTTCTTTTGGGCGTTCATTGTCTCTTCTTTTCATTAGGTAGAAAGTTGGTTCCTGATGATCGCCTCTAGAGTGGTTACTCAGCTGATTATTTACACGCTTCAGGTCCCTCTCTAGGTCTTGACATTCATCCACGACCATTATAAACTTTTCTAGAGTATCCACTCCTCTAGTAGTGGTTGCTACTCTAGTGCGTTCCGAGAAATGGCGCGCTAGCTTGTACACTAGGTCTCTCTCCTCTATTGGTGATGTTAGATGCTTTACTTGTGCCATTACGTTTAGCACATAGTTGGTTGTTGTCATATTCATGGACGGGTGATAATTACCAAATTCCAGATGATTGCGTACCCTTCTTTGGATCTGAATGTTCCAGTATTGAGCAAGGAATTTTTCTCTGAAGTCGGCGTAGGTTTGGACTCGGTCCGAGATGACTTTCCACCACATACCTGCCCAATTCTTGAGAAATCGGTCTAACATGTCCTTCTTATCCTCGTCGTCCATCAGTGGGTTTACGCGAGATACATAAGCCTCAAACAGCTGTAGAAACTCCACAGGATTCTCATGTGTCACGACTTTGGTTTGCTGTGACTTCATTGCCTTAGTCAGATCTTCCCGCATTACCTTTAATTGCTGTTCTACGTTTTGATGAACTTCGTCTTGGTCAGCCTTACTCTCTACTTGTTTCTTAAACTCCTTAATATTTTCACCCAGTTGTGTGCACTCTACCCTGGTACTCTGGATTTCTTCTTTATTTAGAAGCGTTTGGGTTTTTAACTCAGCAGTTACTTCGCTGAATTGTTGGTTACTAAGGCTTATTTTCTGTTCTAACCGTTCATGAAATCCGTTTCTAAATTTATTTAGTTTTTAATCTTGGCGGCGAAAATTAGTATTTACTTGTTTCTTAAATTCCTCTATGGTAGCTTTAACCTCTTCGGTATGCTTATCAAACTTAAGATTACTTTCATCTATTTTACTAGCTAAATGAGTTATTTCTTCTATTTTAAATGTAGTTTCTTTACTCCTTTGTTCTATTTGACTAGTCAAATTCTCATTTATTTGTTTCATTTCACAAGACAAGTATTTATTAGTTTGCTTGATTTTATTATTAACATCATTTATTAATATTTTATTACTTTCTTCTAAATTTTGATTATTTTCTTCAATTTTACTTTCAAGTTTACTATTTGTATATTTTATTTCACTAGATATTGGCTCTTTGTACTTTCAATTTTACTATTTAATTGACTATTATTTTCATCCATTTTAGTGGTCAACTGCTTAAACATCTGTTCAATTGCTGCTATATCTACTGCTGGTGATTTAGCCATCTTTTAATTTTATTATTATTTAACAAACTTTATTTTAATATTTAACCCTTCAACAGTTATTTGTAACCTTAAATTCCACTTCGTTTCAAATTAAATATTATTACAATTCAAACTAGTCACTTGGGTTAATAGTTGCACACCAAATTTATATATATAACTTATTTACCTATACATAAATTTGTGAGTTTACTCGTGCCCATTCAGTTGCAGCGCCAAATTTCTAACGGCCTTTTTATCTAACACACATATATTATATATTTAATGATAGATAAAATGTTACTTACCCATGACTTTTACTTTACCTGGGCGCCAGAACAAATCCCAGATACAAATGACATGGATTCAGCTTAGCTCAGAGCATAGAGACACACTATCTCAGGATTCGTTCAGTGAATGTGGAATTCAAGGGGAATCTTTACAAATAACACTTTAAAATTTGCTTGAGTTTGTTTAATTTACGATTAAATGTTATTTTATTAATGTTCTTTCAAAGCTAAGTTAAGGACTTATTGCTAACCTAACACTTATTATTAACGAGTGTGCGTGAAAAGTGAAGATTAAAACGTCCAAACGACCAATTGTTCTTGTCTGGTTTAATTAAGAAAATTTATATCTCCCAAACCAGTGCTAATGAACAGGTCTGCAATAATTTGCACGTTCAATACTACACCTCACCTTCCATTCAACACTCCTATATTAATTTATAGCTAATCTTACTAATTAAATGCAAATTATGAATTTACTTAGTGTCTTTTAAAAAATTGTTTATTGCTTTTTATTATTTATTATGTTTCTTAATTTCATTGATCAATGAATGTATTTCTTACTGATTGATGCGTCGACTGTAGATAGAAATCCGTAGTGATTCTCCTTTTGATGGTTCGGCACAGAAAAAATGATGTTGACCAAAACGTTGACCGATGATACTGAGCAATTACAGATGCTGTAGCTCTCTGTTACACAGGTCACTTCACAACTAAATTAATTATTAATTAATTAATGCGTTGTACACAGCGAGAGTTGTTATCGTACTTTACTAGTTCCTCTGCAACTGCGGACTACTTCCCGAACGGTTTATTTAAATAAGACTTTGCGTGGTTTGTGAAATTTAGCACGTATTTAACACACGTCTTGCTCATTTAAGATTTGAATGAAGAGTGTCGATTCCCCAAGTCTGAGTTGGCGTCTCTTCTGAATACAGCTTTGTGATTGGTTGTTCAAAATAAATCATGCGTTTTCCATTTGAAACAATATCGAACAAGTCGACCAAACTCCCGTTAACAGGTTTGAGATGGTAGAGAATTACTGGCTAATTTCATACTTCCTCTGTTTGCAAATCGTTTGATTATGGGTATTTGCAAACGTGATTTCACAGATCTGACCACAGAATATTATTGCTTAGGTCTTTCTCTGTAAGTGTGTGAAAACACCTAATTCGTACCTAGCCTAATTCTCTAGTTATTTCTCTTGGCGTTCTTCTTCTGTATAACTTCTGTAAATGTCAATTATATTGGTTGATATTTTGGCTACTTATAGAGCTTTAATTGCTGAACACTATGCGGGTTTCAGAATTGCTGTATATTTATTAGTTTTGAAGATATTGCAGTTTAAACTAATAAAAATAATTGAATAAAAATTCATGTCTGTGCCGGCAACCTCTGTAGCAGTGGCAATGTTAGACAGAGATAGCTGTGATTATACCCTCTCTCTCTTTCTTACGCCTCTATACTCGCACAGTATGACACTTTCATGTAACGATCTGATGGGTCGGCTTTATGAATCGTTATATATACCCCCACTTGGTATAAAAAAAATTGATTATTTAAGAAATACATTAATTTTTTTTCTAATTGTAAAGTTACGCACTTTTTTTTATTTTAAAACTTGCACTGTTTGTTTTGCTCGCACACATTTTGCACTATTACAATTTTGCTTACTTCTACCTTATAACTAAGTATTACAATATGTTACAAAACCTAACATGGCATACACATATTAGAGATTTATACGAACATTAATGCTTTAATCACAAGTTTGATTTAATTGATGGCAATGATCAAAACAACATTTATTTTAACATTTATTTAACTACTACTTATTAACATTGACATTGCTTCAAAGACATTTATAAATATTTGTTTGACTATGTTTGATTCACATACCTCATTGGTTCAAACCATTGTTTCTTTATTGCTCTATATTTTGTTTATATTTCCTCAAACTATCCCCATATATGGAAAATCCTGGTTTGGTGTTGGTAATCACAATTCTCCAAGCTACACTAATCCTAGGGTCTTGTTGTTGATGGGTCCCTATTTCCTTAAGTCGTCTAACTACTTCAGGTTTTGTTACATGCTTTACCGTGTAAATACCTATATCGGTGCTACTACTTTTACTGTTTACTGTACCCATGTTGTTTTCTGATGGTGGATTTCTACTGAGTACAGCTGCTACCAAGTTGTCTTTCACTTTACAATACTGTATTTCAAACTGGTACGCTTGTATAGCCAAGATCCAACGAGTCAGACGAGCACCATGCAATTTACACTTTAATAAAATACTAACGTCTTATTGTCAGTGATTATAGTAAGTTTAGCACCCAGAATATAACTTCTAAACTTTGACAGGCTATGCTCTATCGCTAATAGCTCCTTTTCTGTCGTAAAATAGGTTAATTCCGCCCCTTTAAGTGTGCAACTTACAAATTCTAATACCGCTTTTTGGCCCTTCTCATCTATCTCATACAAGTGTGCTCCTATAGCAATATTGCTGGCGTCTGTTTGCAAATAAAATCTTTCTCCTACCCTCGATGATGTAATACTACAGTATTTATAAAAAGACTTTTTACTTGTTGTAGCGCTTCATCATGGTCCTTTGTCCACCTCCATTTAATCCCTTTGTTTAACAACTTCAACAATGGAACAGTACTTTCCGCGTATTTACTTGTAAACCTCTGATAGTAGTTAGCTAAACCTAGAAATGACTTTAGCTGCTTGCAGTTCTTTTATGACACTTACCGACTTCCAATGCTTAAATCCTTTAATGTTTACATTGATTTTATTTGTATCAATTTCCATCGTGATGGTATTTCTTTTGAAATTTATTTCTGCCTTCCATTCAAGTAACGTATCTACCCCAATAATACAATCATCAACGAGTTTCGGGACTATAAGAGTTACAATTTGGGTTTGGGTACCATTTATATTGATAGGTAAATAAATTTGTTCAGTTATCTTTTGCATTTTGGCTCCAGTGGCTCCCTGTACATTACAATTTTTTACGGGTAGTCTGGGACAATTACACAACTGACTATTATTTTCTACAAACTTTGAGCTGACACAGGTTACCTCACTGCCGGTGTCTATTAGCGCTCGTACTAGTAGATTACTGATTTCACAAATTATTTCCGGACATTCAGGATAATGGCTTCTACCCACTTCTTGCTCTTCTTTTAACAACAACTCCCTATCGCTCACTTGTTTTATATTAGTTGTTACTTTCTTTTTACCTGTTTTCGTGGGTTGTTTCACTGCAGGTAATGGTAGATTTAGTTTTGTTTCTTTTCTACCTGCAGTGGCTTCCAATTTCCCGTATTCATTTTACTAGTAGACGGTTGCGGCTCGGTAGATGATATGGCTGTTTTACATACCTTAAACCCTTTATTTGGTCGGTTTTCAACACTCCTACTTCTACCCTTTTCTTCCAATTTCTGCCGGTTTTGGGGTTTGTTACAAGGATATGGGGTAAACCTTTTTTTCTTTTGGGCGTTCATTGTCTCTTCTTTTCATTAGGTAGAAAGTTGGTTCCTGATGATCGCCTCTAGAGTGGTTACTCAGCTGATTATTTACACGCTTCAGGTCCCTCTCTAGGTCTTGACATTCATCCACGACCATTATAAACTTTTCTAGAGTATCCACTCCTCTAGTAGTGGTTGCTACTCTAATGCGTTCCGAGAAATGGCGCGCTAGCTTGTACACTAGGTCTCTCTCCTCTATTGGTGATGTTAGATGCTTTACTTGTGCCATTACGTTTAGCACATAGTTGGTTGTTGTCATATTCATGGACGGGTGATAATTACCAAATTCCAGATGATTGCGTACCCTTCTTTGGATCTGAATGTTCCAGTATTGAGCAAGGAATTTTTCTCTGAAGTCGGCGTAGGTTTGGACTCGGTCCGAGATGACTTTCCACCACATACCTGCCCAATTCTTGAGAAATCGGTCTAACATGTCCTTCTTATCCTCGTCGTCCATCAGTGGGTTTACGCGAGATACATAAGCCTCAAACAGCTGTAGAAACTCCACAGGATTCTCATGTGTCACGACTTTGGTTTGCTGTGACTTCATTGCCTTAGTCAGATCTTCCCGCATTACCTTTAATTGCTGTTCTACGTTTTGATGAACTTCGTCTTGGTCAGCCTTACTCTCTACTTGTTTCTTAAACTCCTTAATATTTTCACCCAGTTGTGTGCACTCTACCCTGGTACTCTGGATTTCTTCTTTATTTAGAAGCGTTTGGGTTTTTAACTCAGCAGTTACTTCGCTGAATTGTTGGTTACTAAGGCTTATTTTCTGTTCTAACCGTTCATGAAATCCGTTTCTAAATTTATTTAGTTTTTAATCTTGGCGGCGAAAATTAGTATTTACTTGTTTCTTAAATTCCTCTATGGTAGCTTTAACCTCTTCGGTATGCTTATCAAACTTAAGATTACTTTCATCTATTTTACTAGCTAAATGAGTTATTTCTTCTATTTTAAATGTAGTTTCTTTACTCCTTTGTTCTATTTGACTAGTCAAATTCTCATTTATTTGTTTCATTTCACAAGACAAGTATTTATTAGTTTGCTTGATTTTATTATTAACATCATTTATTAATATTTTATTACTTTCTTCTAAATTTTGATTATTTTCTTCAATTTTACTTTCAAGTTTACTATTTGTATATTTTATTTCACTAGATATTGGCTCTTTGTACTTTCAATTTTACTATTTAATTGACTATTATTTTCATCCATTTTAGTGGTCAACTGCTTAAACATCTGTTCAATTGCTGCTATATCTACTGCTGGTGATTTAGCCATCTTTTAATTTTATTATTATTTAACAAATTTTATTTTAATATTTAACCCTTCAACAGTTATTTGTAACCTTAAATTCCACTTCGTTTCAAATTAAATATTATTACAATTCAAACTAGTCACTTGGGTTAATAGTTGCACACCAAATTTATATATAACTTATTTACCTATACATAAATTTGTGAGTTTACTCGTGCCCATTCAGTTGCAGCGCCAAATTTCTAATGGCCTTTTTATCTAACACACATATATTATATATTTAATGATAGATAAAATGTTACTTACCCATGACTTTTACTTTACCTGGGCGCCAGAACAAATCCCAGATACAAATGACATGGATTCAGCTTAGCTCAGAGCATAGAGACACACTATCTCAGGATTCGTTCAGTGAATGTGGAATTCAAGGGGAATCTTTACAAATAACACTTTAAAATTTGCTTGAGTTTGTTTAATTTACGATTAAATGTTATTTTATTAATGTTCTTTCAAAGCTAAGTTAAGGACTTATTGCTAACCTAACACTTATTATTAATGAGTGTGCGTGAAAAGTGAAGATTAAAACGTCCAAACGACCAATTGTTCTTGTCTGGTTTAATTAAGAAAATTTATATCTCCCAAACCAGTGCTAATGAACAGGTCTGCAATAATTTGCACGTTCAATACTACACCTCACCTTCCATTCAACACTCCTATATTAATTTATAGCTAATCTTACTAATTAAATGCAAATTATGAATTTACTTAGTGTCTTTTAAAAAATTGTTTATTGCTTTTTATTATTTATTATGTTTCTTAATTTCATTGATCAATGAATGTATTTCTTACTGATTGATGCGTCGACCGTAGATAGAAATCCGTAGTGATTCTCCTTTTGATGGTTCGGCACAGAAGAAATGATGTTGACCAAAACGTTGACCGATGATACTGAGCAATTACAGATGCTGTAGCTCTCTGTTACACAGGTCACTTCACAACTAAATTAATTATTAATTAATTAATGCGTTGTACACAGTGAGAGTTGTTATCGAACTTTACTAGTTCCTCTGCAACTGTGGACTACTTCCCGAACGGTTTATTTAAATAAGACTTTGCGTGGTTTGTGAAATTTAGCACGTATTTAACACACGTCTTGCTCATTTAAGATTTGAATGAAGAGTGTCGATTCCCCAAGTCTGAGTTGGCGTCTCTTCTGAATACAGCTTTGTGATTGGTTGTTCAAAATAAATCATGCGTTTTCCATTTGAAACAATATCGAACAAGTCGACCAAACTCCCGTTAACAGGTTTGAGATGGTAGAGAATTACTGGCTAATTTCATACTTCCTCTGTTTCCAAATCGTTTGATTATGGGTATTTGCAAATGTGATTTCACAGATCTGACCACAGAATATTATTGCTTAGGTCTTTCTCTGTAAGTGTGTGAAAACGCCTAATTCGTACCTAGCCTAATTCTCTAGTTATTTCTCTTGGCGTTCTTCTTCTGTATAACTTCTGTAAATGTCAATTATATTGGTTGATATTTTGGCTACTTATAGAGCTTTAATTGCTGAACACTATGCGGGTTTCAGAATTGCTGTATATTTATTAGTTTTGAAGATATTGCAGTTTAAACTAATAAAAATAATTGAATAAAAATTCATGTCTGTGCCGGCAACCTCTGTAGCAGTGGCAATGTTAGACAGAGATAGCTGTGATTATACCCTCTCTCTCTTTCTTACGCCTCTATACTCGCACAGTATGACACTTTCATGTAACGATCTGATGGGTCGGCTTTATGAATCGTTATATATACCCCCACTTGGTATAAAAAAAATTGATTATTTAAGAAATACATTAATTTTTTTTCTAATTGTAAAGTTACGCACTTTTTTTTATTTTAAAACTTGCACTGTTTGTTTTGCTCGCACACATTTTGCACTATTACAATTTTGCTTACTTCTACCTTATAACTAAGTATTACAATATGTTACAAAACCTAACATGGCATACACATATTAGAGATTTATACGAACATTAATGCTTTAATCACAAGTTTGATTTAATTGATGGCAATGATCAAAACAACATTTATTTTAACATTTATTTAACTACTACTTATTAACATTGACATTGCTTCAAAGACATTTATAAATATTTGTTTGACTATGTTTGATTCACATACCTCATTGGTTCAAACCATTGTTTCTTTATTGCTCTATATTTTGTTTATATTTCCTCAAACTATCCCCATATATGGAAAATCCTGGTTTGGTGTTGGTAATCACAATTCTCCAAGCTACACTAATCCTAGGGTCTTGTTGTTGATGGGTCCCTATTTCCTTAAGTCGTCTAACTACTTCAGGTTTTGTTACATGCTTTACCGTGTAAATACCTATATCGGTGCTACTACTTTTACTGTTTACTGTACCCATGTTGTTTTCTGATGGTGGATTTCTACTGAGTACAGCTGCTACCAAGTTGTCTTTCACTTTACAATACTGTATTTCAAACTGGTACGCTTGTATAGCCAAGATCCAACGAGTCAGACGAGCACCATGCAATTTACACTTTAATAAAATACTAACGTCTTATTGTCAGTGATTATAGTAAGTTTAGCACCCAGAATATAACTTCTAAACTTTGACAGGCTATGCTCTATCGCTAATAGCTCCTTTTCTGTCGTAAAATAGGTTAATTCCGCCCCTTTAAGTGTGCAACTTACAAATTCTAATACCGCTTTTTGGCCCTTCTCATCTATCTCATACAAGTGTGCTCCTATAGCAATATTGCTGGCGTCTGTTTGCAAATAAAATCTTTCTCCTACCCTCGATGATGTAATACTACAGTATTTATAAAAAGACTTTTTACTTGTTGTAGCGCTTCATCATGGTCCTTTGTCCACCTCCATTTAATCCCTTTGTTTAACAACTTCAACAATGGAACAGTACTTTCCGCGTATTTACTTGTAAACCTCTGATAGTAGTTAGCTAAACCTAGAAATGACTTTAGCTGCTTGCAGTTCTTTTATGACACTTACCGACTTCCAATGCTTAAATCCTTTAATGTTTACATTGATTTTATTTGTATCAATTTCCATCGTGATGGTATTTCTTTTGAAATTTATTTCTGCCTTCCATTCAAGTAACGTATCTACCCCAATAATACAATCATCAACGAGTTTCGGGACTATAAGAGTTACAATTTGGGTTTGGGTACCATTTATATTGATAGGTAAATAAATTTGTTCAGTTATCTTTTGCATTTTGGCTCCAGTGGCTCCCTGTACATTACAATTTTTTACGGGTAGTCTGGGACAATTACACAACTGACTATTATTTTCTACAAACTTTGAGCTGACACAGGTTACCTCACTGCCGGTGTCTATTAGCGCTCGTACTAGTAGATTACTGATTTCACAAATTATTTCCGGACATTCAGGATAATGGCTTCTACCCACTTCTTGCTCTTCTTTTAACAACAACTCCCTATCGCTCACTTGTTTTATATTAGTTGTTACTTTCTTTTTACCTGTTTTCGTGGGTTGTTTCACTGCAGGTAATGGTAGATTTAGTTTTGTTTCTTTTCTACCTGCAGTGGCTTCCAATTTCCCGTATTCATTTTACTAGTAGACGGTTGCGGCTCGGTAGATGATATGGCTGTTTTACATACCTTAAACCCTTTATTTGGTCAGTTTTCAACACTCCTACTTCTACCCTTTTCTTCCAATTTCTGCCGGTTTTGGGGTTTGTTACAAGGATATGGGGTAAACCTTTTTTTCTTTTGGGCGTTCATTGTCTCTTCTTTTCGTTAGGTAGAAAGTTGGTTCCTGATGATCGCCTCTAGAGTGGTTACTCAGCTGATTATTTACACGCTTCAGGTCCCTCTCTAGGTCTTGACATTCATCCACGACCATTATAAACTTTTCTAGAGTATCCACTCCTCTAGTAGTGGTTGCTACTCTAATGCGTTCCGAGAAATGGCGCGCTAGCTTGTACACTAGGTCTCTCTCCTCTATTGGTGATGTTAGATGCTTTACTTGTGCCATTACGTTTAGCACATAGTTGGTTGTTGTCATATTCATGGACGGGTGATAATTACCAAATTCCAGATGATTGCGTACCCTTCTTTGGATCTGAATGTTCCAGTATTGAGCAAGGAATTTTTCTCTGAAGTCGGCGTAGGTTTGGACTCGGTCCGAGATGACTTTCCACCACATACCTGCCCAATTCTTGAGAAATCGGTCTAACATGTCCTTCTTATCCTCGTCGTCCATCAGTGGGTTTACGCGAGATACATAAGCCTCAAACAGCTGTAGAAACTCCACAGGATTCTCATGTGTCACGACTTTGGTTTGCTGTGACTTCATTGCCTTAGTCAGATCTTCCCGCATTACCTTTAATTGCTGTTCTACGTTTTGATGAACTTCGTCTTGGTCAGCCTTACTCTCTACTTGTTTCTTAAACTCCTTAATATTTTCACCCAGTTGTGTGCACTCTACCCTGGTACTCTGGATTTCTTCTTTATTTAGAAGCGTTTGGGTTTTTAACTCAGCAGTTACTTCGCTGAATTGTTGGTTACTAAGGCTTATTTTCTGTTCTAACCGTTCATGAAATCCGTTTCTAAATTTATGTAGTTTTTAATCTTGGCGGCGAAAATTAGTATTTACTTGTTTCTTAAATTCCTCTATGGTAGCTTTAACCTCTTCGGTATGCTTATCAAACTTAAGATTACTTTCATCTATTTTACTAGCTAAATGAGTTATTTCTTCTATTTTAAATGTAGTTTCTTTACTCCTTTGTTCTATTTGACTAGTCAAATTCTCATTTATTTGTTTCATTTCACAAGACAAGTATTTATTAGTTTGCTTGATTTTATTATTAACATCATTTATTAATATTTTATTACTTTCTTCTAAATTTTGATTATTTTCTTCAATTTTACTTTCAAGTTTACTATTTGTATATTTTATTTCACTAGATATTGGCTCTTTGTACTTTCAATTTTACTATTTAATTGACTATTATTTTCATCCATTTTAGTGGTCAACTGCTTAAACATCTGTTCAATTGCTGCTATATCTACTGCTGGTGATTTAGCCATCTTTTAATTTTATTATTATTTAACAAATTTTATTTTAATATTTAACCCTTCAACAGTTATTTGTAACCTTAAATTCCACTTCGTTTCAAATTAAATATTATTACAATTCAAACTAGTCACTTGGGTTAATAGTTGCACACCAAATTTATATATAACTTATTTACCTATACATAAATTTGTGAGTTTACTCGTGCCCATTCAGTTGCAGCGCCAAATTTCTAATGGCCTTTTTATCTAACACACATATATTATATATTTAATGATAGATAAAATGTTACTTACCCATGACTTTTACTTTACCTGGGCGCCAGAACAAATCCCAGATACAAATGACATGGATTCAGCTTAGCTCAGAGCATAGAGACACACTATCTCAGGATTCGTTCAGTGAATGTGGAATTCAAGGGGAATCTTTACAAATAACACTTTAAAATTTGCTTGAGTTTGTTTAATTTACGATTAAATGTTATTTTATTAATGTTCTTTCAAAGCTAAGTTAAGGACTTATTGCTAACCTAACACTTATTATTAATGAGTGTGCGTGAAAAGTGAAGATTAAAACGTCCAAACGACCAATTGTTCTTGTCTGGTTTAATTAAGAAAATTTATATCTCCCAAACCAGTGCTAATGAACAGGTCTGCAATAATTTGCACGTTCAATACTACACCTCACCTTCCATTCAACACTCCTATATTAATTTATAGCTAATCTTACTAATTAAATGCAAATTATGAATTTACTTAGTGTCTTTTAAAAAATTGTTTATTGCTTTTTATTATTTATTATGTTTCTTAATTTCATTGATCAATGAATGTATTTCTTACTGATTGATGCGTCGACCGTAGATAGAAATCCGTAGTGATTCTCCTTTTGATGGTTCGGCACAGAAGAAATGATGTTGACCAAAACGTTGACCGATGATACTGAGCAATTACAGATGCTGTAGCTCTCTGTTACACAGGTCACTTCACAACTAAATTAATTATTAATTAATTAATGCGTTGTACACAGTGAGAGTTGTTATCGAACTTTACTAGTTCCTCTGCAACTGTGGACTACTTCCCGAACGGTTTATTTAAATAAGACTTTGCGTGGTTTGTGAAATTTAGCACGTATTTAACACACGTCTTGCTCATTTAAGATTTGAATGAAGAGTGTCGATTCCCCAAGTCTGAGTTGGCGTCTCTTCTGAATACAGCTTTGTGATTGGTTGTTCAAAATAAATCATGCGTTTTCCATTTGAAACAATATCGAACAAGTCGACCAAACTCCCGTTAACAGGTTTGAGATGGTAGAGAATTACTGGCTAATTTCATACTTCCTCTGTTTCCAAATCGTTTGATTATGGGTATTTGCAAATGTGATTTCACAGATCTGACCACAGAATATTATTGCTTAGGTCTTTCTCTGTAAGTGTGTGAAAACGCCTAATTCGTACCTAGCCTAATTCTCTAGTTATTTCTCTTGGCGTTCTTCTTCTGTATAACTTCTGTAAATGTCAATTATATTGGTTGATATTTTGGCTACTTATAGAGCTTTAATTGCTGAACACTATGCGGGTTTCAGAATTGCTGTATATTTATTAGTTTTGAAGATATTGCAGTTTAAACTAATAAAAATAATTGAATAAAAATTCATGTCTGTGCCGGCAACCTCTGTAGCAGTGGCAATGTTAGACAGAGATAGCTGTGATTATACCCTCTCTCTCTTTCTTACGCCTCTATACTCGCACAGTATGACACTTTCATGTAACGATCTGATGGGTCGGCTTTATGAATCGTTATATATACCCCCACTTGGTATAAAAAAAATTGATTATTTAAGAAATACATTAATTTTTTTTCTAATTGTAAAGTTACGCACTTTTTTTTATTTTAAAACTTGCACTGTTTGTTTTGCTCGCACACATTTTGCACTATTACAATTTTGCTTACTTCTACCTTATAACTAAGTATTACAATATGTTACAAAACCTAACATGGCATACACATATTAGAGATTTATACGAACATTAATGCTTTAATCACAAGTTTGATTTAATTGATGGCAATGATCAAAACAACATTTATTTTAACATTTATTTAACTACTACTTATTAACATTGACATTGCTTCAAAGACATTTATAAATATTTGTTTGACTATGTTTGATTCACATACCTCATTGGTTCAAACCATTGTTTCTTTATTGCTCTATATTTTGTTTATATTTCCTCAAACTATCCCCATATATGGAAAATCCTGGTTTGGTGTTGGTAATCACAATTCTCCAAGCTACACTAATCCTAGGGTCTTGTTGTTGATGGGTCCCTATTTCCTTAAGTCGTCTAACTACTTCAGGTTTTGTTACATGCTTTACCGTGTAAATACCTATATCGGTGCTACTACTTTTACTGTTTACTGTACCCATGTTGTTTTCTGATGGTGGATTTCTACTGAGTACAGCTGCTACCAAGTTGTCTTTCACTTTACAATACTGTATTTCAAACTGGTACGCTTGTATAGCCAAGATCCAACGAGTCAGACGAGCACCATGCAATTTACACTTTAATAAAATACTAACGTCTTATTGTCAGTGATTATAGTAAGTTTAGCACCCAGAATATAACTTCTAAACTTTGACAGGCTATGCTCTATCGCTAATAGCTCCTTTTCTGTCGTAAAATAGGTTAATTCCGCCCCTTTAAGTGTGCAACTTACAAATTCTAATACCGCTTTTTGGCCCTTCTCATCTATCTCATACAAGTGTGCTCCTATAGCAATATTGCTGGCGTCTGTTTGCAAATAAAATCTTTCTCCTACCCTCGATGATGTAATACTACAGTATTTATAAAAAGACTTTTTACTTGTTGTAGCGCTTCATCATGGTCCTTTGTCCACCTCCATTTAATCCCTTTGTTTAACAACTTCAACAATGGAACAGTACTTTCCGCGTATTTACTTGTAAACCTCTGATAGTAGTTAGCTAAACCTAGAAATGACTTTAGCTGCTTGCAGTTCTTTTATGACACTTACCGACTTCCAATGCTTAAATCCTTTAATGTTTACATTGATTTTATTTGTATCAATTTCCATCGTGATGGTATTTCTTTTGAAATTTATTTCTGCCTTCCATTCAAGTAACGTATCTACCCCAATAATACAATCATCAACGAGTTTCGGGACTATAAGAGTTACAATTTGGGTTTGGGTACCATTTATATTGATAGGTAAATAAATTTGTTCAGTTATCTTTTGCATTTTGGCTCCAGTGGCTCCCTGTACATTACAATTTTTTACGGGTAGTCTGGGACAATTACGCAACTGACTATTATTTTCTACAAACTTTGAGCTGACACAGGTTACCTCACTGCCGGTGTCTATTAGCGCTCGTACTAGTAGATTACTGATTTCACAAATTATTTCCGGACATTCAGGATAATGGCTTCTACCCACTTCTTGCTCTTCTTTTAACAACAACTCCCTATCGCTCACTTGTTTTATATTGGTTGTTACTTTCTTTTTACCTGTTTTCGTGGGTTGTTTCACTGCAGGTAATGGTAGATTTAGTTTTGTTTCTTTTCTACCTGCAGTGGCTTCCAATTTCCCGTATTCATTTTACTAGTAGACGGTTGCGGCTCGGTAGATGATATGGCTGTTTTACATACCTTAAACCCTTTATTTGGTCGGTTTTCAACACTCCTACTTCTACCCTTTTCTTCCAATTTCTGCCGGTTTTGGGGTTTGTTACAAGGATATGGGGTAAACCTTTTTTTCTTTTGGGCGTTCATTGTCTCTTCTTTTCGTTAGGTAGAAAGTTGGTTCCTGATGATCGCCTCTAGAGTGGTTACTCAGCTGATTATTTACACGCTTCAGGTCCCTCTCTAGGTCTTGACATTCATCCACGACCATTATAAACTTTTCTAGAGTATCCACTCCTCTAGTAGTGGTTGCTACTCTAATGCGTTCCGAGAAATGGCGCGCTAGCTTGTACACTAGGTCTCTCTCCTCTATTGGTGACGTTAGATGCTTTACTTGTGCCATTACGTTTAGCACATAGTTGGTTGTTGTCATATTCATGGACGGGTGATAATTACCAAATTCCAGATGATTGCGTACCCTTCTTTGGATCTGAATGTTCCAGTATTGAGCAAGGAATTTTTCTCTGAAGTCGGCGTAGGTTTGGACTCGGTCCGAGATGACTTTCCACCACATACCTGCCCAATTCTTGAGAAATCGGTCTAACATGTCCTTCTTATCCTCGTCGTCCATCAGTGGGTTTACGCGAGATACATAAGCCTCAAACAGCTGTAGAAACTCCACAGGATTCTCATGTGTCACGACTTTGGTTTGCTGTGACTTCATTGCCTTAGTCAGATCTTCCCGCATTACCTTTAATTGCTGTTCTACGTTTTGATGAACTTCGTCTTGGTCAGCCTTACTCTCTACTTGTTTCTTAAACTCCTTAATATTTTCACCCAGTTGTGTGCACTCTACCCTGGTACTCTGGATTTCTTCTTTATTTAGAAGCGTTTGGGTTTTTAACTCAGCAGTTACTTCGCTGAATTGTTGGTTACTAAGGCTTATTTTCTGTTCTAACCGTTCATGAAATCCGTTTCTAAATTTATTTAGTTTTTAATCTTGGCGGCGAAAATTAGTATTTACTTGTTTCTTAAATTCCTCTATGGTAGCTTTAACCTCTTCGGTATGCTTATCAAACTTAAGATTACTTTCATCTATTTTACTAGCTAAATGAGTTATTTCTTCTATTTTAAATGTAGTTTCTTTACTCCTTTGTTCTATTTGACTAGTCAAATTCTCATTTATTTGTTTCATTTCACAAGACAAGTATTTATTAGTTTGCTTGATTTTATTATTAACATCATTTATTAATATTTTATTACTTTCTTCTAAATTTTGATTATTTTCTTCAATTTTACTTTCAAGTTTACTATTTGTATATTTTATTTCACTAGATATTGGCTCTTTGTACTTTCAATTTTACTATTTAATTGACTATTATTTTCATCCATTTTAGTGGTCAACTGCTTAAACATCTGTTCAATTGCTGCTATATCTACTGCTGGTGATTTAGCCATCTTTTAATTTTATTATTATTTAACAAATTTTATTTTAATATTTAACCCTTCAACAGTTATTTGTAACCTTAAATTCCACTTCGTTTCAAATTAAATATTATTACAATTCAAACTAGTCACTTGGGTTAATAGTTGCACACCAAATTTATATATAACTTATTTACCTATACATAAATTTGTGAGTTTACTCGTGCCCATTCAGTTGCAGCGCCAAATTTCTAATGGCCTTTTTATCTAACACACATATATTATATATTTAATCATAGATAAAATGTTACTTACCCATGACTTTTACTTTACCTGGGCGCCAGAACAAATCCCAGATACAAATGACATGGATTCAGCTTAGCTCAGAGCATAGAGACACACTATCTCAGGATTCGTTCAGTGAATGTGGAATTCAAGGGGAATCTTTACAAATAACACTTTAAAATTTGCTTGAGTTTGTTTAATTTACGATTAAATGTTATTTTATTAATGTTCTTTCAAAGCTAAGTTAAGGACTTATTGCTAACCTAACACTTATTATTAATGAGTGTGCGTGAAAAGTGAAGATTAAAACGTCCAAACGACCAATTGTTCTTGTCTGGTTTAATTAAGAAAATTTATATCTCCCAAACCAGTGCTAATGAACAGGTCTGCAATAATTTGCACGTTCAATACTACACCTCACCTTCCATTCAACACTCCTATATTAATTTATAGCTAATCTTACTAATTAAATGCAAATTATGAATTTACTTAGTGTCTTTTAAAAAATTGTTTATTGCTTTTTATTATTTATTATGTTTCTTAATTTCATTGATCAATGAATGTATTTCTTACTGATTGATGCGTCGACCGTAGATAGAAATCCGTAGTGATTCTCCTTTTGATGGTTCGGCACAGAAGAAATGATGTTGACCAAAACGTTGACCGATGATACTGAGCAATTACAGATGCTGTAGCTCTCTGTTACACAGGTCACTTCACAACTAAATTAATTATTAATTAATTAATGCGTTGTACACAGTGAGAGTTGTTATCGAACTTTACTAGTTCCTCTGCAACTGTGGACTACTTCCCGAACGGTTTATTTAAATAAGACTTTGCGTGGTTTGTGAAATTTAGCACGTATTTAACACACGTCTTGCTCATTTAAGATTTGAATGAAGAGTGTCGATTCCCCAAGTCTGAGTTGGCGTCTCTTCTGAATACAGCTTTGTGATTGGTTGTTCAAAATAAATCATGCGTTTTCCATTTGAAACAATATCGAACAAGTCGACCAAACTCCCGTTAACAGGTTTGAGATGGTAGAGAATTACTGGCTAATTTCATACTTCCTCTGTTTCCAAATCGTTTGATTATGGGTATTTGCAAATGTGATTTCACAGATCTGACCACAGAATATTATTGCTTAGGTCTTTCTCTGTAAGTGTGTGAAAACGCCTAATTCGTACCTAGCCTAATTCTCTAGTTATTTCTCTTGGCGTTCTTCTTCTGTATAACTTCTGTAAATGTCAATTATATTGGTTGATATTTTGGCTACTTATAGAGCTTTAATTGCTGAACACTATGCGGGTTTCAGAATTGCTGTATATTTATTAGTTTTGAAGATATTGCAGTTTAAACTAATAAAAATAATTGAATAAAAATTCATGTCTGTGCCGGCAACCTCTGTAGCAGTGGCAATGTTAGACAGAGATAGCTGTGATTATACCCTCTCTCTCTTTCTTACGCCTCTATACTCGCACAGTATGACACTTTCATGTAACGATCTGATGGGTCGGCTTTATGAATCGTTATATATACCCCCACTTGGTATAAAAAAAATTGATTATTTAAGAAATACATTAATTTTTTTTCTAATTGTAAAGTTACGCACTTTTTTTTATTTTAAAACTTGCACTGTTTGTTTTGCTCGCACACATTTTGCACTATTACAATTTTGCTTACTTCTACCTTATAACTAAGTATTACAATATGTTACAAAACCTAACATGGCATACACATATTAGAGATTTATACGAACATTAATGCTTTAATCACAAGTTTGATTTAATTGATGGCAATGATCAAAACAACATTTATTTTAACATTTATTTAACTACTACTTATTAACATTGACATTGCTTCAAAGACATTTATAAATATTTGTTTGACTATGTTTGATTCACATACCTCATTGGTTCAAACCATTGTTTCTTTATTGCTCTATATTTTGTTTATATTTCCTCAAACTATCCCCATATATGGAAAATCCTGGTTTGGTGTTGGTAATCACAATTCTCCAAGCTACACTAATCCTAGGGTCTTGTTGTTGATGGGTCCCTATTTCCTTAAGTCGTCTAACTACTTCAGGTTTTGTTACATGCTTTACCGTGTAAATACCTATATCGGTGCTACTACTTTTACTGTTTACTGTACCCATGTTGTTTTCTGATGGTGTATTTCTACTGAGTACATCTGCTACCAAGTTGTCTTTCGCTTTACAATACTGTATTTCAAACTGGTACGCTTGTATAGCCAGGATCCAACGAGTCAGACGAGCACCATGCAATTTACACTTTAATAAAATACTAACGCCTTATTGTCAGTGATTATAGTAAGTTTAGCACCCAGAATATAACTTCTAAACTTTGACAGGCTATGCTCTATCGCTAATAGCTCCTTTTCTGTCGTAAAATAGGTTAATTCCGCCCCTTTAAGTGTGCAACTTACAAATTCTAATACCGCTTTTTGGCCCTTCTCATCTATCTCATACAAGTGTGCTCCTATAGCAATATTGCTGGCGTCTGTTAGCAAATAAAATCTTTCTCCTACCCTCGATGATGTAATACTACAGTATTTATAAAAAGACTTTTTACTTGTTGTAGCGCTTCATCATGGTCCTTTGTCCACCTCCATTTAATCCCTTTGTTTAACAACTTCAACAATGGAACAGTACTTTCCGCGTATTTACTTGTAAACCTCTGATAGTAGTTAGCTAAACCTAGAAATGACTTTAGCTGCTTGCAGTTCTTTTATGACACTTACCGACTTCCAATGCTTAAATCCTTTAATGTTTACATTGATTTTATTTGTATCAATTTCCATCGTGATGGTATTTCTTTTGAAATTTATTTCTGCCTTCCATTCAAGTAACGTATCTACCCCAATAATACAATCTTCAACGAGTTTCGGGACTATAAGAGTTACAATTTGGGTTTGGGTACCATTTATATTGATAGGTAAATAAATTTGTTCAGTTATCTTTTGCATTTTGGCTCCAGTGGCTCCCTGTACATTACAATTTTTTACGGGTAGTCTGGGACAATTACGCAACTGACTATTATTTTCTACAAACTTTGAGCTGACACAGGTTACCTCACTGCCGGTGTCTATTAGCGCTCGTACTAGTAGATTACTGATTTCACAAATTATTTCCGGACATTCAGGATAATGGCTTCTACCCACTTCTTGCTCTTCTTTTAACAACAACTCCCTATCGCTCACTTGTTTTATATTAGTTGTTACTTTTTTTTACCTGTTTTCGTGGGTTGTTTCACTGCAGGTAATGGTAGATTTAGTTTTGTTTCTTTTCTACCTGCAGTGGCTTCCAATTTCCCGTATTCATTTTACTAGTAGACGGTTGCGGCTCGGTAGATGATATGGCTGTTTTACATACCTGAAACCCTTTATTTGGTCGGTTTTCAACACTCCTACTTCTACCCTTTTCTTCAAATTTCTGCTGGTTTTGGGGTTTGTTACAAGGATATGGGGTAAACCTTTTTTTCTTTTGGGCGTTCATTGTCTCTTCTTTTCGTTAGGTAGAAAGTTGGTTCCTGATGATCGCCTCTAGAGTGGTTACTCAGCTGTTTATTTACACGCTTCAGGTCCCTCTCTAGGTCTTGACATTCATCCACGACCATTATAAACTTTTCTAGAGTATCCACTCCTCTAGTAGTGGTTGCTACTCTAGTGCGTTCCGAGAAATGGCGCGCTAGCTTGTACACTAAGTCTCTCTCCTCTATTGGTGATGTTAGATGCTTTACTTGTGCCATTACGTTTAGCACATAGTTGGTTGTTGTCATATTCATGGACGGGTGATAATTACCAAATTCCAGATGATTGCGTACCCTTCTTTGGATCTGAATGTTCCAGTATTGAGCAAGGAATTTTTCTCTGAAGTCGGCGTAGGTTTGGACTCGGTCCGAGATGACTTTCCACCACATACCTGCCCAATTCTTGAGAAATCGGTCTAACATGTCCTTCTTATCCTCGTCGTCCATCAGTGGGTTTACGCGAGATACATAAGCCTCAAACAGCTGTAGAAACTCCACAGGATTGTCATGTGTCACGACTTTGGTTTGCTGTGACTTCATTGCCTTAGTCAGATCTTCCCGCATTACCTTTAATTGCTGTTCTACGTTTTGATGAACTTCGTCTTGGTCAACCTTACTCTCTACTTGTTTCTTAAACTCCTTAATATTTTCACCCAGTTGTGTGCACTCTACCCTGGTACTCTGGATTTCTTCTTTATTTAGAAGCGTTTGGGTTTTTAACTCTGCAGTTACTTCGCTGAATTGTTGGTTACTAAGGCTTATTTTCTGTTCTAACCGTTCATGAAATCCGTTTCTAAATTTATTTAGTTTTTAATCTTGGTGGCGAAAATTACTATTTACTTGTTTCTTAAATTCCTCTATGGTAGCTTTAACCTCTTCGGTATGCTTATCAAACTTAAGATTACTTTCATCTATTTTACTAGCTAAATGAGTTATTTCTTCTATTTTAAATGTAGTTTCTTTACTCCTTTGTTCTATTTGACTAGTCAAATTCTCATTTATTTGTTTCATTTCACTAGACAAGTATTTATTAGTTTGCTCGATTTTATTATTAACATCATTTATTAATATTTTATTACTTTCTTCTAAATTTTGATTATTTTCTTCAATTTTACTTTCAAGTTTACTATTTGTATATTTTATTTCACTAGATATTGGCTCTTTGTACTTTCAATTTTACTATTTAATTGACTATTATTTTCATCCATTTTAGTGGTCAACTGCTTAAACATCTGTTCAATTGCTGCTATATCTACTGCTGGTGATTTAGCCATCTTTTAATTTTATTATTATTTAACAAACTTTATTTTAATATTTAACCCTTCAACAGTTATTTGTAACCTTAAATTCCACTTCGTTTCAAATTAAATATTATTACAATTCAAACTAGTCACTTGGGTTAATAGTTGCACACCAAATTTATATATAACTTATTTACCTATACATAAATTTGTGAGTTTACTCGTGCCCATTCAGTTGCAGCGGCAAATTTCTAACGTCCTTTTTATCTAACACACATATATTATATATTTAATGATAGATAAAATGTTACTTACCCATGACTTTTACTTTACCTGGGCGCCAGAACAAATCCCAGATACAAATGATGTGGATTCAGCTTAGCTCAGAGCATAGAGACACACTATCTCAGGATTCGTTCAGTGAATGTGGAATTCAAGGGGAATCTTTACAAATAACACTTTAAAATTTGCTTGAGTTTGTTTAATTTACGATTAAATGTTATTTTATTAATGTTCTTTCAAAGCTAAGTTAAGGACTTATTGCTAACCTAACTCTTATTATTAATGAGTGTGCGTGAAAAGTGAAGATTAAAACGTCCAAACGACCAATTGTTCTTGTCTGGTTTAATTAAGAAAATTTATATCTCCCAAACCAGTGCTAATGAACAGGTCTGCAATAATTTGCATGTTCAATACTACACCTCACCTTCCATTCAACACTCCTATATTAATTTATAGCTAATCTTACTAATTAAATGCAAATTATGAATTTACTTAGTGTCTTTTAAAAAATTGTTTATTGCTTTTTATTATTTATTTTGTTTCTTAATTTCATTGATCAATGAATGTATTTCTTACTGATTGATGCGTTGACCGTAGATAGAAATCCGTAGTGATTCTCCTTTTGATGGTTCGGCACAGAAGAAATGATGTTGACCAAAACGTTGACCGATGATACTGAGCAATTACAGATGCTGTAGCTCTCTGTTACACAGGTCACTTCACAACTAAATTAATTATTAATTAATTAATGCGTTGTACACAGCGAGAGTTGTTATCGAACTTTACTAGTTCCTCTGCAACTGCGGACTACTTCCCGAACGGTTTATTTAAATAAGACTTTGCGTGGTTTTTGAAATTTAGCACGTATTTAACACACGTCTTGCTCATTTAAGATTTGAATGAAGAGTGTCAATTCCCCAAGTCTGAGTTGGCGTCTCTTCTTAATACAGCTTTGTGATTGGTTGTTCAAAATAAATCATGCGTTTTCCATTTGAAACAATATCGAACAAGTCGACCAAACTCCCGTTAACAGGTTTGAGATGGTAGAGAATTACTGGCTAATTTCATACTTCCTCTGTTTGCAAATCGTTTGATTATGGGTATTTGCAAACGTGATTTCACAGATCTGACCACAGAATATTATTGCTTAGGTCATTCTCTGTAAGTGTGTGAAAACACCTAATTCGTACCTAGCCTAATTCTCTAGTTATTTCTCTTGGCGTTCTTCATCTGTATAACTTCTGTAAATGTTAATTATATTGGTTGATATTTTGGCTAATTATAGAGCTTTAATTGCTGAACACTATGCAGGTTTCAGAATTGCTGTATATTTATTAGTTTTGAAGATATTGCAGTTTTAACTAATAAAAACAATTGAATAAAAATTCATGTCTGTGCCGGCAACCTCTGTAGCAGTGGCAATGTTAGACAGAGATAGCTGTGATTATACCCTCTCTCTCTTACTTACGCCTCTATACTCGCACAGTATGACACTTTCATGTAACGATCTGATGGGTCGGCTTTATGAATCGTTATATATACCCCCACTTGGTATAAAAAAAATTGATTATTTAAGAAATACATTAATTTTTTTTCTAATTGTAAAGTTACGCACTTTTTTTTATTTTAAAACTTGCACTGTTTGTTTTGCTCGCACACATTTTGCACTATTACAATTTTGCTTACTTCTACCTTATAACTAAGTATTACAATATGTTACAAAACCTAACATGGCATACACATATTAGAGATTTATACGAACATTAATGCTTTAATCACAAGTTTGATTTAATTGATGGCAATGATCAAAACAACATTTATTTTAACATTTATTTAACTACTACTTATTAACATTGACATTGCTTCAAAGACATTTATAAATATTTGTTTGACTATGTTTGATTCACATACCTCATTGGTTCAAACCATTGTTTCTTTATTGCTCTATATTTTGTTTATATTTCCTCAAACTATCCCCATATATGGAAAATCCTGGTTTGGTGTTGGTAATCACAATTCTCCAAGCTACACTAATCCTAGGGTCTTGTTGTTGATGGGTCCCTATTTCCTTAAGTCGTCTAACTACTTCAGGTTTTGTTACATGCTTTACCGTGTAAATACCTATATCGGTGCTACTACTTTTACTGTTTACTGTACCCATGTTGTTTTCTGATGGTGTATTTCTACTGAGTACATCTGCTACCAAGTTTTCTTTCGCTTTACAATACTGTATTTCAAACTGGTACGCTTGTATAGCCAGGATCCAACGAGTCAGACGAGCACCATGCAATTTACACTTTAATAAAATACTAACGCCTTATTGTCAGTGATTATAGTAAGTTTAGCACCCAGAATATAACTTCTAAACTTTGACAGGCTATGCTCTATCGCTAATAGCTCCTTTTCTGTCGTAAAATAGGTTAATTCCGCCCCTTTAAGTGTGCAACTTACAAATTCTAATACCGCTTTTTGGCCCTTCTCATCTATCTCATACAAGTGTGCTCCTATAGCAATATTGCTGGCGTCTGTTTGCAAATAAAATCTTTCTCCTACCCTCGATGATGTAATACTACAGTATTTATAAAAAGACTTTTTACTTGTTGTAGCGCTTCATCATGGTCCTTTGTCCACCTCCATTTAATCCCTTTGTTTAACAACTTCAACAATGGAACAGTACTTTCCGCGTATTTACTTGTAAACCTCTGATAGTAGTTAGCTAAACCTAGAAATGACTTTAGCTGCTTGCAGTTCTTTTATGACACTTAACGACTTCCAATGCTTAAATCCTTTAATGTTTACATTGATTTTATTTGTATCAATTTCCATCGTGATGGTATTTCTTTTGAAATTTATTTCTGCCTTCCATTCAAGTAACGTATCTACCCCAATAATACAATCATCAACGAGTTTCGGGACTATAAGAGTTACAATTTGGGTTTGGGTACCATTTATATTGATAGGTAAATAAATTTGTTCAGTTATCTTTTGCATTTTGGCTCCAGTGGCTCCCTGTACATTACAATTTTTTACGGGTAGTCTGGGACAATTACGCAACTGACTATTATTTTCTACAAACTTTGAGCTGACACAGGTTACCTCACTGCCGGTGTCTATTAGCGCTCGTACTAGTAGATTACTGATTTCACAAATTATTTCCGGACATTCAGGATAATGGCTTCTACCCACTTCTTGCTCTTCTTTTAACAACAACTCCCTATCGCTCACTTGTTTTATATTAGTTGTTACTTTCTTTTTACCTGTTTTCGTGGGTTGTTTCACTGCAGGTAATGGTAGATTTAGTTTTGTTTCTTTTCTACCTGCAGTGGCTTCCAATTTCCCGTATTCATTTTACTAGTAGACGGTTGCGGCTCGGTAGATGATATGGCTGTTTTACATACCTTAAACCCTTTATTTGGTCGGTTTTCAACACTCCTACTTCTACCCTTTTCTTCCAATTTCTGCCGGTTTTGGGGTTTGTTACAAGGATATGGGGTAAACCTTTTTTTCTTTTGGGCGTTCATTGTCTCTTCTTTTCGTTAGGTAGAAAGTTGGTTCCTGATGATCGCCTCTAGAGTGGTTACTCAGCTGATTATTTACACGCTTCAGGTCCCTCTCTAGGTCTTGACATTCATCCACGACCATTATAAACTTTTCTAGAGTATCCACTCCTCTAGTAGTGGTTGCTACTCTAATGCGTTCCGAGAAATGGCGCGCTAGCTTGTACACTAGGTCTCTCTCCTCTATTGGTGATGTTAGATGCTTTACTTGTGCCATTACGTTTAGCACATAGTTGGTTGTTGTCATATTCATGGACGGGTGATAATTACCAAATTCCAGATGATTGCGTACCCTTCTTTGGATCTGAATGTTCCAGTATTGAGCAAGGAATTTTTCTCTGAAGTCGGCGTAGGTTTGGACTCGGTCCGAGATGACTTTCCACCACATACCTGCCCAATTCTTGAGAAATCGGTCTAACATGTCCTTCTTATCCTCGTCGTCCATCAGTGGGTTTACGCGAGATACATAAGCCTCAAACAGCTGTAGAAACTCCACAGGATTCTCATGTGTCACGACTTTGGCTTGCTGTGACTTCATTGCCTTAGTCAGATCTTCCCGCATTACCTTTAATTGCTGTTCTACGTTTTGATGAACTTCGTCTTGGTCAGCCTTACTCTCTACTTGTTTCTTAAACTCCTTAATATTTTCACCCAGTTGTGTGCACTCTACCCTGGTACTCTGGATTTCTTCTTTATTTAGAAGCGTTTGGGTTTTTAACTCAGCAGTTACTTCGCTGAATTGTTGGTTACTAAGGCTTATTTTCTGTTCTAACCGTTCATGAAATCCGTTTCTAAATTTATTTAGTTTTTAATCTTGGCGGCGAAAATTAGTATTTACTTGTTTCTTAAATTCCTCTATGGTAGCTTTAACCTCTTCGGTATGCTTATCAAACTTAAGATTACTTTCATCTATTTTACTAGCTAAATGAGTTATTTCTTCTATTTTAAATGTAGTTTCTTTACTCCTTTCTTCTATTTGACTAGTCAAATTCTCATTTATTTGTTTCATTTCACAAGACAAGTATTTATTAGTTTGCTTGATTTTATTATTAACATCATTTATTAATATTTTATTACTTTCTTCTAAATTTTGATTATTTTCTTCAATTTTACTTTCAAGTTTACTATTTGTATATTTTATTTCACTAGATATTGGCTCTTTGTACTTTCAATTTTACTATTTAATTGACTATTATTTTCATCCATTTTAGTGGTCAACTGCTTAAACATCTGTTCAATTGCTGCTATATCTACTGCTGGTGATTTAGCCATCTTTTAATTTTATTATTATTTAACAAATTTTATTTTAATATTTAACCCTTCAACAGTTATTTGTAACCTTAAATTCCACTTCGTTTCAAATTAAATATTATTACAATTCAAACTAGTCACTTGGGTTAATAGTTGCACACCAAATTTATATATAACTTATTTACCTATACATAAATTTGTGAGTTTACTCGTGCCCATTCAGTTGCAGCGCCAAATTTCTAATGGCCTTTTTATCTAACACACATATATTATATATTTAATCATAGATAAAATGTTACTTACCCATGACTTTTACTTTACCTGGGCGCCAGAACAAATCCCAGATACAAATGACATGGATTCAGCTTAGCTCAGAGCATAGAGACACACTATCTCAGGATTCGTTCAGTGAATGTGGAATTCAAGGGGAATCTTTACAAATAACACTTTAAAATTTGCTTGAGTTTGTTTAATTTACGATTAAATGTTATTTTATTAATGTTCTTTCAAAGCTAAGTTAAGGACTTATTGCTAACCTAACACTTATTATTAATGAGTGTGCGTGAAAAGTGAAGATTAAAACGTCCAAACGACCAATTGTTCTTGTCTGGTTTAATTAAGAAAATTTATATCTCCCAAACCAGTGCTAATGAACAGGTCTGCAATAATTTGCACGTTCAATACTACACCTCACCTTCCATTCAACACTCCTATATTAATTTATAGCTAATCTTACTAATTAAATGCAAATTATGAATTTACTTAGTGTCTTTTAAAAAATTGTTTATTGCTTTTTATTATTTATTATGTTTCTTAATTTCATTGATCAATGAATGTATTTCTTACTGATTGATGCGTCGACCGTAGATAGAAATCCGTAGTGATTCTCCTTTTGATGGTTCGGCACAGAAGAAATGATGTTGACCAAAACGTTGACCGATGATACTGAGCAATTACAGATGCTGTAGCTCTCTGTTACACAGGTCACTTCACAACTAAATTAATTATTAATTAATTAATGCGTTGTACACAGTGAGAGTTGTTATCGAACTTTACTAGTTCCTCTGCAACTGTGGACTACTTCCCGAACGGTTTATTTAAATAAGACTTTGCGTGGTTTGTGAAATTTAGTAAGTATTTAACACACGTCTTGCTCATTTAAGATTTGAATGAAGAGTGTCGATTCCCCAAGTCTGAATTGGCGTCTCTTCTGAATACAGCTTTGTGATTGGTTGTTCAAAATAAATCATGCGTTTTCCATTTGAAACAATATCGAACAAGTCGACCAAACTCCCGTTAACAGGTTTGAGATGGTAGTGAATTACTGGCTAATTTCATACTTCCTCTGTTTCCAAATCGTTTGATTATGGGTATTTGCAAATGTGATTTCACAGATCTGACCACAGAATATTATTGCTTAGGTCTTTCTCTGTAAGTGTGTGAAAACGCCTAATTCGTACCTAGCCTAATTCTCTAGTTATTTCTCTTGGCGTTCTTCTTCTGTATAACTTCTGTAAATGTCAATTATATTGGTTGATATTTTGGCTACTTATAGAGCTTTAATTGCTGAACACTATGCGGGTTTCAGAATTGCTGTATATTTATTAGTTTTGAAGATATTGCAGTTTAAACTAATAAAAATAATTGAATAAAAATTCATGTCTGTGCCGGCAACCTCTGTAGCAGAGGCAATGTTAGACAGAGATAGCTGTGATTATACCCTCTCTCTCTTACTTACGCCTCTATACTCGCACAGTATGACACTTTCATGTAACGATCTGATGGGTCGGCTTTATGAATCGTTATATATACCCCCACTTGGTATAAAAAAAATTGATTATTTAAGAAATACATTAATTTTTTTTCTAATTGTAAAGTTACGCACTTTTTTTATTTTAAAACTTGCACTGTTTGTTTTGCTCGCACACATTTTGCACTATTACAATTTTGCTTACTTCTACCTTATAACTAAGTATTACAATATGTTACTAAACTTAACATGGCATACACATATTAGAGATTTATACGAACATTAATGCTTTAATCACAAGTTTGATTTAATTGATGGCAATGATCAAAACAACATTTATTTTAACATTTATTTAACTACTACTTATTAACATTGACATTGCTTCAAAGACATTTATAAATATTTGTTTGACTATGTTTGATTCACATACCTCATTGGTTCAAACCATTGTTTCTTTATTGCTCTATATTTTGTTTATATTTCCTCAAACTATCCCCATATATGGAAAATCCTGGTTTGGTGTTGGTAATCACAATTCTCCAAGCTACACTAATCCTAGGGTCTTGTTGTTGATGGGTCCCTATTTCCTTAAGTCGTCTAACTACTTCAGGTTTTGTTACATGCTTTACCGTGTAAATACCTATATCGGTGCTACTACTTTTACTGTTTACTGTACCCATGTTGTTTTCTGATGGTGGATTTCTACTGAGTACAGCTGCTACCAAGTTGTCTTTCACTTTACAATACTGTATTTCAAACTGGTACGCTTGTATAGCCAAGATCCAACGAGTCAGACGAGCACCATGCAATTTACACTTTAATAAAATACTAACGCCTTATTGTCAGTGATTATAGTAAGTTTAGCACCCAGAATATAACTTCTAAACTTTGACAGGCTATGCTCTATCGCTAATAGCTCCTTTTCTGTCGTAAAATAGGTTAATTCCGCCCCTTTAAGTGTGCAACTTACAAATTCTAATACCGCTTTTTGGCCCTTCTCATCTATCTCATACAAGTGTGCTCCTATAGCAATATTGCTGGCGTCTGTTTGCAAATAAAATCTTTCTCCTACCCTCGATGATGTAATACTACAGTATTTATAAAAAGACTTTTTACTTGTTGTAGCGCTTCATCATGGTCCTTTGTCCACCTCCATTTAATCCCTTTGTTTAACAACTTCAACATTGGAACAGTACTTTCCGCGTATTTACTTGTAAACCTCTGATAGTAGTTAGCTAAACCTAGAAATGACTTTAGCTGCTTGCAGTTCTTTTATGACACTTACCGACTTCCAATGCTTAAATCCTTTAATGTTTACATTGATTTTATTTGTATCAATTTCCATCGTGATGGTATTTCTTTTGAAATTTATTTCTGCCTTCCATTCAAGTAACGTATCTACCCCAATAATACAATCATCAACGAGTTTCGGGACTATAAGAGTTACAATTTGGGTTTGGGTACCATTTATATTGATAGGTAAATAAATTTGTTCAGTTATCTTTTGCATTTTGGCTCCAGTGGCTCCCTGTACATTACAATTTTTTACGGGTAGTCTGGGACAATTACGCAACTGACTATTATTTTCTACAAACTTTGAGCTGACACAGGTTACCTCACTGCCGGTGTCTATTAGCGCTCGTACTAGTAGATTACTGATTTCACAAATTATTTCCGGACATTCAGGATAATGGCTTCTACCCACTTCTTGCTCTTCTTTTAACAACAACAACTCCCTATCGCTCACTTGTTTTATATTAGTTGTTACTTTCTTTTTACCTGTTTTCGTGGGTTGTTTCACTGCAGGTAATGGTAGATTTAGTTTTGTTTCTTTTCTACCTGCAGTGGCTTCCAATTTCCCGTATTCATTTTACTAGTAGACGGTTGCGGCTCGGTAGATGATATGGCTGTTTTACATACCTTAAACCCTTTATTTGGTCGGTTTTCAACACTCCTACTTCTACCCTTTTCTTCCAATTTCTGCCGGTTTTGGGGTTTGTTACAAGGATATGGGGTAAACCTTTTTTTCTTTTGGGCGTTCATTGTCTCTTCTTTTCGTTAGGTAGAAAGTTGGTTCCTGATGATCGCCTCTAGAGTGGTTACTCAGCTGATTATTTACACGCTTCAGGTCCCTCTCTAGGTCTTGACATTCATCCACGACCATTATAAACTTTTCTAGAGTATCCACTCCTCTAGTAGTGGTTGCTACTCTAATGCGTTCCGAGAAATGGCGCGCTAGCTTGTACACTAGGTCTCTCTCCTCTATTGGTGATGTTAGATGCTTTACTTGTGCCATTACGTTTAGCACATAGTTGGTTGTTGTCATATTCATGGACGGGTGATAATTACCAAATTCCAGATGATTGCGTACCCTTCTTTGGATCTGAATGTTCCAGTATTGAGCAAGGAATTTTTCTCTGAAGTCGGCGTAGGTTTGGACTCGGTCCGAGATGACTTTCCACCACATACCTGCCCAATTCTTGAGAAATCGGTCTAACATGTCCTTCTTATCCTCGTCGTCCATCAGTGGGTTTACGCGAGATACATAAGCCTCAAACAGCTGTAGAAACTCCACAGGATTCTCATGTGTCACGACTTTGGTTTGCTGTGACTTCATTGCCTTAGTCAGATCTTCCCGCATTACCTTTAATTGCTGTTCTACGTTTTGATGAACTTCGTCTTGGTCAGCCTTACTCTCTACTTGTTTCTTAAACTCCTTAATATTTTCACCCAGTTGTGTGCACTCTACCCTGGTACTCTGGATTTCTTCTTTATTTAGAAGCGTTTGGGTTTTTAACTCAGCAGTTACTTCGCTGAATTGTTGGTTACTAAGGCTTATTTTCTGTTCTAACCGTTCATGAAATCCGTTTCTAAATTTATTTAGTTTTTAATCTTGGCGGCGAAAATTAGTATTTACTTGTTTCTTAAATTCCTCTATGGTAGCTTTAACCTCTTCGGTATGCTTATCAAACTTAAGATTACTTTCATCTATTTTACTAGCTAAATGAGTTATTTCTTCTATTTTAAATGTAGTTTCTTTACTCCTTTGTTCTATTTGACTAGTCAAATTCTCATTTATTTGTTTCATTTCACAAGACAAGTATTTATTAGTTTGCTTGATTTTATTATTAACATCATTTATTAATATTTTATTACTTTCTTCTAAATTTTGATTATTTTCTTCAATTTTACTTTCAAGTTTACTATTTGTATATTTTATTTCACTAGATATTGGCTCTTTGTACTTTCAATTTTACTATTTAATTGACTATTATTTTCATCCATTTTAGTGGTCAACTGCTTAAACATCTGTTCAATTGCTGCTATATCTACTGCTGGTGATTTAGCCATCTTTTAATTTTATTATTATTTAACAAATTTTATTTTAATATTTAACCCTTCAACAGTTATTTGTAACCTTAAATTCCACTTCGTTTCAAATTAAATATTATTACAATTCAAACTAGTCACTTGGGTTAATAGTTGCACACCAAATTTATATATAACTTATTTACCTATACATAAATTTGTGAGTTTACTCGTGCCCATTCAGTTGCAGCGCCAAATTTCTAATGGCCTTTTTATCTAACACACATATATTATATATTTAATCATAGATAAAATGTTACTTACCCATGACTTTTACTTTACCTGGGCGCCAGAACAAATCCCAGATACAAATGACATGGATTCAGCTTAGCTCAGAGCATAGAGACACACTATCTCAGGATTCGTTCAGTGAATGTGGAATTCAAGGGGAATCTTTACAAATAACACTTTAAAATTTGCTTGAGTTTGTTTAATTTACGATTAAATGTTATTTTATTAATGTTCTTTCAAAGCTAAGTTAAGGACTTATTGCTAACCTAACACTTATTATTAATGAGTGTGCGTGAAAAGTGAAGATTAAAACGTCCAAACGACCAATTGTTCTTGTCTGGTTTAATTAAGAAAATTTATATCTCCCAAACCAGTGCTAATGAACAGGTCTGCAATAATTTGCACGTTCAATACTACACCTCACCTTCCATTCAACACTCCTATATTAATTTATAGCTAATCTTACTAATTAAATGCAAATTATGAATTTACTTAGTGTCTTTTAAAAAATTGTTTATTGCTTTTTATTATTTATTATGTTTCTTAATTTCATTGATCAATGAATGTATTTCTTACTGATTGATGCGTCGACCGTAGATAGAAATCCGTAGTGATTCTCCTTTTGATGGTTCGGCACAGAAGAAATGATGTTGACCAAAACGTTGACCGATGATACTGAGCAATTACAGATGCTGTAGCTCTCTGTTACACAGGTCACTTCACAACTAAATTAATTATTAATTAATTAATGCGTTGTACACAGTGAGAGTTGTTATCGAACTTTACTAGTTCCTCTGCAACTGTGGACTACTTCCCGAACGGTTTATTTAAATAAGACTTTGCGTGGTTTGTGAAATTTAGTACGTATTTAACACACGTCTTGCTCATTTAAGATTTGAATGAAGAGTGTCGATTCCCCAAGTCTGAGTTGGCGTCTCTTCTGAATACAGCTTTGTGATTGGTTGTTCAAAATAAATCATGCGTTTTCCATTTGAAACAATATCGAACAAGTCGACCAAACTCCCATTAACAGGTTTGAGATGGTAGTGAATTACTGGCTAATTTCATACTTCCTCTGTTTCCAAATCGTTTGATTATGGGTATTTGCAAATGTGATTTCACAGATCTGACCACAGAATATTATTGCTTAGGTCTTTCTCTGTAAGTGTGTGAAAACGCCTAATTCGTACCTAGCCTAATTCTCTAGTTATTTCTCTTGGCGTTCTTCTTCTGTATAACTTCTGTAAATGTCAATTATATTGGTTGATATTTTGGCTACTTATAGAGCTTTAATTGCTGAACACTATGCGGGTTTCAGAATTGCTGTATATTTATTAGTTTTGAAGATATTGCAGTTTAAACTAATAAAAATAATTGAATAAAAATTCATGTCTGTGCCGGCAACCTCTGTAGCAGAGGCAATGTTAGACAGAGATAGCTGTGATTATACCCTCTCTCTCTTACTTACGCCTCTATACTCGCACAGTATGACACTTTCATGTAACGATCTGATGGGTCGGCTTTATGAATCGTTATATATACCCCCACTTGGTATAAAAAAAATTGATTATTTAAGAAATACATTAATTTTTTTTCTAATTGTAAAGTTACGCACTTTTTTTATTTTAAAACTTGCACTGTTTGTTTTGCTCGCACACATTTTGCACTATTACAATTTTGCTTACTTCTACCTTATAACTAAGTATTACAATATGTTACTAAACTTAACATGGCATACACATATTAGAGATTTATACGAACATTAATGCTTTAATCACAAGTTTGATTTAATTGATGGCAATGATCAAAACAACATTTATTTTAACATTTATTTAACTACTACTTATTAACATTGACATTGCTTCAAAGACATTTATAAATATTTGTTTGACTATGTTTGATTCACATACCTCATTGGTTCAAACCATTGTTTCTTTATTGCTCTATATTTTGTTTATATTTCCTCAAACTATCCCCATATATGGAAAATCCTGGTTTGGTGTTGGTAATCACAATTCTCCAAGCTACACTAATCCTAGGGTCTTGTTGTTGATGGGTCCCTATTTCCTTAAGTCGTCTAACTACTTCAGGTTTTGTTACATGCTTTACCGTGTAAATACCTATATCGGTGCTACTACTTTTACTGTTTACTGTACCCATGTTGTTTTCTGATGGTGGATTTCTACTGAGTACAGCTGCTACCAAGTTGTCTTTCACTTTACAATACTGTATTTCAAACTGGTACGCTTGTATAGCCAAGATCCAACGAGTCAGACGAGCACCATGCAATTTACACTTTAATAAAATACTAACGCCTTATTGTCAGTGATTATAGTAAGTTTAGCACCCAGAATATAACTTCTAAACTTTGACAGGCTATGCTCTATCGCTAATAGCTCCTTTTCTGTCGTAAAATAGGTTAATTCCGCCCCTTTAAGTGTGCAACTTACAAATTCTAATACCGCTTTTTGGCCCTTCTCATCTATCTCATACAAGTGTGCTCCTATAGCAATATTGCTGGCGTCTGTTTGCAAATAAAATCTTTCTCCTACCCTCGATGATGTAATACTACAGTATTTATAAAAAGACTTTTTACTTGTTGTAGCGCTTCATCATGGTCCTTTGTCCACCTCCATTTAATCCCTTTGTTTAACAACTTCAACATTGGAACAGTACTTTCCGCGTATTTACTTGTAAACCTCTGATAGTAGTTAGCTAAACCTAGAAATGACTTTAGCTGCTTGCAGTTCTTTTATGACACTTACCGACTTCCAATGCTTAAATCCTTTAATGTTTACATTGATTTTATTTGTATCAATTTCCATCGTGATGGTATTTCTTTTGAAATTTATTTCTGCCTTCCATTCAAGTAACGTATCTACCCCAATAATACAATCATCAACGAGTTTCGGGACTATAAGAGTTACAATTTGGGTTTGGGTACCATTTATATTGATAGGTAAATAAATTTGTTCAGTTATCTTTTGCATTTTGGCTCCAGTGGCTCCCTGTACATTACAATTTTTTACGGGTAGTCTGGGACAATTACGCAACTGACTATTATTTTCTACAAACTTTGAGCTGACACAGGTTACCTCACTGCCGGTGTCTATTAGCGCTCGTACTAGTAGATTACTGATTTCACAAATTATTTCCGGACATTCAGGATAATGGCTTCTACCCACTTCTTGCTCTTCTTTTAACAACAACAACTCCCTATCGCTCACTTGTTTTATATTAGTTGTTACTTTCTTTTTACCTGTTTTCGTGGGTTGTTTCACTGCAGGTAATGGTAGATTTAGTTTTGTTTCTTTTCTACCTGCAGTGGCTTCCAATTTCCCGTATTCATTTTACTAGTAGACGGTTGCGGCTCGGTAGATGATATGGCTGTTTTACATACCTTAAACCCTTTATTTGGTCGGTTTTCAACACTCCTACTTCTACCCTTTTCTTCCAATTTCTGCCGGTTTTGGGGTTTGTTACAAGGATATGGGGTAAACCTTTTTTTCTTTTGGGCGTTCATTGTCTCTTCTTTTCGTTAGGTAGAAAGTTGGTTCCTGATGATCGCCTCTAGAGTGGTTACTCAGCTGATTATTTACACGCTTCAGGTCCCTCTCTAGGTCTTGACATTCATCCACGACCATTATAAACTTTTCTAGAGTATCCACTCCTCTAGTAGTGGTTGCTACTCTAATGCGTTCCGAGAAATGGCGCGCTAGCTTGTACACTAGGTCTCTCTCCTCTATTGGTGATGTTAGATGCTTTACTTGTGCCATTACGTTTAGCACATAGTTGGTTGTTGTCATATTCATGGACGGGTGATAATTACCAAATTCCAGATGATTGCGTACCCTTCTTTGGATCTGAATGTTCCAGTATTGAGCAAGGAATTTTTCTCTGAAGTCGGCGTAGGTTTGGACTCGGTCCGAGATGACTTTCCACCACATACCTGCCCAATTCTTGAGAAATCGGTCTAACATGTCCTTCTTATCCTCGTCGTCCATCAGTGGGTTTACGCGAGATACATAAGCCTCAAACAGCTGTAGAAACTCCACAGGATTCTCATGTGTCACGACTTTGGCTTGCTGTGACTTCATTGCCTTAGTCAGATCTTCCCGCATTACCTTTAATTGCTGTTCTACGTTTTGATGAACTTCGTCTTGGTCAGCCTTACTCTCTACTTGTTTCTTAAACTCCTTAATATTTTCACCCAGTTGTGTGCACTCTACCCTGGTACTCTGGATTTCTTCTTTATTTAGAAGCGTTTGGGTTTTTAACTCAGCAGTTACTTCGCTGAATTGTTGGTTACTAAGGCTTATTTTCTGTTCTAACCGTTCATGAAATCCGTTTCTAAATTTATGTAGTTTTTAATCTTGGCGGCGAAAATTAGTATTTACTTGTTTCTTAAATTCCTCTATGGTAGCTTTAACCTCTTCGGTATGCTTATCAAACTTAAGATTACTTTCATCTATTTTACTAGCTAAATGAGTTATTTCTTCTATTTTAAATGTAGTTTCTTTACTCCTTTCTTCTATTTGACTAGTCAAATTCTCATTTATTTGTTTCATTTCACAAGACAAGTATTTATTAGTTTGCTTGATTTTATTATTAACATCATTTATTAATATTTTATTACTTTCTTCTAAATTTTGATTATTTTCTTCAATTTTACTTTCAAGTTTACTATTTGTATATTTTATTTCACTAGATATTGGCTCTTTGTACTTTCAATTTTACTATTTAATTGACTATTATTTTCATCCATTTTAGTGGTCAACTGCTTAAACATCTGTTCAATTGCTGCTATATCTACTGCTGGTGATTTAGCCATCTTTTAATTTTATTATTATTTAACAAATTTTATTTTAATATTTAACCCTTCAACAGTTATTTGTAACCTTAAATTCCACTTCGTTTCAAATTAAATATTATTACAATTCAAACTAGTCACTTGGGTTAATAGTTGCACACCAAATTTATATATAACTTATTTACCTATACATAAATTTGTGAGTTTACTCGTGCCCATTCAGTTGCAGCGCCAAATTTCTAATGGCCTTTTTATCTAACACACATATATTATATATTTAATCATAGATAAAATGTTACTTACCCATGACTTTTACTTTACCTGGGCGCCAGAACAAATCCCAGATACAAATGACATGGATTCAGCTTAGCTCAGAGCATAGAGACACACTATCTCAGGATTCGTTCAGTGAATGTGGAATTCAAGGGGAATCTTTACAAATAACACTTTAAAATTTGCTTGAGTTTGTTTAATTTACGATTAAATGTTATTTTATTAATGTTCTTTCAAAGCTAAGTTAAGGACTTATTGCTAACCTAACACTTATTATTAATGAGTGTGCGTGAAAAGTGAAGATTAAAACGTCCAAACGACCAATTGTTCTTGTCTGGTTTAATTAAGAAAATTTATATCTCCCAAACCAGTGCTAATGAACAGGTCTGCAATAATTTGCACGTTCAATACTACACCTCACCTTCCATTCAACACTCCTATATTAATTTATAGCTAATCTTACTAATTAAATGCAAATTATGAATTTACTTAGTGTCTTTTAAAAAATTGTTTATTGCTTTTTATTATTTATTATGTTTCTTAATTTCATTGATCAATGAATGTATTTCTTACTGATTGATGCGTCGACCGTAGATAGAAATCCGTAGTGATTCTCCTTTTGATGGTTCGGCACAGAAGAAATGATGTTGACCAAAACGTTGACCGATGATACTGAGCAATTACAGATGCTGTAGCTCTCTGTTACACAGGTCACTTCACAACTAAATTAATTATTAATTAATTAATGCGTTGTACACAGTGAGAGTTGTTATCGAACTTTACTAGTTCCTCTGCAACTGTGGACTACTTCCCGAACGGTTTATTTAAATAAGACTTTGCGTGGTTTGTGAAATTTAGTAAGTATTTAACACACGTCTTGCTCATTTAAGATTTGAATGAAGAGTGTC
Source organism: Magicicada septendecula (assembly GCA_034769895.1). Taxonomy (NCBI): domain Eukaryota; kingdom Metazoa; phylum Arthropoda; class Insecta; order Hemiptera; family Cicadidae; genus Magicicada; species Magicicada septendecula. Next base: position 376,849,939 of record CM068368.1, read on the forward strand.
GATTCCCCAAGTCTGAATTGGCGTCTCTTCTGAATACAGCTTTGTGATTGGTTGTTCAAAATAAATCATGCGTTTTCCATTTGAAACAATATCGAACAAGTCGACCAAACTCCCGTTAACAGGTTTGAGATGGTAGTGAATTACTGGCTAATTTCATACTTCCTCTGTTTCCAAATCGTTTGATTATGGGTATTTGCAAATGTGATTTCACAGATCTGACCACAGAATATTATTGCTTAGGTCTTTCTCTGTAAGTGTGTGAAAACGCCTAATTCGTACCTAGCCTAATTCTCTAGTTATTTCTCTTGGCGTTCTTCTTCTGTATAACTTCTGTAAATGTCAATTATATTGGTTGATATTTTGGCTACTTATAGAGCTTTAATTGCTGAACACTATGCGGGTTTCAGAATTGCTGTATATTTATTAGTTTTGAAGATATTGCAGTTTAAACTAATAAAAATAATTGAATAAAAATTCATGTCTGTGCCGGCAACCTCTGTAGCAGAGGCAATGTTAGACAGAGATAGCTGTGATTATACCCTCTCTCTCTTACTTACGCCTCTATACTCGCACAGTATGACACTTTCATGTAACGATCTGATGGGTCGGCTTTATGAATCGTTATATATACCCCCACTTGGTATAAAAAAAATTGATTATTTAAGAAATACATTAATTTTTTTTCTAATTGTAAAGTTACGCACTTTTTTTATTTTAAAACTTGCACTGTTTGTTTTGCTCGCACACATTTTGCACTATTACAATTTTGCTTACTTCTACCTTATAACTAAGTATTACAATATGTTACTAAACTTAACATGGCATACACATATTAGAGATTTATACGAACATTAATGCTTTAATCACAAGTTTGATTTAATTGATGGCAATGATCAAAACAACATTTATTTTAACATTTATTTAACTACTACTTATTAACATTGACATTGCTTCAAAGACATTTATAAATATTTGTTTGACTATGTTTGATTCACATACCTCATTGGTTCAAACCATTGTTTCTTTATTGCTCTATATTTTGTTTATATTTCCTCAAACTATCCCCATATATGGAAAATCCTGGTTTGGTGTTGGTAATCACAATTCTCCAAGCTACACTAATCCTAGGGTCTTGTTGTTGATGGGTCCCTATTTCCTTAAGTCGTCTAACTACTTCAGGTTTTGTTACATGCTTTACCGTGTAAATACCTATATCGGTGCTACTACTTTTACTGTTTACTGTACCCATGTTGTTTTCTGATGGTGGATTTCTACTGAGTACAGCTGCTACCAAGTTGTCTTTCACTTTACAATACTGTATTTCAAACTGGTACGCTTGTATAGCCAAGATCCAACGAGTCAGACGAGCACCATGCAATTTACACTTTAATAAAATACTAACGCCTTATTGTCAGTGATTATAGTAAGTTTAGCACCCAGAATATAACTTCTAAACTTTGACAGGCTATGCTCTATCGCTAATAGCTCCTTTTCTGTCGTAAAATAGGTTAATTCCGCCCCTTTAAGTGTGCAACTTACAAATTCTAATACCGCTTTTTGGCCCTTCTCATCTATCTCATACAAGTGTGCTCCTATAGCAATATTGCTGGCGTCTGTTTGCAAATAAAATCTTTCTCCTACCCTCGATGATGTAATACTACAGTATTTATAAAAAGACTTTTTACTTGTTGTAGCGCTTCATCATGGTCCTTTGTCCACCTCCATTTAATCCCTTTGTTTAACAACTTCAACATTGGAACAGTACTTTCCGCGTATTTACTTGTAAACCTCTGATAGTAGTTAGCTAAACCTAGAAATGACTTTAGCTGCTTGCAGTTCTTTTATGACACTTACCGACTTCCAATGCTTAAATCCTTTAATGTTTACATTGATTTTATTTGTATCAATTTCCATCGTGATGGTATTTCTTTTGAAATTTATTTCTGCCTTCCATTCAAGTAACGTATCTACCCCAATAATACAATCATCAACGAGTTTCGGGACTATAAGAGTTACAATTTGGGTTTGGGTACCATTTATATTGATAGGTAAATAAATTTGTTCAGTTATCTTTTGCATTTTGGCTCCAGTGGCTCCCTGTACATTACAATTTTTTACGGGTAGTCTGGGACAATTACGCAACTGACTATTATTTTCTACAAACTTTGAGCTGACACAGGTTACCTCACTGCCGGTGTCTATTAGCGCTCGTACTAGTAGATTACTGATTTCACAAATTATTTCCGGACATTCAGGATAATGGCTTCTACCCACTTCTTGCTCTTCTTTTAACAACAACAACTCCCTATCGCTCACTTGTTTTATATTAGTTGTTACTTTCTTTTTACCTGTTTTCGTGGGTTGTTTCACTGCAGGTAATGGTAGATTTAGTTTTGTTTCTTTTCTACCTGCAGTGGCTTCCAATTTCCCGTATTCATTTTACTAGTAGACGGTTGCGGCTCGGTAGATGATATGGCTGTTTTACATACCTTAAACCCTTTATTTGGTCGGTTTTCAACACTCCTACTTCTACCCTTTTCTTCCAATTTCTGCCGGTTTTGGGGTTTGTTACAAGGATATGGGGTAAACCTTTTTTTCTTTTGGGCGTTCATTGTCTCTTCTTTTCGTTAGGTAGAAAGTTGGTTCCTGATGATCGCCTCTAGAGTGGTTACTCAGCTGATTATTTACACGCTTCAGGTCCCTCTCTAGGTCTTGACATTCATCCACGACCATTATAAACTTTTCTAGAGTATCCACTCCTCTAGTAGTGGTTGCTACTCTAATGCGTTCCGAGAAATGGCGCGCTAGCTTGTACACTAGGTCTCTCTCCTCTATTGGTGATGTTAGATGCTTTACTTGTGCCATTACGTTTAGCACATAGTTGGTTGTTGTCATATTCATGGACGGGTGATAATTACCAAATTCCAGATGATTGCGTACCCTTCTTTGGATCTGAATGTTCCAGTATTGAGCAAGGAATTTTTCTCTGAAGTCGGCGTAGGTTTGGACTCGGTCCGAGATGACTTTCCACCACATACCTGCCCAATTCTTGAGAAATCGGTCTAACATGTCCTTCTTATCCTCGTCGTCCATCAGTGGGTTTACGCGAGATACATAAGCCTCAAACAGCTGTAGAAACTCCACAGGATTCTCATGTGTCACGACTTTGGTTTGCTGTGACTTCATTGCCTTAGTCAGATCTTCCCGCATTACCTTTAATTGCTGTTCTACGTTTTGATGAACTTCGTCTTGGTCAGCCTTACTCTCTACTTGTTTCTTAAACTCCTTAATATTTTCACCCAGTTGTGTGCACTCTACCCTGGTACTCTGGATTTCTTCTTTATTTAGAAGCGTTTGGGTTTTTAACTCAGCAGTTACTTCGCTGAATTGTTGGTTACTAAGGCTTATTTTCTGTTCTAACCGTTCATGAAATCCGTTTCTAAATTTATTTAGTTTTTAATCTTGGCGGCGAAAATTAGTATTTACTTGTTTCTTAAATTCCTCTATGGTAGCTTTAACCTCTTCGGTATGCTTATCAAACTTAAGATTACTTTCATCTATTTTACTAGCTAAATGAGTTATTTCTTCTATTTTAAATTTAGTTTCTTTACTCCTTTGTTCTATTTGACTAGTCAAATTCTCATTTATTTGTTTCATTTCACAAGACAAGTATTTATTAGTTTGCTTGATTTTATTATTAACATCATTTATTAATATTTTATTACTTTCTTCTAAATTTTGATTATTTTCTTCAATTTTACTTTCAAGTTTACTATTTGTATATTTTATTTCACTAGATATTGGCTCTTTGTACTTTCAATTTTACTATTTAATTGACTATTATTTTCATCCATTTTAGTGGTCAACTGCTTAAACATCTGTTCAATTGCTGCTATATCTACTGCTGGTGATTTAGCCATCTTTTAATTTTATTATTATTTAACAAATTTTATTTTAATATTTAACCCTTCAACAGTTATTTGTAACCTTAAATTCCACTTCGTTTCAAATTAAATATTATTACAATTCAAACTAGTCACTTGGGTTAATAGTTGCACACCAAATTTATATATAACTTATTTACCTATACATAAATTTGTGAGTTTACTCGTGCCCATTCAGTTGCAGCGCCAAATTTCTAATGGCCTTTTTATCTAACACACATATATTATATATTTAATCATAGATAAAATGTTACTTACCCATGACTTTTACTTTACCTGGGCGCCAGAACAAATCCCAGATACAAATGACATGGATTCAGCTTAGCTCAGAGCATAGAGACACACTATCTCAGGATTCGTTCAGTGAATGTGGAATTCAAGGGGAATCTTTACAAATAACACTTTAAAATTTGCTTGAGTTTGTTTAATTTACGATTAAATGTTATTTTATTAATGTTCTTTCAAAGCTAAGTTAAGGACTTATTGCTAACCTAACACTTATTATTAATGAGTGTGCGTGAAAAGTGAAGATTAAAACGTCCAAACGACCAATTGTTCTTGTCTGGTTTAATTAAGAAAATTTATATCTCCCAAACCAGTGCTAATGAACAGGTCTGCAATAATTTGCACGTTCAATACTACACCTCACCTTCCATTCAACACTCCTATATTAATTTATAGCTAATCTTACTAATTAAATGCAAATTATGAATTTACTTAGTGTCTTTTAAAAAATTGTTTATTGCTTTTTATTATTTATTATGTTTCTTAATTTCATTGATCAATGAATGTATTTCTTACTGATTGATGCGTCGACCGTAGATAGAAATCCGTAGTGATTCTCCTTTTGATGGTTCGGCACAGAAGAAATGATGTTGACCAAAACGTTGACCGATGATACTGAGCAATTACAGATGCTGTAGCTCTCTGTTACACAGGTCACTTCACAACTAAATTAATTATTAATTAATTAATGCGTTGTACACAGTGAGAGTTGTTATCGAACTTTACTAGTTCCTCTGCAACTGTGGACTACTTCCCGAACGGTTTATTTAAATAAGACTTTGCGTGGTTTGTGAAATTTAGTACGTATTTAACACACGTCTTGCTCATTTAAGATTTGAATGAAGAGTGTCGATTCCCCAAGTCTGAGTTGGCGTCTCTTCTGAATACAGCTTTGTGATTGGTTGTTCAAAATAAATCATGCGTTTTCCATTTGAAACAATATCGAACAAGTCGACCAAACTCCCGTTAACAGGTTTGAGATGGTAGTGAATTACTGGCTAATTTCATACTTCCTCTGTTTCCAAATCGTTTGATTATGGGTATTTGCAAATGTGATTTCACAGATCTGACCACAGAATATTATTGCTTAGGTCTTTCTCTGTAAGTGTGTGAAAACGCCTAATTCGTACCTAGCCTAATTCTCTAGTTATTTCTCTTGGCGTTCTTCTTCTGTATAACTTCTGTAAATGTCAATTATATTGGTTGATATTTTGGCTACTTATAGAGCTTTAATTGCTGAACACTATGCGGGTTTCAGAATTGCTGTATATTTATTAGTTTTGAAGATATTGCAGTTTAAACTAATAAAAATAATTGAATAAAAATTCATGTCTGTGCCGGCAACCTCTGTAGCAGAGGCAATGTTAGACAGAGATAGCTGTGATTATACCCTCTCTCTCTTACTTACGCCTCTATACTCGCACAGTATGACACTTTCATGTAACGATCTGATGGGTCGGCTTTATGAATCGTTATATATACCCCCACTTGGTATAAAAAAAATTGATTATTTAAGAAATACATTAATTTTTTTTCTAATTGTAAAGTTACGCACTTTTTTTATTTTAAAACTTGCACTGTTTGTTTTGCTCGCACACATTTTGCACTATTACAATTTTGCTTACTTCTACCTTATAACTAAGTATTACAATATGTTACTAAACTTAACATGGCATACACATATTAGAGATTTATACGAACATTAATGCTTTAATCACAAGTTTGATTTAATTGATGGCAATGATCAAAACAACATTTATTTTAACATTTATTTAACTACTACTTATTAACATTGACATTGCTTCAAAGACATTTATAAATATTTGTTTGACTATGTTTGATTCACATACCTCATTGGTTCAAACCATTGTTTCTTTATTGCTCTATATTTTGTTTATATTTCCTCAAACTATCCCCATATATGGAAAATCCTGGTTTGGTGTTGGTAATCACAATTCTCCAAGCTACACTAATCCTAGGGTCTTGTTGTTGATGGGTCCCTATTTCCTTAAGTCGTCTAACTACTTCAGGTTTTGTTACATGCTTTACCGTGTAAATACCTATATCGGTGCTACTACTTTTACTGTTTACTGTACCCATGTTGTTTTCTGATGGTGGATTTCTACTGAGTACAGCTGCTACCAAGTTGTCTTTCACTTTACAATACTGTATTTCAAACTGGTACGCTTGTATAGCCAAGATCCAACGAGTCAGACGAGCACCATGCAATTTACACTTTAATAAAATACTAACGCCTTATTGTCAGTGATTATAGTAAGTTTAGCACCCAGAATATAACTTCTAAACTTTGACAGGCTATGCTCTATCGCTAATAGCTCCTTTTCTGTCGTAAAATAGGTTAATTCCGCCCCTTTAAGTGTGCAACTTACAAATTCTAATACCGCTTTTTGGCCCTTCTCATCTATCTCATACAAGTGTGCTCCTATAGCAATATTGCTGGCGTCTGTTTGCAAATAAAATCTTTCTCCTACCCTCGATGATGTAATACTACAGTATTTATAAAAAGACTTTTTACTTGTTGTAGCGCTTCATCATGGTCCTTTGTCCACCTCCATTTAATCCCTTTGTTTAACAACTTCAACATTGGAACAGTACTTTCCGCGTATTTACTTGTAAACCTCTGATAGTAGTTAGCTAAACCTAGAAATGACTTTAGCTGCTTGCAGTTCTTTTATGACACTTACCGACTTCCAATGCTTAAATCCTTTAATGTTTACATTGATTTTATTTGTATCAATTTCCATCGTGATGGTATTTCTTTTGAAATTTATTTCTGCCTTCCATTCAAGTAACGTATCTACCCCAATAATACAATCATCAACGAGTTTCGGGACTATAAGAGTTACAATTTGGGTTTGGGTACCATTTATATTGATAGGTAAATAAATTTGTTCAGTTATCTTTTGCATTTTGGCTCCAGTGGCTCCCTGTACATTACAATTTTTTACGGGTAGTCTGGGACAATTACGCAACTGACTATTATTTTCTACAAACTTTGAGCTGACACAGGTTACCTCACTGCCGGTGTCTATTAGCGCTCGTACTAGTAGATTACTGATTTCACAAATTATTTCCGGACATTCAGGATAATGGCTTCTACCCACTTCTTGCTCTTCTTTTAACAACAACTCCCTATCGCTCACTTGTTTTATATTAGTTGTTACTTTCTTTTTACCTGTTTTCGTGGGTTGTTTCACTGCAGGTAATGGTAGATTTAGTTTTGTTTCTTTTCTACCTGCAGTGGCTTCCAATTTCCCGTATTCATTTTACTAGTAGACGGTTGCGGCTCGGTAGATGATATGGCTGTTTTACATACCTTAAACCCTTTATTTGGTCGGTTTTCAACACTCCTACTTCTACCCTTTTCTTCCAATTTCTGCCGGTTTTGGGGTTTGTTACAAGGATATGGGGTAAACCTTTTTTTCTTTTGGGCGTTCATTGTCTCTTCTTTTCGTTAGGTAGAAAGTTGGTTCCTGATGATCGCCTCTAGAGTGGTTACTCAGCTGATTATTTACACGCTTCAGGTCCCTCTCTAGGTCTTGACATTCATCCACGACCATTATAAACTTTTCTAGAGTATCCACTCCTCTAGTAGTGGTTGCTACTCTAATGCGTTCCGAGAAATGGCGCGCTAGCTTGTACACTAGGTCTCTCTCCTCTATTGGTGATGTTAGATGCTTTACTTGTGCCATTACGTTTAGCACATAGTTGGTTGTTGTCATATTCATGGACGGGTGATAATTACCAAATTCCAGATGATTGCGTACCCTTCTTTGGATCTGAATGTTCCAGTATTGAGCAAGGAATTTTTCTCTGAAGTCGGCGTAGGTTTGGACTCGGTCCGAGATGACTTTCCACCACATACCTGCCCAATTCTTGAGAAATCGGTCTAACATGTCCTTCTTATCCTCGTCGTCCATCAGTGGGTTTACGCGAGATACATAAGCCTCAAACAGCTGTAGAAACTCCACAGGATTCTCATGTGTCACGACTTTGGTTTGCTGTGACTTCATTGCCTTAGTCAGATCTTCCCGCATTACCTTTAATTGCTGTTCTACGTTTTGATGAACTTCGTCTTGGTCAGCCTTACTCTCTACTTGTTTCTTAAACTCCTTAATATTTTCACCCAGTTGTGTGCACTCTACCCTGGTACTCTGGATTTCTTCTTTATTTAGAAGCGTTTGGGTTTTTAACTCAGCAGTTACTTCGCTGAATTGTTGGTTACTAAGGCTTATTTTCTGTTCTAACCGTTCATGAAATCCGTTTCTAAATTTATTTAGTTTTTAATCTTGGCGGCGAAAATTAGTATTTACTTGTTTCTTAAATTCCTCTATGGTAGCTTTAACCTCTTCGGTATGCTTATCAAACTTAAGATTACTTTCATCTATTTTACTAGCTAAATGAGTTATTTCTTCTATTTTAAATTTAGTTTCTTTACTCCTTTGTTCTATTTGACTAGTCAAATTCTCATTTATTTGTTTCATTTCACAAGACAAGTATTTATTAGTTTGCTTGATTTTATTATTAACATCATTTATTAATATTTTATTACTTTCTTCTAAATTTTGATTATTTTCTTCAATTTTACTTTCAAGTTTACTATTTGTATATTTTATTTCACTAGATATTGGCTCTTTGTACTTTCAATTTTACTATTTAATTGACTATTATTTTCATCCATTTTAGTGGTCAACTGCTTAAACATCTGTTCAATTGCTGCTATATCTACTGCTGGTGATTTAGCCATCTTTTAATTTTATTATTATTTAACAAATTTTATTTTAATATTTAACCCTTCAACAGTTATTTGTAACCTTAAATTCCACTTCGTTTCAAATTAAATATTATTACAATTCAAACTAGTCACTTGGGTTAATAGTTGCACACCAAATTTATATATAACTTATTTACCTATACATAAATTTGTGAGTTTACTCGTGCCCATTCAGTTGCAGCGCCAAATTTCTAATGGCCTTTTTATCTAACACACATATATTATATATTTAATCATAGATAAAATGTTACTTACCCATGACTTTTACTTTACCTGGGCGCCAGAACAAATCCCAGATACAAATGACATGGATTCAGCTTAGCTCAGAGCATAGAGACACACTATCTCAGGATTCGTTCAGTGAATGTGGAATTCAAGGGGAATCTTTACAAATAACACTTTAAAATTTGCTTGAGTTTGTTTAATTTACGATTAAATGTTATTTTATTAATGTTCTTTCAAAGCTAAGTTAAGGACTTATTGCTAACCTAACACTTATTATTAATGAGTGTGCGTGAAAAGTGAAGATTAAAACGTCCAAACGACCAATTGTTCTTGTCTGGTTTAATTAAGAAAATTTATATCTCCCAAACCAGTGCTAATGAACAGGTCTGCAATAATTTGCACGTTCAATACTACACCTCACCTTCCATTCAACACTCCTATATTAATTTATAGCTAATCTTACTAATTAAATGCAAATTATGAATTTACTTAGTGTCTTTTAAAAAATTGTTTATTGCTTTTTATTATTTATTATGTTTCTTAATTTCATTGATCAATGAATGTATTTCTTACTGATTGATGCGTCGACCGTAGATAGAAATCCGTAGTGATTCTCCTTTTGATGGTTCGGCACAGAAGAAATGATGTTGACCAAAACGTTGACCGATGATACTGAGCAATTACAGATGCTGTAGCTCTCTGTTACACAGGTCACTTCACAACTAAATTAATTATTAATTAATTAATGCGTTGTGCACAGCGAGATTTGTTATCGAACTTTACTAGTTCCTCTGCAACTGCGGACTACTTCCCGAACGGTTTATTTAAATAAGACTTTGCGTGGTTTGTGAAATTCAGCACGTATTTAACACACGTCTTGCTCATTTAAGATTTGAATGAAGAGTGTCGATTCCCCAAGTCTGAGTTGGCGTCTCTTCTGAATACAGCTTTGTGATTGGTTGTTCAAAATAAATCATGCGTTTTCCATTTGAAACAATATCGAACAAGTCGACCAAACTCCCGTTAACAGGTTTGAGATGGTAGAGAATTACTGGCTAATTTCATACTTCCTCTGTTTCCAAATCGTTTGATTATGGGTATTTGCAAACGTGATTTCACAGATCTGACCACAGAATATTATTGCTTAGGTCTTTCTCTGTAAGTGTGTGAAAACGCCTAATTCGTACCTAGCCTAATTCTCTAGTTATTTCTCTTGGCGTTCTTCTTCTGTATAACTTCTGTAAATGTCAATTATATTGGTTGATATTTTGGCTACTTATAGAGCTTTAATTGCTGAACACTATGCGGGTTTCAGAATTGCTGTATATTTATTAGTTTTGAAGATATTGCAGTTTAAACTAATAAAAATAATTGAATAAAAATTCATGTCTGTGCCGGCAACCTCTGTAGCACTGGCAATGTTAGACAGAGATAGCTGTGATTATACCCTCTCTCTCTTTCTTACGCCTCTATACTCGCACAGTATGACACTTTCATGTAACGATCTGATGGGTCGGCTTTATGAATCGTTATATATACCTCCACTTGGTATAAAAAAAATTGATTATTTAAGAAATACATTAATTTTTTTTCTAATTGTAAAGTTACGCACTTTTTTTTATTTTAAAACTTGCACTGTTTGTTTTGCTCGCACACATTTTGCACTATTACAATTTTGCTTACTTCTACCTTATAACTAAGTATTACAATATGTTACTAAACCTAACATGGCATACACATATTAGAGATTTATACGAACATTAATGCTTTAATCACAAGTTTGATTTAATTGATGGCAATGATCAAAACAACATTTATTTTAACATTTATTTAACTACTACTTATTAACATTGACATTGCTTCAAAGACATTTATAAATATTTGTTTGACTATGTATGTTTGATTCACATACCTCATTGGTTCAAACCATTGTTTCTTTATTGCTCTATATTTTGTTTATATTTCCTCAAACTATCCCCATATATGGAAAATCCTGGTTTGGTGTTGGTAATCACAATTCTCCAAGCTACACTAATCCTAGGGTCTTGTTGTTGATGGGTCCCTATTTCCTTAAGTCGTCTAACTACTTCAGGTTTTGTTACATGCTTTACCGTGTAAATACCTATATCGGTGCTACTACTTTTACTGTTTACTGTACCCATGTTGTTTTCTGATGGTGTATTTCTACTGAGTACATCTGCTACCAAGTTGTCTTTCGCTTTACAATACTGTATTTCAAACTGGTACGCTTGTATAGCCAAGATCCAACGAGTCAGACGAGCACCATGCAATTTACACTTTAATAAAATACTAACGCCTTATTGTCAGTGATTATAGTAAGTTAGCACCCAGAATATAACTTCTAAACTTTGACAGGCTATGCTCTATCGCTAATAGCTCCTTTTCTGTCGTAAAATAGGTTAATTCCGCCCCTTTAAGTGTGCAACTTACAAATTCTAATACAGCTTTTTGGCCCTTCTCATCTATCTCATACAAGTGTGCTCCTATAGCAATATTGCTGGCGTCTGTTTGCAAATAAAATCTTTCTCCTACCCTCGATGATGTAATACTACAGTATTTATAAAAAGACTTTTTACTTGTTGTAGCGCTTCATCATGGTCCTTTGTCCACCTCCATTTAATCCCTTTGTTTAACAACTTCAACAATGGAACAGTACTTTCCGCGTTTTTACTTGTAAACCTCTGATAGTAGTTAGCTAAACCTAGAAATGACTTTAGCTGCTTGCAGTTCTTTTATGACACTTACCGACTTCCAATGCTTAAGTCCTTTAATGTTTACATTGATTTTATTTGTATCAATTTCCATCGTGATGGTATTTCTTTTGAAATTTATTTCTGCCTTCCATTCAAGTAACGTATCTACCCCAATAATACAATCATCGAGTTTCGGGACTATAAGAGTTACAATTTGGGTTTGGGTACCATTTATATTGATAGGTAAATAAATTTGTTCAGTTATCTTTTGCATTTTGGCTCCAGTGGCTCCCTGTACATTACAATTTTTTACGGGTAGTCTGGGACAATTACGCAACTGACTATTATTTTCTACAAACTTTGAGCTGACACAGGTTACCTCACTGCCGGTGTCTATTAGCGCTCATACTAGTAGATTACTGATTTCACAAATTATTTCCGGACATTCAGGATAATGGCTTCTACCCACTTCTTGCTCTTCTTTTAACAACAACTCCCTATCGCTCACTTGTTTTATATTAGTTGTTACTTTCTTTTTACCTGTTTTCGTGGGTTGTTTCACTGCAGGTAATGGTAGATTTAGTTTTGTTTCTTTTCTACCTGCAGTGGCTTCCAATTTCCCGTATTCATTTTACTAGTAGAAGGTTGCGGCTCGGTAGATGATATGGCTGTTTTACATACCTTAAACCCTTTATTTGGTCGGTTTTCAACACTCCTACATCTACCCTTTTCTTCCAATTTCTGCCGGTTTTGGGGTTTGTTACAGGGATATGGGGTAAACCTTTTTTTCTTTTGGGTGTTCATTGTCTCTTCTTTTCGTTAGGTAGAAAGTTGGTTCCTGATGATCGCCTCTAGAGTGGTTACTCAGCTGATTATTTACACGCTTCAGGTCCCTCTCTAGGTCTTGACATTCATCCACGACCATTATAAACTTTTCTAGAGTATCCACTCCTCTAGTAGTGGTTGCTACTCTAGTGCGTTCCGAGAAATGGCGCGCTAGCTTGTACACTAGGTCTCTCTCCTCTATTGGTGATGTTAGATGCTTTACTTGTGCCATTACGTTTAGCACATAGTTGGTTGTTGTCATATTCATGGACGGGTGATAATTACCAAATTCCAGATGATTGCGTACCCTTCTTTGGATCTGAATGTTCCAGTATTGAGCAAGGAATTTTTCTCTGAAGTCGGCGTAGGTTTGGACTCGGTCCGAGATGACATTCCACCACATACCTGCCCAATTCTTGAGAAATCGGTCTAACATGTCCTTCTTATCCTCGTCGTCCATCAGTGGGTTTATGCGAGATACATAAGCCTCAAACAGCTGTAGAAACTCCACAGGATTCTCATGTGTCACGACTTTGGTTTGCTGTGACTTCATTGCCTTAGTCAGATTTTCCCGCATTACCTTTAATTGCTGTTCTACGTTTTGATGAACTTCGTCTTGGTCAGCCTTACTCTCTACTTGTTTCTTAAACTCCTTAATATTTTCACCGAGTTGTGTGCACTCTACCCTGGTACTCTGGATTTCTTCTTTATTTAGAAGCATTTGGGTTTTTAACTCAGCAGTTACTTCGCTGAATTGTTGGTTACTAAGGCTTATTTTCTGTTCTAACCGTTCATGAAATTCGTTTCTAAATTTATTTAGTTTTTAATCTTGGCGGCGAAAATTAGTATTTACTTGTTTCTTAAATTCCTCTATGGTAGCTTTAACCTCTTCGGTATGCTTATCAAACTTAAGATTACTTTCATCTATTTTACTAGCTAAATGAGTTATTTCTTCTATTTTAAATGTAGTTTCTTTACTCCTTTGTTCTATTTGACTAGTCAAATTCTCATTTATTTGTTTCATTTCACTAGACAAGTATTTATTAGTTTGCTCGATTTTATTATTAACATCATTTATTAATATTTTATTACTTTCTTCTAAATTTTGATTATTTTCTTCAATTTTACTTTCAAGTTTACTATTTGTATATTTTATTTCACTAGATATTGGCTCTTTGTACTTTCAATTTTACTATTTAATTGACTATTATTTTCATCCATTTTAGTGGTCAACTGCTTAAACATCTGTTCAATTGCTGCTATATCTACTGCTGGTGATTTAGCCATCTTTTAATTTTATTATTATTTAACAAACTTTATTTTAATATTTAACCCTTCAACAGTTATTTGTAACCTTAAATTCCACTTCGTTTCAAATTAAATATTATTACAATTCAAACTAGTCACTTGGGTTAATAGTTGCACACCAAATTTATATATAACTTATTTACCTATACATAAATTTGTGAGTTTACTCGTGCCCATTCAGTTGCAGCGGCAAATTTCTAACGGCCTTTTTATCTAACACACATATATTATATATTTAATGATAGATAAAATGTTACTTACCCATGACTTTTACTTTACCTGGGCGCCAGAACAAATCCCAGATACAAATGACATGGATTCAGCTTAGCTCAGAGCATAGAGACACACTATCTCAGGATTCGTTCAGTGAATGTGGAATTCAAGGGGAATCTTTACAAATAACACTTTAAAATTTGCTTGAGTTTGTTTAATTTACGATTAAATGTTATTTTATTAATGTTCTTTCAAAGCTAAGTTAAGGACTTATTGCTAACCTAACTCTTATTATTAATGAGTGTGCGTGAAAAGTGAAGATTAAAACGTCCAAACGACCAATTGTTCTTGTCTGGTTTAATTAAGAAAATTTATATCTCCCAAACCAGTGCTAATGAACAGGTCTGCAATAATTTGCACGTTCAATACTACACTTCACCTTCCATTCAACACTCCTATATTAATTTATAGCTAATCTTACTAATTAAATGCAAATTATGAATTTATTTAGTGTCTTTTAAAAAATTGTTTATTGCTTTTTATTATTTATTTTGTTTCTTAATTTCATTGATCAATGAATGTATTTCTTACTGATTGATGCGTTGACCGTAGATAGAAATCCGTAGTGATTCTCCTTTTGATGGTTCGGCACAGAAGAAATGATGTTGACCAAAACATTGACCGATGATACTGAGCAATTACAGATGCTGTAGCTCTCTGTTACACAGGTCACTTCACAACTAAATTAATTATTAATTAATTAATGCGTTGTACACAGCGAGAGTTGTTATCGAACTTTACTAGTTCCTCTTCAACTGCGGACTACTTCCCGAACGGTTTATTTAAATAAGACTTTGCGTGGTTTGTGAAATTTAGCACGTATTTAACACACGTCTTGCTCATTTAAGATTTGAATGAAGAGTGTCGATTCCCCAAGTCTGAGTTGGCGTCTCTTCTGAATACAGCTTTGTGATTGGTTGTTCAAAATAAATCATGCGTTTTCCATTTGAAACAATATCGAACAAGTCGACCAAACTCCCGTTAACAGGTTTGAGATGGTAGAGAATTACTGGCTAATTTCATACTTCCTCTGTTTGCAAATCGTTTGATTATGGGTATTTGCAAACGTGATTTCACAGATCTGACCACAGAATATTATTGCTTAGGTCTTTCTCTGTAAGTGTGTGAAAACACCTAATTCGTACCTAGCCTAATTCTCTAGTTATTTCTCTTGGCGTTCTTCATCTGTATAACTTCTGTAAATGTTAATTATATTGGTTGATATTTTGGCTACTTATAGAGCTTTAATTGCTGAACACTATGCAGGTTTCAGAATTGCTGTATATTTATTAGTTTTGAAGATATTGCAGTTTTAACTAATAAAAATAATTGAATAAAAATTCATGTCTGTGCCGGCAACCTCTG
Source organism: Magicicada septendecula (assembly GCA_034769895.1). Taxonomy (NCBI): domain Eukaryota; kingdom Metazoa; phylum Arthropoda; class Insecta; order Hemiptera; family Cicadidae; genus Magicicada; species Magicicada septendecula. The sequence goes on from CM068368.1 coordinate 376,865,673, forward strand.
TAGCAGTGGCAATGTTAGACAGAGATAGCTGTGATTATACCCTCTCTCTCTTACTTACGCCTCTATACTCGCACAGTATGACACTTTCATGTAACGATCTGATGGGTCGGCTTTATGAATCGTTATATATACCCCCACTTGGTATAAAAAAAATTGATTATTTAAGAAATACATTAATTTTTTTTCTAATTGTAAAGTTACGCACTTTTTTTTATTTTAAAACTTGCACTGTTTGTTTTGCTCGCACACATTTTGCACTATTACAATTTTGCTTACTTCTACCTTATAACTAAGTATTACAATATGTTACTAAACCTAACATGGCATACACATATTAGAGATTTATACGAACATTAATGCTTTAATCACAAGTTTGATTTAATTGATGGCAATGATCAAAACAACATTTATTTTAACATTTATTTAACTACTACTTATTAACATTGACATTGCTTCAAAGACATTTATAAATATTTGTTTGACTATGTTTGATTCACATACCTCATTGGTTCAAACCATTGTTTCTTTATTGCTCTATATTTTGTTTATATTTCCTCAAACTATCCCCATATATGGAAAATCCTGGTTTGGTGTTGGTAATCACAATTCTCCAAGCTACACTAATCCTAGGGTCTTGTTGTTGATGGGTCCCTATTTCCTTAAGTCGTCTAACTACTTCAGGTTTTGTTACATGCTTTACCGTGTAAATACCTATATCGGTGCTACTACTTTTACTGTTTACTGTACCCATGTTGTTTTCTGATGGTGTATTTCTACTGAGTACATCTGCTACCAAGTTGTCTTTCGCTTTACAATACTGTATTTCAAACTGGTACGCTTGTATAGCCAAGATCCAACGAGTCAGACGAGCACCATGCAATTTACACTTTAATAAAATACTAACGCCTTATTGTCAGTGATTATAGTAAGTTTAGCACCCAGAATATAACTTCTAAACTTTGACAGGCTATGCTCTATCGCTAATAGCTCCTTTTCTGTCGTAAAATAGGTTAATTCCGCCCCTTTAAGTGTGCAACTTACAAATTCTAATACAGCTTTTTGGCCCTTCTCATCTATCTCATACAAGTGTGCTCCTATAGCAATATTGCTGGCGTCTGTTTGCAAATAAAATCTTTCTCCTACCCTCGATGATGTAATACTACAGTATTTATAAAAAGACTTTTTACTTGTTGTAGCGCTTCATCATGGTCCTTTGTCCACCTCCATTTAATCCCTTTGTTTAACAACTTCAACAATGGAACAGTACTTTCCGCGTATTTACTTGTAAACCTCTGATAGTAGTTAGCTAAACCTAGAAATGACTTTAGCTGCTTGCAGTTCTTTTATGACACTTACCGACTTCCAATGCTTAAGTCCTTTAATGTTTACATTGATTTTATTTGTATCAATTTCCATCGTGATGGTATTTCTTTTGAAATTTATTTCTGCCTTCCATTCAAGTAACGTATCTACCCCAATAATACAATCATCGAGTTTCGGGACTATAAGAGTTACAATTTGGGTTTGGGTACCATTTATATTGATAGGTAAATAAATTTGTTCAGTTATCTTTTGCATTTTGGCTCCAGTGGCTCCCTGTACATTACAATTTTTTACGGGTAGTCTGGGACAATTACGCAACTGACTATTATTTTCTACAAACTTTGAGCTGACACAGGTTACCTCACTGCCGGTGTCTATTAGCGCTCATACTAGTAGATTACTGATTTCACAAATTATTTCCGGACATTCAGGATAATGGCTTCTACCCACTTCTTGCTCTTCTTTTAACAACAACTCCCTATCGCTCACTTGTTTTATATTAGTTGTTACTTTCTTTTTACCTGTTTTCGTGGGTTGTTTCACTGCAGGTAATGGTAGATTTAGTTTTGTTTCTTTTCTACCTGCAGTGGCTTCCAATTTCCCGTATTCATTTTACTAGTAGAAGGTTGCGGCTCGGTAGATGATATGGCTGTTTTACATACCTTAAACCCTTTATTTGGTCGGTTTTCAACACTCCTACATCTACCCTTTTCTTCCAATTTCTGCCGGTTTTGGGGTTTGTTACAGGGATATGGGGTAAACCTTTTTTTCTTTTGGGTGTTCATTGTCTCTTCTTTTCGTTAGGTAGAAAGTTGGTTCCTGATGATCGCCTCTAGAGTGGTTACTCAGCTGATTATTTACACGCTTCAGGTCCCTCTCTAGGTCTTGACATTCATCCACGACCATTATAAACTTTTCTAGAGTATCCACTCCTCTAGTAGTGGTTGCTACTCTAGTGCGTTCCGAGAAATGGCGCGCTAGCTTGTACACTAGGTCTCTCTCCTCTATTGGTGATGTTAGATGCTTTACTTGTGCCATTACGTTTAGCACATAGTTGGTTGTTGTCATATTCATGGACGGGTGATAATTACCAAATTCCAGATGATTGCGTACCCTTCTTTGGATCTGAATGTTCCAGTATTGAGCAAGGAATTTTTCTCTGAAGTCGGCGTAGGTTTGGACTCGGTCCGAGATGACATTCCACCACATACCTGCCCAATTCTTGAGAAATCGGTCTAACATGTCCTTCTTATCCTCGTCGTCCATCAGTGGGTTTATGCGAGATACATAAGCCTCAAACAGCTGTAGAAACTCCACAGGATTCTCATGTGTCACGACTTTGGTTTGCTGTGACTTCATTGCCTTAGTCAGATTTTCCCGCATTACCTTTAATTGCTGTTCTACGTTTTGATGAACTTCGTCTTGGTCAGCCTTACTCTCTACTTGTTTCTTAAACTCCTTAATATTTTCACCGAGTTGTGTGCACTCTACCCTGGTACTCTGGATTTCTTCTTTATTTAGAAGCATTTGGGTTTTTAACTCAGCAGTTACTTCGCTGAATTGTTGGTTACTAAGGCTTATTTTCTGTTCTAACCGTTCATGAAATTCGTTTCTAAATTTATTTAGTTTTTAATCTTGGCGGCGAAAATTAGTATTTACTTGTTTCTTAAATTCCTCTATGGTAGCTTTAACCTCTTCGGTATGCTTATCAAACTTAAGATTACTTTCATCTATTTTACTAGCTAAATGAGTTATTTCTTCTATTTTAAATGTAGTTTCTTTACTCCTTTGTTCTATTTGACTAGTCAAATTCTCATTTATTTGTTTCATTTCACTAGACAAGTATTTATTAGTTTGCTCGATTTTATTATTAACATCATTTATTAATATTTTATTACTTTCTTCTAAATTTTGATTATTTTCTTCAATTTTACTTTCAAGTTTACTATTTGTATATTTTATTTCACTAGATATTGGCTCTTTGTACTTTCAATTTTACTATTTAATTGACTATTATTTTCATCCATTTTAGTGGTCAACTGCTTAAACATCTGTTCAATTGCTGCTATATCTACTGCTGGTGATTTAGCCATCTTTTAATTTTATTATTATTTAACAAACTTTATTTTAATATTTAACCCTTCAACAGTTATTTGTAACCTTAAATTCCACTTCGTTTCAAATTAAATATTATTACAATTCAAACTAGTCACTTGGGTTAATAGTTGCACACCAAATTTATATATAACTTATTTACCTATACATAAATTTGTGAGTTTACTCGTGCCCATTCAGTTGCAGCGGCAAATTTCTAACGGCCTTTTTATCTAACACACATATATTATATATTTAATGATAGATAAAATGTTACTTACCCATGACTTTTACTTTACCTGGGCGCCAGAACAAATCCCAGATACAAATGACATGGATTCAGCTTAGCTCAGAGCATAGAGACACACTATCTCAGGATTCGTTCAGTGAATGTGGAATTCAAGGGGAATCTTTACAAATAACACTTTAAAATTTGCTTGAGTTTGTTTAATTTACGATTAAATGTTATTTTATTAATGTTCTTTCAAAGCTAAGTTAAGGACTTATTGCTAACCTAACTCTTATTATTAATGAGTGTGCGTGAAAAGTGAAGATTAAAACGTCCAAACGACCAATTGTTCTTGTCTGGTTTAATTAAGAAAATTTATATCTCCCAAACCAGTGCTAATGAACAGGTCTGCAATAATTTGCACGTTCAATACTACACTTCACCTTCCATTCAACACTCCTATATTAATTTATAGCTAATCTTACTAATTAAATGCAAATTATGAATTTATTTAGTGTCTTTTAAAAAATTGTTTATTGCTTTTTATTATTTATTTTGTTTCTTAATTTCATTGATCAATGAATGTATTTCTTACTGATTGATGCGTTGACCGTAGATAGAAATCCGTAGTGATTCTCCTTTTGATGGTTCGGCACAGAAGAAATGATGTTGACCAAAACATTGACCGATGATACTGAGCAATTACAGATGCTGTAGCTCTCTGTTACACAGGTCACTTCACAACTAAATTAATTATTAATTAATTAATGCGTTGTACACAGCGAGAGTTGTTATCGAACTTTACTAGTTCCTCTTCAACTGCGGACTACTTCCCGAACGGTTTATTTAAATAAGACTTTGCGTGGTTTGTGAAATTTAGCACGTATTTAACACACGTCTTGCTCATTTAAGATTTGAATGAAGAGTGTCGATTCCCCAAGTCTGAGTTGGCGTCTCTTCTGAATACAGCTTTGTGATTGGTTGTTCAAAATAAATCATGCGTTTTCCATTTGAAACAATATCGAACAAGTCGACCAAACTCCCGTTAACAGGTTTGAGATGGTAGAGAATTACTGGCTAATTTCATACTTCCTCTGTTTGCAAATCGTTTGATTATGGGTATTTGCAAACGTGATTTCACAGATCTGACCACAGAATATTATTGCTTAGGTCTTTCTCTGTAAGTGTGTGAAAACACCTAATTCGTACCTAGCCTAATTCTCTAGTTATTTCTCTTGGCGTTCTTCATCTGTATAACTTCTGTAAATGTTAATTATATTGGTTGATATTTTGGCTACTTATAGAGCTTTAATTGCTGAACACTATGCAGGTTTCAGAATTGCTGTATATTTATTAGTTTTGAAGATATTGCAGTTTTAACTAATAAAAATAATTGAATAAAAATTCATGTCTGTGCCGGCAACCTCTGTAGCAGTGGCAATGTTAGACAGAGATAGCTGTGATTATACCCTCTCTCTCTTACTTACGCCTCTATACTCGCACAGTATGACACTTTCATGTAACGATCTGATGGGTCGGCTTTATGAATCGTTATATATACCCCCACTTGGTATAAAAAAAATTGATTATTTAAGAAATACATTAATTTTTTTTCTAATTGTAAAGTTACGCACTTTTTTTTATTTTAAAACTTGCACTGTTTGTTTTGCTCGCACACATTTTGCACTATTACAATTTTGCTTACTTCTACCTTATAACTAAGTATTACAATATGTTACTAAACCTAACATGGCATACACATATTAGAGATTTATACGAACATTAATGCTTTAATCACAAGTTTGATTTAATTGATGGCAATGATCAAAACAACATTTATTTTAACATTTATTTAACTACTACTTATTAACATTGACATTGCTTCAAAGACATTTATAAATATTTGTTTGACTATGTTTGATTCACATACCTCATTGGTTCAAACCATTGTTTCTTTATTGCTCTATATTTTGTTTATATTTCCTCAAACTATCCCCATATATGGAAAATCCTGGTTTGGTGTTGGTAATCACAATTCTCCAAGCTACACTAATCCTAGGGTCTTGTTGTTGATGGGTCCCTATTTCCTTAAGTCGTCTAACTACTTCAGGTTTTGTTACATGCTTTACCGTGTAAATACCTATATCGGTGCTACTACTTTTACTGTTTACTGTACCCATGTTGTTTTCTGATGGTGTATTTCTACTGAGTACATCTGCTACCAAGTTGTCTTTCGCTTTACAATACTGTATTTCAAACTGGTACGCTTGTATAGCCAAGATCCAACGAGTCAGACGAGCACCATGCAATTTACACTTTAATAAAATACTAACGCCTTATTGTCAGTGATTATAGTAAGTTTAGCACCCAGAATATAACTTCTAAACTTTGACAGGCTATGCTCTATCGCTAATAGCTCCTTTTCTGTCGTAAAATAGGTTAATTCCGCCCCTTTAAGTGTGCAACTTACAAATTCTAATACAGCTTTTTGGCCCTTCTCATCTATCTCATACAAGTGTGCTCCTATAGCAATATTGCTGGCGTCTGTTTGCAAATAAAATCTTTCTCCTACCCTCGATGATGTAATACTACAGTATTTATAAAAAGACTTTTTACTTGTTGTAGCGCTTCATCATGGTCCTTTGTCCACCTCCATTTAATCCCTTTGTTTAACAACTTCAACAATGGAACAGTACTTTCCGCGTATTTACTTGTAAACCTCTGATAGTAGTTAGCTAAACCTAGAAATGACTTTAGCTGCTTGCAGTTCTTTTATGACACTTACCGACTTCCAATGCTTAAGTCCTTTAATGTTTACATTGATTTTATTTGTATCAATTTCCATCGTGATGGTATTTCTTTTGAAATTTATTTCTGCCTTCCATTCAAGTAACGTATCTACCCCAATAATACAATCATCGAGTTTCGGGACTATAAGAGTTACAATTTGGGTTTGGGTACCATTTATATTGATAGGTAAATAAATTTGTTCAGTTATCTTTTGCATTTTGGCTCCAGTGGCTCCCTGTACATTACAATTTTTTACGGGTAGTCTGGGACAATTACGCAACTGACTATTATTTTCTACAAACTTTGAGCTGACACAGGTTACCTCACTGCCGGTGTCTATTAGCGCTCATACTAGTAGATTACTGATTTCACAAATTATTTCCGGACATTCAGGATAATGGCTTCTACCCACTTCTTGCTTTTCTTTTAACAACAACTCCCTATCGCTCACTTGTTTTATATTAGTTGTTACTTTCTTTTTACCTGTTTTCGTGGGTTGTTTCACTGCAGGTAATGGTAGATTTAGTTTTGTTTCTTTTCTACCTGCAGTGGCTTCCAATTTCCCGTATTCATTTTACTAGTAGAAGGTTGCGGCTCGGTAGATGATATGGCTGTTTTACATACCTTAAACCCTTTATTTGGTCGGTTTTCAACACTCCTACATCTACCCTTTTCTTCCAATTTCTGCCGGTTTTGGGGTTTGTTACAGGGATATGGGGTAAACCTTTTTTTCTTTTGGGTGTTCATTGTCTCTTCTTTTCGTTAGGTAGAAAGTTGGTTCCTGATGATCGCCTCTAGAGTGGTTACTCAGCTGATTATTTACACGCTTCAGGTCCCTCTCTAGGTCTTGACATTCATCCACGACCATTATAAACTTTTCTAGAGTATCCACTCCTCTAGTAGTGGTTGCTACTCTAGTGCGTTCCGAGAAATGGCGCGCTAGCTTGTACACTAGGTCTCTCTCCTCTATTGGTGATGTTAGATGCTTTACTTGTGCCATTACGTTTAGCACATAGTTGGTTGTTGTCATATTCATGGACGGGTGATAATTACCAAATTCCAGATGATTGCGTACCCTTCTTTGGATCTGAATGTTCCAGTATTGAGCAAGGAATTTTTCTCTGAAGTCGGCGTAGGTTTGGACTCGGTCCGAGATGACATTCCACCACATACCTGCCCAATTCTTGAGAAATCGGTCTAACATGTCCTTCTTATCCTCGTCGTCCATCAGTGGGTTTATGCGAGATACATAAGCCTCAAACAGCTGTAGAAACTCCACAGGATTCTCATGTGTCACGACTTTGGTTTGCTGTGACTTCATTGCCTTAGTCAGATTTTCCCGCATTACCTTTAATTGCTGTTCTACGTTTTGATGAACTTCGTCTTGGTCAGCCTTACTCTCTACTTGTTTCTTAAACTCCTTAATATTTTCACCGAGTTGTGTGCACTCTACCCTGGTACTCTGGATTTCTTCTTTATTTAGAAGCATTTGGGTTTTTAACTCAGCAGTTACTTCGCTGAATTGTTGGTTACTAAGGCTTATTTTCTGTTCTAACCGTTCATGAAATTCGTTTCTAAATTTATTTAGTTTTTAATCTTGGCGGCGAAAATTAGTATTTACTTGTTTCTTAAATTCCTCTATGGTAGCTTTAACCTCTTCGGTATGCTTATCAAACTTAAGATTACTTTCATCTATTTTACTAGCTAAATGAGTTATTTCTTCTATTTTAAATGCAGTTTCTTTACTCCTTTGTTCTATTTGACTAGTCAAATTCTCATTTATTTGTTTCATTTCACTAGACAAGTATTTATTAGTTTGCTCGATTTTATTATTAACATCATTTATTAATATTTTATTACTTTCTTCTAAATTTTGATTATTTTCTTCAATTTTACTTTCAAGTTTACTATTTGTATATTTTATTTCACTAGATATTGGCTCTTTGTACTTTCAATTTTACTATTTAATTGACTATTATTTTCATCCATTTTAGTGGTCAACTGCTTAAACATCTGTTCAATTGCTGCTATATCTACTGCTGGTGATTTAGCCATCTTTTAATTTTATTATTATTTAACAAACTTTATTTTAATATTTAACCCTTCAACAGTTATTTGTAACCTTAAATTCCACTTCGTTTCAAATTAAATAATATTACAATTCAAACTAGTCACTTGGGTTAATAGTTGCACACCAAATTTATATATAACTTATTTACCTATACATAAATTTGTGAGTTTACTCGTGCCCATTCAGTTGCAGCGGCAAATTTCTAACGGCCTTTTTATCTAACACACATATATTATACATTTAATGATAGATAAAATGTTACTTACCCATGACTTTTACTTTACCTGGGCGCCAGAACAAATCCCAGATACAAATGACATGGATTCAGCTTAGCTCAGAGCATAGAGACACACTATCTCAGGATTCGTTCAGTGAATGTGGAATTCAAGGGGAATCTTTACAAATAACACTTTAAAATTTGCTTGAGTTTGTTTAATTTACGATTAAATGTTATTTTATTAATGTTCTTTCAAAGCTAAGTTAAGGACTTATTGCTAACCTAACTCTTATTATTAATGAGTGTGCGTGAAAAGTGAAGATTAAAACGTCCAAACGACCAATTGTTCTTGTCTGGTTTAATTAAGAAAATTTATATCTCCCAAACCAGTGCTAATGAACAGGTCTGCAATAATTTGCACGTTCAATACTACACCTCACCTTCCATTCAACACTCCTATATTAATTTATAGCTAATCTTACTAATTAAATGCAAATTATGAATTTATTTAGTGTCTTTTAAAAAATTGTTTATTGCTTTTTATTATTTATTTTGTTTCTTAATTTCATTGATCAATGAATGTATTTCTTACTGATTGATGCGTTGACCGTAGATAGAAATCCGTAGTGATTCTCCTTTTGATGGTTCGGCACAGAAGAAATGATGTTGACCAAAACATTGACCGATGATACTGAGCAATTACAGATGCTGTAGCTCTCTGTTACACAGGTCACTTCACAACTAAATTAATTATTAATTAATTAATGCGTTGTACACAGCGAGAGTTGTTATCGAACTTTACTAGTTCCTCTTCAACTGCGGACTACTTCCCGAACGGTTTATTTAAATAAGACTTTGCGTGGTTTGTGAAATTTAGCACGTATTTAACACACGTCTTGCTCATTTAAGATTTGAATGAAGAGTGTCGATTCCCCAAGTCTGAGTTGGCGTCTCTTCTGAATACAGCTTTGTGATTGGTTGTTCAAAATAAATCATGCGTTTTCCATTTGAAACAATATCGAACAAGTCGACCAAACTCCCGTTAACAGGTTTGAGATGGTAGAGAATTACTGGCTAATTTCATACTTCCTCTGTTTGCAAATCGTTTGATTATGGGTATTTGCAAACGTGATTTCACAGATCTGACCACAGAATATTATTGCTTAGGTCTTTCTCTGTAAGTGTGTGAAAACACCTAATTCGTACCTAGCCTAATTCTCTAGTTATTTCTCTTGGCGTTCTTCATCTGTATAACTTCTGTAAATGTTAATTATATTGGTTGATATTTTGGCTACTTATAGAGTTTTAATTGCTGAACACTATGCAGGTTTCAGAATTGCTGTATATTTATTAGTTTTGAAGATATTGCAGTTTTAACTAATAAAAATAATTGAATAAAAATTCATGTCTGTGCCGGCAACCTCTGTAGCAGTGGCAATGTTAGACAGAGATAGCTGTGATTATACCCTCTCTCTCTTACTTACACCTCTATACTCGCACAGTATGACACTTTCATGTAACGATCTGATGGGTCGGCTTTATGAATCGTTATATATACCCCCACTTGGTATAAAAAAAATTGATTATTTAAGAAATACATTAATTTTTTTTCTAATTGTAAAGTTACGCACTTTTTTTTATTTTAAAACTTGCACTGTTTGTTTTGCTCGCACACATTTTGCACTATTACAATTTTGCTTACTTCTACCTTATAACTAAGTATTACAATATGTTACTAAACCTAACATGGCATACACATATTAGAGATTTATACGAACATTAATGCTTTAATCACAAGTTTGATTTAATTGATGGCAATGATCAAAACAACATTTATTTTAACATTTATTTAACTACTACTTATTAACATTGACATTGCTTCAAAGACATTTATAAATATTTGTTTGACTATGTTTGATTCACATACCTCATTGGTTCAAACCATTGTTTCTTTATTGCTCTATATTTTGTTTATATTTCCTCAAACTATCCCCATATATGGAAAATCCTGGTTTGGTGTTGGTAATCACAATTCTCCAAGCTACACTAATCCTAGGGTCTTGTTGTTGATGGGTCCCTATTTCCTTAAGTCGTCTAACTACTTCAGGTTTTGTTACATGCTTTACCGTGTAAATACCTATATCGGTGCTACTACTTTTACTGTTTACTGTACCCATGTTGTTTTCTGATGGTGTATTTCTACTGAGTACATCTGCTACCAAGTTGTCTTTCGCTTTACAATACTGTATTTCAAACTGGTACGCTTGTATAGCCAAGATCCAACGAGTCAGACGAGCACCATGCAATTTACACTTTAATAAAATACTAACGCCTTATTGTCAGTGATTATAGTAAGTTTAGCACCCAGAATATAACTTCTAAACTTTGACAGGCTATGCTCTATCGCTAATAGCTCCTTTTCTGTCGTAAAATAGGTTAATTCCGCCCCTTTAAGTGTGCAACTTACAAATTCTAATACAGCTTTTTGGCCCTTCTCATCTATCTCATACAAGTGTGCTCCTATAGCAATATTGCTGGCGTCTGTTTGCAAATAAAATCTTTCTCCTACCCTCGATGATGTAATACTACAGTATTTATAAAAAGACTTTTTACTTGTTGTAGCGCTTCATCATGGTCCTTTGTCCACCTCCATTTAATCCCTTTGTTTAACAACTTCAACAATGGAACAGTACTTTCCGCGTATTTACTTGTAAACCTCTGATAGTAGTTAGCTAAACCTAGAAATGACTTTAGCTGCTTGCAGTTCTTTTATGACACTTACCGACTTCAAATGCTTAAATCCTTTAATGTTTACATTGATTTTATTTGTATCAATTTCCATCGTGATGGTATTTCTTTTGAAATTTATTTCTGCCTTCCATTCAAGTAACGTATCTACCCCAATAATACAATCATCGAGTTTCGGGACTATAAGAGTTACAATTTGGGTTTGGGTACCATTTATATTGATAGGTAAATAAATTTGTTCAGTTATCTTTTGCATTTTGGCTCCAGTGGCTCCCTGTACATTACAATTTTTTACGGGTAGTCTGGGACAATTACGCAACTGACTATTATTTTCTACAAACTTTGAGCTGACACAGGTTACCTCACTGCCGGTGTCTATTAGCGCTCATACTAGTAGATTACTGATTTCACAAATTATTTCCGGACATTCAGGATAATGGCTTCTACCCACTTCTTGCTCTTCTTTTAACAACAACTCCCTATCGCTCACTTGTTTTATATTAGTTGTTACTTTCTTTTTACCTGTTTTCGTGGGTTGTTTCACTGCAGGTAATGGTAGATTTAGTTTTGTTTCTTTTCTACCTGCAGTGGCTTCCAATTTCCCGTATTCATTTTACTAGTAGAAGGTTGCGGCTCGGTAGATGATATGGCTGTTTTACATACCTTAAACCCTTTATTTGGTCGGTTTTCAACACTCCTACATCTACCCTTTTCTTCCAATTTCTGCCGGTTTTGGGGTTTGTTACAAGGATATGGGGTAAACCTTTTTTTCTTTTGGGTGTTCATTGTCTCTTCTTTTCGTTAGGTAGAAAGTTGGTTCCTGATGATCGCCTCTAGAGTGGTTACTCAGCTGATTATTTACACGCTTCAGGTCCCTCTCTAGGTCTTGACATTCATCCACGACCATTATAAACTTTTCTAGAGTATCCACTCCTCTAGTAGTGGTTGCTACTCTAGTGCGTTCCGAGAAATGGCGCGCTAGCTTGTACACTAGGTCTCTCTCCTCTATTGGTGATGTTAGATGCTTTACTTGTGCCATTACGTTTAGCACATAGTTGGTTGTTGTCATATTCATGGACGGGTGATAATTACCAAATTCCAGATGATTGCGTACCCTTCTTTGGATCTGAATGTTCCAGTATTGAGCAAGGAATTTTTCTCTGAAGTCGGCGTAGGTTTGGACTCGGTCCGAGATGACATTCCACCACATACCTGCCCAATTCTTGAGAAATCGGTCTAACATGTCCTTCTTATACTCGTCGTCCATCAGTGGGTTTATGCGAGATACATAAGCCTCAAACAGCTGTAGAAACTCCACAGGATTCTCATGTGTCACGACTTTGGTTTGCTGTGACTTCATTGCCTTAGTCAGATTTTCCCGCATTACCTTTAATTGCTGTTCTACGTTTTGATGAACTTCGTCTTGGTCAGCCTTACTCTCTACTTGTTTCTTAAACTCCTTAATATTTTCACCGAGTTGTGTGCACTCTACCCTGGTACTCTGGATTTCTTCTTTATTTAGAAGCATTTGGGTTTTTAACTCAGCAGTTACTTCGCTGAATTGTTGGTTACTAAGGCTTATTTTCTGTTCTAACCGTTCATGAAATTCGTTTCTAAATTTATTTAGTTTTTAATCTTGGCGGCGAAAATTAGTATTTACTTGTTTCTTAAATTCCTCTATGGTAGCTTTAACCTCTTCGGTATGCTTATCAAACTTAAGATTACTTTCATCTATTTTACTAGCTAAATGAGTTATTTCTTCTATTTTAAATGTAGTTTCTTTACTCCTTTGTTCTATTTGACTAGTCAAATTCTCATTTATTTGTTTCATTTCACTAGACAAGTATTTATTAGTTTGCTCGATTTTATTATTAACATCATTTATTAATATTTTATTACTTTCTTCTAAATTTTGATTATTTTCTTCAATTTTACTTTCAAGTTTACTATTTGTATATTTTATTTCACTAGATATTGGCTCTTTGTACTTTCAATTTTACTATTTAATTGACTATTATTTTCATCCATTTTAGTGGTCAACTGCTTAAACATCTGTTCAATTGCTGCTATATCTACTGCTGGTGATTTAGCCATCTTTTAATTTTATTATTATTTAACAAACTTTATTTTAATATTTAACCCTTCAACAGTTATTTGTAACCTTAAATTCCACTTCGTTTCAAATTAAATATTATTACAATTCAAACTAGTCACTTGGGTTAATAGTTGCACACCAAATTTATATATAACTTATTTACCTATACATAAATTTGTGAGTTTACTCGTGCCCATTCAGTTGCAGCGGCAAATTTCTAACGGCCTTTTTATCTAACACACATATATTATATATTTAATGATAGATAAAATGTTACTTACCCATGACTTTTACTTTACCTGGGCGCCAGAACAAATCCCAGATACAAATGACATGGATTCAGCTTAGCTCAGAGCATAGAGACACACTATCTCAGGATTCGTTCAGTGAATGTGGAATTCAAGGGGAATCTTTACAAATAACACTTTAAAATTTGCTTGAGTTTGTTTAATTTACGATTAAATGTTATTTTATTAATGTTCTTTCAAAGCTAAGTTAAGGACTTATTGCTAACCTAACACTTATTATTAATGAGTGTGCGTGAAAAGTGAAGATTAAAACGTCCAAACGACCAATTGTTCTTGTCTGGTTTAATTAAGAAAATTTATATCTCCCAAACCTGTGCTAATGAACAGGTCTGCAATAATTTGCACGTTCAATACTACACCTCACCTTCCATTCAACACTCCTATATTAATTTATAGCTAATCTTACTAATTAAATGCAAATTATGAATTTACTTAGTGTCTTTTAAAAAATTGTTTATTGCTTTTTATTATTTATTTTGTTTCTTAATTTCATTGATCAATGAATGTATTTCTTACTGATTGATGCGTTGACCGTAGATAGAAATCCGTAATGATTCTCCTTTTGATGGTTCGGCACAGAAGAAATGATGTTGACCAAAACATTGACCGATGATACTGAGCAATTACAGATGCTGTAGCTCTCTGTTACACAGGTCACTTCACAACTAAATTAATTATTAATTAATTAATGCGTTGTACACAGCGAGAGTTGTTATCGAACTTTACTAGTTCCTCTTCAACTGCGGACTACTTCCCGAACGGTTTATTTAAATAAGACTTTGCGTGGTTTGTGAAATTTAGCACGTATTTAACACACGTCTTGCTCATTTAAGATTTGAATGAAGAGTGTCGATTCCCCAAGTCTGAGTTGGCGTCTCTTCTGAATACAGCTTTGTGATTGGTTGTTCAAAATAAATCATGCGTTTTCCATTTGAAACAATATCGAACAAGTCGACCAAACTCCCGTTAACAGGTTTGAGATGGTAGAGAATTACTGGCTAATTTCATACTTCCTCTGTTTGCAAATCGTTTGATTATGGGTATTTGCAAATGTGATTTCACAGATCTGACCACAGAATATTATTGCTTAGGTCTTTCTCTGCCCCTTTAAGTGTGCAACTTACAAATTCTAATACCGCTTTTTGGCCCTTCTCATCTATTTCATACAAGTGTGCTCCTATAGCAATATTGCTGGCGTCTGTTTGCAAATAAAATCTTTCTCCTACCCTCGATGATGTAATACTACAGTATTTATAAAAAGACTTTTTACTTGTTGTAGCACTTCATCATGGTCCTTTGTCCACCTCCATTTAATCCCTTTGTTTAACAACTTCAACAATGGAACAGTACTTTCCGCGTATTTACTTGTAAACCTCTGATAGTAGTTAGCTAAATCTAGAAATGACTTTAGCTCCTTGCAGTTCTTTTATGACAGTTACCTACTTCCAATGCTTAAATCCTTTAATGTTTACATTGATTTTATTAGTATCAATTTCCATCGTGATGGTATTTCTTTTGAAATTTATTTCTGCCTTCCATTCACGTAATGTATCTACCCCAATAATACAATCATCAACGAGTTTCGGGACTATAAGAGCTACAATTTGGGTTTGGGTACCATTTATATTGATAGGTAAATAAATTTGTTCAGTTATCTTTTGCATTTTGGCTCCATTGGCTTCCTGTACATTACAATTTTGTACGGGTAGTCTGGGACAATTACGCAACTGACTATTATTTTCTACAAACTTTGAGCTGACACAGGTTACCTCACTGCCTATTAGCGCTCGTACTAGTAGATTACTGATTTCACAAATTATTTTCAGACATTCAGGATAATGGCTTCTACCCACTTCTTGCTCTTCTTTTAACAACAACTCCCTCGCTCACTTGTTTTATATTAGTTGTTACTTTCTTTTTACCTGTTTTCGTGGGTTGTTTCACTGCAGGTAATGGTAGATTTAGTTTTGTTTCTTTTCTACCTGCAGTGGCTTCCCATTTCCCATATTCATTTTACTAGTAGAAGGTTGCGGCTCGGTAGATGATATGGCTGTTTTACATACCTTAAACCCTTTATTTGGTCAGTTTTCAACACTCCTACTTCTACCCTTTTCTTCCAATTTCTGCCGGTTTTGGGGTTTGTTACAAGGATATGGGGTAAACCTTTTGGGCGTTCATTGTCTCTTCTTTTCGTTGGGTAGAAAGTTGGTTCCTGATGATCGCCTCTAGAGTGGTTACTCAGCTGATGATTTACATTCTTTAGGTCCCTCTCTAGGTCTTGACATTCATCCACGACCATTATAAACTTTTCTAGAGTATCCACTCCGCTAGCAGTGGTTGCTACTCTAGTGCGTTCCGAGAAATGGCGCACTAGCTTGTACACTAGGTCTCTCTCCTCTATTGGTGGTGTTAGATGCTTTACTTGTGCCATTACATTTAGCACATAGTTGGTTGATGTCATATTCATGGACGGGTGATAATTACCAAATTCCAGATGATTGCGTACCCTTCTTTGGATCTGAATGTTCCAGTATTGAGCAAGGAATTTTTCTCTGAAGTCGGCATAGGTTTGGACTCGGTCCGAGATGACTTTCCACCGCGTACCTGCCCAATTCTTGAGAAATCGGCCTAACATGTCCTTCTTATCCTCGTCGTCCATCAGTGGGTTTACGCGAGATACATAAGCCTCAAACAGCCATAGAAACTCCACAGGATTCTCATGTGGGTATCCTGAGAATGCAATGTTTTCCGGTTCTTCCTTATAGCCGCCACACCTCACGACTTTGGTTTGCTGTGACTTCATTGCCTTAGTCAGATCTTCCAGCATTACCTTTAATTGCTGTTCTACGTTTTGATGAACTTCGTCTCGGTCAGCCTTACTCTCTACTTGTTTCTAGCACGTTTTTAACACACGTCTTGCTCATTTAAGATTCGAACGAAGAGTGTCGATTCCTTAAGTCTGTGTTGGCGTCTCTCCTGAATACAACTTTGTGATTGGTTGTTCCAAATAAATCATGCGTTTTCCATTTGAAACAATATCGAACAAGTCGACCAAAAGGCCCTTAACAGGTTTTGGATGGTAGAGAATTACTGGCTAATTTCATACTTCCTCTGTTTGCAAATCGTTTGATTATGGGTATTTGCAAACGTGATTTCACAGATCTGACCACAGAATATTATTGCTTAGGTCTTTCTCTGTAAGTGTGTGATAACAACTAATTCGTACCTAGCCTAATTCTCTAGTTATTTCTCTTGGTGTTCTTCTTCTGTATAACTTCTGTAAATGTTAATTATATTGGTTGATATTTTGGCTACTTATAGAGCTTTAATTGCTGAACACTATGCAGGTTTCAGAATTGCTGTATATTTATTAGTTATGAAGGTATTGTAGTTTTAACTAATAAAAATAATTGAATAAAAATTCATGTCTGTGCCGGCAACCTTCGTAGCAGTGGCGATGTTAGACAGAGATAGCTGTAATTATACCCTCTCTCTC
Organism: Magicicada septendecula; assembly: GCA_034769895.1. Lineage (NCBI taxonomy): Eukaryota > Metazoa > Arthropoda > Insecta > Hemiptera > Cicadidae > Magicicada > Magicicada septendecula. The sequence goes on from CM068368.1 coordinate 376,883,044, forward strand.
TTGCTTATGCCTCTATACTCGCACAGTATGACACTTTCATATAATGATCTGATGGGTCGGCTTTATGAATCGTTATAATATATATATATATATATATATATATATATATATATATATATATATTACATTTAATATTTATAATTAAATTTACCTCAAGATGTTATTTTTATCCTTTATTGGAACATGTTTCGGGTACTATCTTGTACCCATCCTCAGCCTTCCGGGTTACCCATCCTCAGACCGGAAGACTGAGGATGGGTACAAGATAGTACCCGAAACATGTTCCAATAAAGGATAAAAATAACATTTTTAGGTAAATTTAATTATAAATATTAAATGTATTATATATATCAAGAAACGGACTGTAGCAAAAAATGACTAAATATATATATATATATATAATATATAATAGGGTTGCTACATCTAGTGCCGTCTCCCTTCCTTCTACCTGGCTTTCCAGTTCTCCCGATGTTCCCATTGTCCTTCCTCAAGTCCTATACATTGCATAGATTCGTCCACTTCATCCCTCCAAGATCTTCACTGTCTTCCCCTTTTTCTCCTTCCTAATGGACTCCATTCCATCACTTTGCTGATCCACCTATTTTGGGCTCTCCGGACATGACTGTACCACACCAACTTTTTTCTTTGATGTAGTCAATTACACTTCTTTCTGTTTCCATTCTTCTTCTGATCTCCTCGTTTGTTATTCGGCCTGCTCTCGTTATTCCACAGCACCTCCTCCAATATTCCATCTCTGTTGCAAGAATCTTTCTTTCATTCTTTTTGTTAATAACCCATACTTCTGCTGCATACATCATAATGGTTTGGACTATGGTCTGATATATCAATTTTTTGGTGCTTTTTTTAATATTTTTGTCCCATATAACACTGTGTAATTGTCTAATCCCTGTTCTAGTCTGCCCTAATCTACTTTTGATTTCCTCTTCCGTTGTACCTTGTTTACTCATTGTGAATCCTAGGCACTTGAATTTGTCTGTTCCTCTAATTTTAACATTTTCGTCTACTTCTAAATCTACTGTTTCTTCATCTCTAATTGCCAAGTATTCAGTCTTTTTTATGTTTATTTCCAATCCCATCTTTGTGTATTCTACATTCAGCTTTCTGACCATGTAGCTTAGATCTTCTTCATCCTGGGCTATAACTACCTGGTCATCTGGCGAAGCATAGTGTGTACAGGTGTTCATTTCGTATCAGTATTCCCATTCCATGGCATTTCCACATGGTTAATGCATATTCTAAAAATTTTGTAAACAGCGTGGGCAATGTTGGGCAGCCTTGCAATAACCCATTTGGATGTTTTAAACCTACAGACAATTTTGTTACCTACTTTAATTAGAACGTTGTTGTTTTTATATAGATTTTTTACTGCTTGCGTCAGGACTTTAGGTATTTCCAATTGTGATAAAGCTTTAAACATTTCTTGTCTGGGTACTGTATCATATGCTTTTCTAAGGTCAATAAACGCTAGATGTACTTCCCTGTTCTTCGCTTTTTTCTTTTCTATGATCTGTTGGATTGTATATATCTGGTCTACGCATGATCTCCTGGCTGTAAAACCTGCTTGTTCTTCTCCAATCTTGCCCTATATATTTTCCTCGATTTTATTTCTTAGCACCCTACCATACAGCCTTCCCATTGTTGCTATAACACTTATACCTCTATAGTTTTCGCAGTCTTTTCTATTGCCCTTTTTAAATATCGATGTAATTTGTGCCTCTTTCCATTCCGCCGGTAAATCTTCTCCATTTATAACCTTCTCGAACATTCTTCCTATCATTCTCATAAGTTTTTCGGTTCTGTACTTTATTAGTTCCATTACTAACCCACCTGGGCCTGATGCTTTGTTGTTTTTCATTGAGTTTACTGCTTTCCTTATTTCTGATGCCGTTATAGTAATTCTATTTTCTGTTTCTGTCTCTATTTCTTCTTCATCGTTATTCAGGAATTCTTGTCTACACTCCATAAGTAGGTTTTATAGTGTGTCTCCCACTCATTGTCTTGTATGTATTGAATATAGGTTTTATCCTTTCTATTCATTCGTAATGATTTAATTAAATTCCATGCTTCTGAACTCCTAGCTCCTCCTATATATTGGTCTACATTTCTACACCTGTTTTCCCATGCTTCATTTTTCTCTTTGCTGACCATTTCCTTCACTTCCTTGTTCTTCTCTCTGTAATTTATGTAATCTTCTTCTTTTTTCGTGGACATCCATTTGTTATATAGTTTTTTCTTTGCTTTTATCTCTTCTATCGTCTCTTCCTTCATGTCCCATTTGTATGTATTATTTCCCTGTTCAGTCTCTCCTAGGCCTTCTAGTGCTGCTTGCAGCATAGCTTCTTTTATGTGTTCATATGTGATGTTTACTTCTTCATCATACCTAAATTATATTAACTTTTGATCTAGATGTTGCTTGTATAGGTTCCGTAATATGTTATATAGACATACGTTATACTTATGCATAAACCCCTCTGAAGAAGTGAAATGTCAGAATTTTGAGTAGTAGCCTATCATAAACGTTGTAACGATATTCTCGGTCGTCTCTGTATAAGACGTGTATGTTTAGTGTGTTCGCCTCACACTGGTGTCGTTACATCAATCCTTGCACTAACGAAGTCCGTAGTGATGTTTTAATTACCAGTATAATGCAGTAGTAACCTTACCTGTTATTACATAGGGTTTTGTGAATCCCGGGTGGCGCCAAATTGTTTATTGAAAACAATTAAACTCATTAAATAATGTGTTAACAAAAGTGTTCTCAGTGATGACGGCCGGAGTATTCAAATCTATTCCCGCCTGTTCGACCTCCTGAATCGAGCGGGTAGTTTGTCGAATTGCAGCATGAGCACTGGCCGTCAAATCTAGTTGTTAGCTAACAAGCACAAATTATACAATACACTCCCTATGAAATAAAAACAATGGTTACACTCTGTACTAGTTACTTTAATTATTGATTTGTAATGTTTCAGTCTGACAAGAAAATTATACTGGTTTATTTATAAATTTGCACCGACATTAGTTATGAAACAATTTTTTCTCAGGTTGACGAAATCGATTTTGTAACGAGTGATTCAGTCCAGCATGGCTGCTGTTTAGCTAGTTTACAATTGTACTCGTTCAAAATCTGGAGTTCTTTTGATTATAAGAAAAATATTACTCATGATTACAATAAAAAGTGCATTACCTTATATTATTTTGTACTTAAGTAATAAGGTGTTTGGTTATAATTTGTTCTGTAGTGTAGTTAAGTGTGTTTCTAAAGTTTGTATTTGATCAACAGGTTATATTCTAAGTTAACAAATTTTCAGTGTTTTATTTTTCTTAATTAATCTTTGAAAGAGAATATACGGTTTATAGTGAGAGTTCAATTTACTGTGAGAAATATTTAAAGTGAGTTTATTCCTGGAATTTGGGTAGGCTATTTCAATTATACTTATCAAATCAGGCGACTTGGTAAAAACAGTCGTCAGTCAAAAAGGTATTTGGGCTGCATTAGTCATCAATTTTCAGTAATCTTGGGGCTAAAGTATATCTTGCGTCCTTTTCATGTTATTTGTAGACGATTTTTTCATTTAATTCTTGGGTAAAGTGGTCCTTGGCATCAGTTAATCATCATGGTCCCTCATCTTCTTCTTGTTGGTACTTAATTTTGAATTTTGATTACTTTTAAGCGTTAAAAAATGAAAATTTTGGTCATTCAATAATTGGCGTCTAATCTTGACAAGCGTCACTTTACGAATATCAGAAATTAACGGAAATATTCGTAACCAACATGTGTTGTCATGGTTACCTGCTAATTCTGATTGGTCAATCTTGGCTTATTACCATTGTTATCAAATTTGAATTATTTTCCAAAATTGCCATCTTCTGATTGATTATATTCTTCTGTCTTCCTCCCTATATATTAAATATTATCACTACTGTTATTATTTCCTTTCAAAGATTGTTTTGATACCACATAAGGTTGTGTTCTATAAGATATTAACTTTGGTATGATTATGTTAACATTTGTTAATTACATTTCTTTTTTAATTTAAGTCCTTATACTAACATTTTTCTTTTAATATGCTTTACAAATTATCCTTGGTTAATTACTCGCCTCGGATTTGTTGATTTCTTTGTTAATTTGTTACAATTTGTAGTTGTTTGTTTTTGACAGTTAGGTATTTCCTAGGCCTAAGTAGCCATTGCTTATATTTACTTATTTCCTACAAATTACATTTCATTTTAACCTAATGAGTTTTGTTTTGTTATTATGATTGGTTGTGTTATTTGTTGATGTGTTTTGGATCTGTTTTTGTGTTATTTGTTTGGTTTATTTTATTTTACACATCATGGATTTCTAATTATTTACTAACTGATTTTCTCGTTTTCTAAGTTCTGCATGTTCATTTAATTTGCCATTGCTAACAATATGTCTATTATTTACTATAAAATATAACATCTAGGCCTATGGTCTGTACAATTTCTTCCAGCCATATCCTATTCATAAACTTGATTAAACAATTATTTAACAATTATTATGTAGTGTTAGTTTACAATTCATTTCTTTTTATACCATTTCTTGGGTGTTAAACAACATCACACCTTTTGAATTAATTTAAATAATTATCCCTTATAACATGGGGTGTTTATTAATTTTGTTTTTTAACTTCTTATTTTTTTAAATAATCTTTACTTTCACTCCATCATAACACTATCTGTTTCCTCTTTCATGGGATTCTACCTTTTAACTACAATTGTATTCAATTAAACTTAACAATAAGATTCTTTTTTAATTAATACTGTTATCATCACTCTTTAGTGTTCATTACTTCTTAATTAATTGTTTATATCTAATACTATTCTTAACCACATTCTTAATTACTAATATTGTTCACCATTAATTATTTAGTGTTTCTTATTGATTTACTAAGAGTTTTTTTTCTATCCTTCACTATTTTTCATAACACTATCATTTACACTATTCTTATTTATTCCCTACCTTCACTTTTAAATTATCTATTGTTTATTATAATTTATTTAGTGTTTTTCTTTATCACTTTACTTTGGGGTTTTTACACTTCCACTTTTGCACTCCTTAAATGTTTTTATTTTAAGTGTTTCTAAATGGGTAATCCCTGTAATTACTTTCTCTTTCTCATTTACTAAAGTTTATTTTCTCACTACCTTACTATCTCTTTCATTACAAATATCATTAATAATATTAACAAGTTTATGTCTCTATCGATTTCATCATTACATCTAACTCTAATTTGTGGGTTAGTGTATTTTTATTTCTAATAGTATTTAATTGGGTTTCATTACATATTAGTTGCTTTTATCAATGAATTGATAATAATACTTATTATTTACTTAGGTTAGTTATTGGTTTCGTTTCCAATATTACATTTGAGTGTACCATTTCTCCTGCTTGTATTCTATATTACTTGTTTGTGCCTTATCACTTGATTTCATTTTATTTCCCTTTATCGTTGGTTTGTTTCTTTTTCCTTTTTTCTCCTTCTTCACTTTCATTGTATTTCCTTTATATCTTGTTTTTCCACCTTCTCCTTTGGGTTCATTTTATTATGTTGCATTGAGTCATTCAATTCCTTCAATTTGTTTCATTTTTGTTTGGTTTCGGTTTTTTCCCTTGGTTCTTCTTATTTTGGTCAATCACTTTCTTATTTGTTTTCATCTTTTCCCTTCATCTTTTTGTTCTTTTTGTTTGGTCAATCACTTGGGTTAGGTCATGTCATCGTTTGTCGTGTCATTGTCATTTTATTTTCTTTATATTAAACATTTTATTTTATACGAATTACCTTTTTATATTCAGATCCATCTTTTTTATCTCTGGTATTGGGGTGGCTTATTTGTGTTGTAACAACGTTTACAAGTGACGATTTGGAAAGGACTTGGTGAATAATCATCTCAACATTACAGTTTTACTTCTCTTTCAGTTATACTTAGGCTGTATACATTTTAGACATTTCATGATTACAAGCAGCAATGCAATGCATATAAACTTGTACCACACAAGGCTGACCATTCTCAAAGCAAACTGCCAGCCTTTTTTGTTTATTCCAAACCCTGACCAAAACAGGATGCTTCAATCATTTAACAAGAACTAGTTTATTCAGTATAAGATGGCCATAAGTATATCAATAAATAATTTCAATCACCTATCATCACTTGATAATTTTAAAAACTGAACCCCATTTAAAAATTACAGGTACTAGCCCAGTTAGTAATGTAATTCTTCTAAAAAATCGATAACTAATTCAAATTTGCAGTTTTGTTAATCTAAAAAAAGTACAATTTTAAAATTGTATTAGAGAACAAATATTGTGGGTTTTTAGGTAGTAAAAATATTATATCTGTATTATTTTGAACTAATATTTCACTTAAAATTATGACTTTATAAATATAGCGTAAAGATTATAAAGTAAATCTGTAAAAGAAAACAATATAAGATTTGGGGTGTAAGACATAAGCAAAACATGTATCAGGGAAGAAACATTTTACGTACAAGCGAGCAAAACTGAACAAAGTAATAACAACTATTGATCTAATGAAAATTCAGGTGATTTCGATTGGTTGAGACATCCCCCCAAAAGTGCTTTTTTGTTTGAGTAATCACTGCATGCGATGATCACATTAATGAATGTGTGAGCTGATACATGTGGAAAAGTTTTGTTTGTACAGTAGACACAGACACAAATGACTGAGTGCAGCAGATAGCTGCAGCTGCAGTCCACAATAGATTATGTCCAGAAATAAATGTATTTGTATATCTAAAGTAGTAGTTCCTTATAGGAAGTTGCAACCTAAACATGACACAATTTTCAAAACACTCAACATCAAAAATACTAAAAAACTAATATATACCCCACAATCACACACAATAATACCTATTTAAAAAATACAATTGGTACAATTAAATACCACCAGGAAACCCAACAACCAACCGAAACACAATAACTCAACAAGATACAAAATTAGGATCCCTGAGAATGGGAACAATAGGATTCCCAAAATATGTTCCACATAAGGTAAAAAACATCTTGTAAAGAAATTATAAATATTTAATAAATTTTATATACGAGGGTAGGCTGAAAAGTAATGCACACATGCTTGTAGAACACGAACAAAAAGAAATAGCAAGATGGGGCAAAAAGTAAATAAAAGTACATTTCCTTAGCTTCAAAATTATATATTTATTTTTCAACATAGTCGCCGTTAAGTCTAACACATTTCTCCCAACGCATAACAAGTTTTTTTATCCCGTCACTGAAATATTCTTCCGACTTTTCTCGAATCCAGGACGCGACAGCTGCCTTCACCTCATCGTCCGAGGTGCAATGATTACCCTTGAGGTCTCTCTTGAGTAGAGGAAAAAAATAGAAATTGCAAGGCGCGAGATCAGGGGAGTAGGGAGGGTGTGGAATCGGTTCAAACTTCAGGTTTCGCAGAGCCTCTTGGGTTGCGCGTGAGGTGTGTGGACGAGCGTTGTCATGTTGCAAGATTATTGGCACCAGGCTGCCTCTAACCCGACAAAAATGGTTTGTGATACGCTTTCGAGTGATTCGCCGGTCATTTTGAATCAAATCGTCGACGAGTTTGCGATGTTCATCGTCTGTGGCAGTGTACGGACGTCCGCTGCGTTTTTCGTCATCAATTACGGCTTTTCCAGGCTCGCAACCATGAAATTTTATTACCCATCGATTCACAGTAGACCTATCTACAGCATTGTCACCATAAACAGTCTTTAAATGACGATGAATCTCATTAGGAATCACATTTTCAGCAGTTAAAAATTTGATAACCGCACGCTGTTTAACTCGCGTTGACATAGCACTATAACATGTCTCCATACTTCTGCTACTTAAAGCGTACTGTTGTATGAAACTCCTTCAAACTGCGCATGCATTTGGAGGGGGAATGTTACTCCCGAATCCCACCAGGTGCGCTTCTGTAGGTAATTTTGTTCGTGTTCTACAAGCATGTGTGCATTACTTTTCAGCCTACCCTCGTATATATATATATATTTTGTGTGTGTGTGTGTGTGTGTGTGTGTGTGTGTGTGTGTGTGTGTGTGTGTGTGTGTGTGTGTGTGTGCATGGAATTAAACATGGAAGGGAAGGAAAGAAGAGGAAGGAAAAGAACGTGAAGATGTACAAGAAGATAGAAAGAACTGTTCAAAAGTATGAAGAAACGGGCGAAATCAAATCATGCCTAAAACCTATTCCTTTCATCAAAAACTGCAGTAGGTCAATGTTGAATTTGTGTAGGCCTATGTGTATATACATATACAGTTAAAAATATAACATGTAAAAAATTAAAAGATTGGAAGTATTCAAAAAAAACACAGTAAATACAAAAATGTAACAAAAAGGAGACATTGAAAGATGATTTTAAACACACAAAAATTATGTGTGTTTAAAATCAGTCTTATTGTCATTTTGCCAGTCCAAAGCCTGAAAAAGTGTGATTGGAATCAGTTACAAAAACTTTAAGGTACTCAATACAATGTATCGATGGTGGTCTAAACAGAAAATATTCAGTGTCTCTAGCCCCCCCCCCTGTCCGAGGTGGTGTCCTGACTCTTCACATGTCAAATGTTTGTAAAATCCCAGTCTACCCTCCTCAGGTATCAGAAAGTACCACTGTCTGCACTCTTCGCAACATTCCTGTTGTCCACACTCTTCATATATCCTTTTATACAGGTACAAATATAAATGTTTTCTTGCATTTTTTCATTTTTTTCTTGCTAAAATTTTTTTAGCTTCACAAGCAAGTATATGGCATCTGTAAGTGAACTTTATTAGGCAATTAACTGCAACTAAACTTTTCCACTAGTTCAGTTTACGTTCATATTAATATAAATGAAATTAATGAAGCTACAAGGGTAAGTCAGTAAGTATCTGCAAGCAATTTTTATAATTTATTATAACAACAGTACAAATCTGAAAGTTACCTTACTTTTCAACATAGTTCCCTTGCTTTTCAATACACTCTGTCTATCATTGCATAAGTTTCCTTATGCCCTCAGAAAAACGTTTTGTGGCTAAGCAGCAAGCACACGCTGCTTCCTTCACTTCTTGGTCTCTGGAGAATCAACAGCCCCTTAAGGCATCTTTAAGTTGACCAAAGAGATGCTAATCTGATGGGGTTTGATCTAGGCTGTATGCAGGAAACTCCAATACACCAAAACACAAGCCTCAAGAGTTCTCAACAGTGGCGTAGCTAGGCTTTTTGGCGCCTGGGGCAAGGAGATCATCGGCCACCTTGCCTTCACAATTAGAAGAGCAAAAATGAAGGCCCATCTAGTGAACAAAGTATGCAAGTGTGTAGATTTCTGTATGAAAACATCCAGCAAACGTCTTAACTATATTTGTTAAGTGAAAATTAAGAAATTACATATTATAATATTACCAGTATTCAATTTGTATACATTTATTAGTAACAAATGTAAACGATAAAAAAATGTAGTAATATAAAAAATTTATACATAATAATGTTGTAATAAACATGCAAATTCCTTGTAGGTCTAAAGCGCATTGTCAAAACAATATTCTAACGCAACATCAAGTTAAAAAAATAACTACATTAAAAGTAATAAAATAAATCACATACCATTACAGGTTAATGGTTCCGTCTTCTATTAATAAACAGTTAATAATATAAATACACTTAATTTTTAATACTTAAAATGAGAAATTTTAGAATGTAACTTTCCTGGTCTTAATTGCTGCAAAGACCGTTATTAAATCACTGTAATCTAAAGATGAAGCAATGTCGTTTTAAATTGCCAGTACCGCTAGATTTGATGCCCTGTCTTGAGATATTGTTGGTTGTAGGGACGATTTAATCAATTTAAGTTTACTAAACGATCTTTCACAAGAAGAAACAGACACTGGTAAAGGAAGACAAATTTTTAAAGCTGTTCCTAGTGTTTTGTAGGCTTCTAATGCCATTGAAGAAATGTACTGTAGCAGTCCCTGAGGTGTAAAATCATTTTGCCCTTTTTAATAAACGTATAACGTCTTTCAAGTCACTGAACAATTCTTTGCTGTTTAGGTCATGTGGATACAGTTTTGCAAGCACTGTGCACTTAATATTGATTTGAGAAAGCTGTTCCTTAAAATCTATATCTCCATCATTTACGTACGCCTCAAATTTACAGAGGAACCTAAAGCGTTTTTCTGTCTCTTTTGTGTTAGAGAAACGGCTTAAAATTTCAACTGACATTTTGTCCAAAATTTCTATTAGAGAACGTCGCATTTCTTGCCGAATGATTAATGCAGAATCATCTGCATACTCCCCTGAGATCGTGCGCTTTTTTCGTATCCTTTTTGTGATACTGACACCCCATTCATTATGTACCTACTCTGCCTTACTAATGACATTGTCACACAGCTCATTCCTCCAGACTTTTAATTTGTCCATTAGCTTGTGTCATTGCTTGAATAAAGCTTATTCCTTTGGTCTGCAAGATTTTCTGGATTTTATCCATAGGAGAAAGAATATCTGTCCAGAAAAAGAGCAAGGTCACAAAATTAAAGTTTTCTATTGCATTAATTATTAATGTTGTATCTTCCCTCGTGCCAATTGTTTCAGTTGGTGTATCCATCAGTTTCTACAGTGCAGCAATCACTTCATCCAGATGAGTGGATATTGCTTTCACCACATCTGCTTTTGAACTCCACCTGGTATCACAATGTCCTTTCAGAGTCACTGCCTGAACATTTACATGAGCTGCATGAATTCCAACCAAGTTGAGTGAATGGTTGTCACAGGGAACAAACATAGCTAGTGGATTCAAATCTAATATTCTCTTCATGAATGGATTCCAGCCATTGTTGCTTGATAGTCACACGACTGACTTCTGCAGTCGCTAAGATTCAATCCATCTCTCTCAACTTCGCTTGTAATAGCTTCTGTGATCACCTCCACTGTTTTCACTTCTAAAGGAATAAAATCTATGAAGGCTTCCTTGATATCAACAGAATTGCATTTAATTTCAAGAAATCTTATAATCTGAGACATTTGTTCTACATGTGCAGCATCTAGTGTTTTGTCAAATATAATACTAAAGTACTTCGCCTTCTTACTTATGCAGTAACAATATATTTGCGCATTCTTTCTCCTAACAGGCTTATTATTTCATTTTGAATAGTTGACAAAATTTATGATATGCACCCAGATTAACAAGAGACTGAATCCAAATGAGATCTCATGACAGGGTCATATTTTGCCAAGTGTTTTAACAAAGCCAGAAAGTTTCCAGCATTTTGATCATTAGTAATTGACTCTTGATGTCCTTACAGTGTGAGATTTTGTTCTGCAAGAGTTTGTACTGAGGATTTCTTTCCTCTTAGCTGCCTTACTCATTTGTTCCTGAAGTAGATAATCAATAAGCCCCCTTTGTTTATAAAACGCTCCAATTCCTTCTATTCCAAAAACGCAGAGCGATGAGCAGGACTATTTTCATGATCCTGAATATGGGGATTTAACTTTTGCCATGACAAAAACTCATTTTCACTATTCAAATGCCTTCTTTGATAGTTTTTTGTGGAAATAAAGTGCAACAAAAGCAAAATAGAGATTTTTTAGTTGGAAAAAAATATATCCAAATGCGGTTTACCTTTTCACTATTTTGCAAGGTTTCATCAAACCAATACTTGTTTAAGGATCGCCCAGCTTCATTGTCAGTAAAATGGCTGTCCTTGTTCTGGAACTGACATGTTCCGGTATTCTCCATTTTATCTCAGAAGGGTTGAGATATCTTGCTTGGCCAAGCTCCCATATCTTGTAGGGCAGCACTGGGAACACGGTCTACATTGTTGCAAGTAATGTTTTCTCCTTCATCGCCTGTAATTTCAAGACTGTACAATGCAACATCATCCATGGTACTAGAACCAAGTGAATCTTGTAACTGTACTTTGACATTTTTACAGTTTGAAGTATTCACATCATTAACTTTACTGTATTTATCAACAGCCTCGTCGCTAATAACATCCATTTTATGATTGCAAGTTGATTCCTTGTTAATTGTAATATTTTGACTCTCAGGGTTATCTATACAAAGCTAATATAGTATGATTATCAGTTCTCATTTCGAGCACAACAACTCACTACAAAATCGCAAAAGATATTAAATATGTATGCTTCTTTTATGTCATGTCATACTATACACATATTTAACAAATATGTTTTTCTAATGTGTTTTACTGCGTCAATACCATGAGCAAAAATTTTAAATGTTATAAAATTTAAAATTTTATATGTGCACAAAATCTTGATAATCTTGTTAACCTACACTAGTACTACTCCAAAGTACATACAGTATAAATAAAAATCAATGTATCTCCAGCAAAAAATGTACGTTTTTTATTTATAAACAACACTATATAGTGTGTTCATGGATGCTTATTTTGATGTTAATTAACAAAGGTTTTTGTTTTTATTTCAGATTTAATTTAAAATTTATAAAAATGCTGCGTCTTGTTACACGTCAGGTGAGCTTTTATATATTGTCTCATTGTTTTTATTTAGTATCAATTAACTGTTCTTAAAACAAAAAAATTCATACATAAACTCACTCTACACTGCTGACTGAAATCTAACTGAATCTCTGAATTATGTACCGGTACTGATTCTATTGACAGCCAATGGGCGTTTTCACACTTACCGACACGGCACCGACCCGACACCGACACGATATCGGCACGATATCGGTGGGAACAGAAAGTAAAGAAATGTTATGGAACCGTTTCACACTCACCGACATGTCAGTATCGGATCGGTGCAGACACCGACGTGTTGGCGGGCAGCAGCTCTCCCATCTTGGTCGGCGTTGTGTAGTCATCAACAATTCACTCTGCCTAGCGCATTAATTTAGTTCAGTAGTTGAATATTTTATAAAATGACTACTTTTAAGTATGACATAGTGACATTGATTGAACTTGTTGAGACGTAGCCTTGTTTGTGGGACAAGACAGATGAAGGAAATAAAAATAAAATGCTTCGCCAGAAGAGTTGGCAAGAAATATATGAATACCTGGAAGACAGCTATGACACACGTACTCTCAAAGGGAAGAAAAAAACAGGTCAGTAAACAATTATTTTAATTGTTAAAACATTTTTATTGTCTGTTTAAAAATACTTCAACTACATTGATTCAAGTATCAAGTATCTTGATAGTGTAAATTTAACACACATTTTCAGTAAAAGTTTACTCAAGTTCTCAATCAAATTTTAAAAACATGATGTTGTTTTAAATTTTTGATAACTGCCAAGGTAATTTCCCTTCATCACTAATGAAATAGTTTGAAAAATTGCTGCGAACGCCTTTTCCTGTGTGCTTTGTTTTGGCGGGTAAGTCTCGAAATGCGATCCTGGAGATATCATGTCGTCGTGTTCTCTTCCGCCATCTCTCGAGCGTACTATATTGTGCAAAACAATGCACGCCTTTACAATATTTATTGAAAATGTTTTCGATACATTCAAAGGCCTATGGAATATTCTCCATTTATTGCTCAGTATGCCGAAGGCACACTCCACATATATACGGGCTCTATGTAGTCTGTAGTTGAAAACACGTTGTTTCACACTCATATTATGATTTGAGAATTTTTTGAAAATATGTTCGTGAATTGCAAATGCACTATCGGCAGCAAACACATAAGGCACTTTTAAACCTTTTGGTGGTAAAGGTTGTGCCTGCAGAATATTTAATTCACCGAGAGTCAGTCTGTTCCAAAATTCTGTACTTTGTAGAACGGAAGAATCACAATCCTTGCCGTAGGCTCCGATATCAACCAACACAAATTTGTAATGAGAGTCAACGACTGCTAAAAGAACTATAGAGTACAATTTTTTATAATTGAAATACATTGAGCTTGCATGGGGGAAATTCTGGATCCTAATGTGCTTACCGTCAATGGGACCAAGGCACATAGGAAAATTAGCTCTCCTTTTAAATTCAGCAGCAATTTCTTCCCAATCTTGCTGTGCCATTTCTTTGAGGTAAGTTGAACGAAACGTGTCCCATATTTTACTGCATACGTACTGTATGATATTACTCAACGTAGATATCCCAATTCGATATGAGTAGTGCATATCTGTCAATGTGTTTCCCAAAGCCAAGTATCTAAAACAAAAACACAACTGTGTGACATTTTGTAAGCGGAAGTACAATTTTTAAAATACAATTTGTAACGCTAAAAAATATAACAAAAATTTGTAATTAGTCTTTATTTTTTGTAATTTTCTACAGAGAGTAAAAAAAACATTGTTCAGTGACCAAAAAAACATCCATACATGAAGGCTTATTACCCTGTGAGCTAACGGTACCAATGGCAACGCTTGTTTCCCCATTTTATTAGCATTATGGCCAAAAAGGTACAAACTCCTTAAGTTTTTCTGCCTAAACATGTTACAACAGGCTTTTCCTTTTTGTTTCAGGTGACGCTATCAGGAACAAGTGGGACAACATACAAGACGCATCTCTATGAACAAAAAGTGGGCAAGCAGCAAAGAGGAGCTATGTGGATGCAGAACATTTGCAGTTCTTACTGAAATCCACAAAGAAGGGTATCACCACTAGCAATTTAACGCAGGACAACTCTCAAGATGGAGAAGATGAAATTGAAAACTCTTCACAGGTTCCATCACCAGCTCAGTCTGTATCTGATTTAAATCATAATTTAGATACAACAACAGAAAGGGAGATTCGTTGGACCGAACCAGCCTCAAACAGCACACAGAAGAAAACAAATACAAATAAGAAAAAGAGACAATTAGACCCAGTGAAACAAGAAATTTTATCTGAAATAAAAAAATCAAAACCTTCCCACAATGAGCATGAATTGATGATGTTGTCCTTCATTCCATACATACGTGATATGAATGAACCGGAGCTTATGGACCTGCATATGAACATTCTAATGTCCATAAAATCAATCAAAGAAAAACGAAGTTCAAATTTGCGTTTTCATGGATCGACTTCACCTACTACCTCCAGTTGCAATTCTTACCAAAGTCATGAACATAACTTTTCATTTGTGTAGTACATCCAGCCGCAGGAGCTTACAAACAACAACCAAATATGTGTCAACCTCCTTCGGATTCCAATTTGAACAAGTCTACAATGGTTTATTGTCTTCAACCTCTCGATACTGCTTGAGTGTGAAAGTACCTTCCCGATATCATGTCGATGTCGGGTCGGTGTCATGTCGGTAGGTGTGAAAATGCCCAATAGATGTCAATTTGAAAACATTATCTGGCATAATGTGTTATAGTTACGTATTATAGTTGGTGACAACTAGCCACATATTCTGTTGGTAGTAAAAATCTGTTCACACATTCTGTTTATACCAAAAATCAACATCAATTTAGAAAAATAAGGCATAATAGTATTTATTGCCTCTTGACACAAAAATCGAAATAATAAAACATAATAAAGAACATAAGAAAACTAATAACAGTATAGTTTGTTTTGTATAAAGACTTACTTGGTATTTTTAGATAACAAATATTATATAATATTGTAACATGACAAGATCATGCCATAAAAAGAACACGAAATAATCCTCTAAATTAGCAGTAAGATATGCCCATATGCAAGTTTTATTTAGATAGCATGCAGAAAAGCAGAATAAAATTTTGAAAATCAGTTGAAGATAATAAAATATAATTATTTAGGAAAAAATAATATTTTAAAGAATAGAGAATTATGAAAAGTAAAGAAATTTTAAAAAAGCTACTACTACAAACAGCCCGGGAAGGAATTTTAACAACAAACTACTTCTTTGTTGCTGATAATGTAGTACACATAAAAAATTATCACCTCCCCCTTCAACTATTATTTTCATTTATAGAAAATTACCTCCACTCCGTTCAACTAGCCTCTTCATTTATAGATATTTCATCTACGCTTCTATAGTAGTTTATTAAGATCTTCTTATCAGGATACTTTATTTATCAAAATTAAGTACTTTACTCTTGTTACAACAAAAAATATACCCTTTCCCCATAACTGATCTTCACCAAAATCAATAGGCCTTGAGTCCTCTACAACTCAGGCACATATGTACAAAATTATTTGATTCTGTTTGAATTTATGGCAGTTATCGTTCGTCATGAAACAATTTCCCTTGTTACAACATAAAATGTTGCAGGTAAACTACCCCTTTCCCTTAACCGATCTTCACCAAAATCAACAGACCTTGAATACTTAAAACATCAGGAACGTATGCAAAAAATTATTTGATTCTCTTTGAATATGCAGCAGTTATCATTCGTCATAAAAAAATTACCCTTTTAAAACATAAAACGTTGCAGGTAAACTACCCTTTTCTCTTAACCGATCTTCACCAAAATCAACGGACCTTGAGCGCTCTATAATTTAGGAGGAAGGTATGCAAAAAAGTATTTGATTCTGTTTGAATTTACGGCAGTTATCGTTCGTCATAGAAAAAAAATTACCCTTGTTAAAACATAAAATGTTGCAGGTAAACTAACCCTTTCCCTTAACCGATCTTCACCAAAAATAATAGGTCTTGAGAACTCTACAATTCAGGGCTGTATGCAAAACATTATTTGATTCTGTTTGAATTTGTGGCTGTTATCGTTTGCCATAGAAAAAAAATCTACACACAGACACAGGCGGACAGACACATAGATAGACAGACAGACACACACACAGACACTTTTCGAAAAATTACTTTTTTTCATGTTTTGAGGGTAGTACAATCAGAATCTGCAATTATCTCTAATACGATTTTTTTTTTGCCATCACCATAGTTCCATTTCCTTTTAGAACATGGAAGTAAAAACTTACTTTAAATAGGTAAGTGATTGGCATTTTATACATTTTTTGATACTGAAAAGTGATCTCATATGGAAATTTGTCAAATAATAAAGATATTTTGTTGAAAACAGCAAGCAACTTCTGCAGCTCAGGGGGCTTACTAGTATAAATCTTAATTATTATTTTTGTGGACAATTAACAGAAAAGTGGTGTAGGCCTACTACTGGTTTCAGAGACTATTCCCCTCACAATAGATAATGACAACACATGGATCTATGTAAATATAAATTATAATTATGTACAGTATACTTGTAAATATGGTCCCATGCTACTGCAAAAGTGAATTTTATCTATCATTCTACAACATTTATAACAGTAAAAGAGGTAATAGGCATAGTCAATAGTGCTGCAGGACTGTTACTGTACACCAGTGAGTATATACCAGTTGGGAGGCCATGCACATTCCATACTTTACTCCTACTTTTCCTATTTAAATTGTAATATTTCTTATGGCTTATAGTAAAATGTTTAGTATAACTACTCATACTAAACAAAAGTATAACTAGCAATTTATACCATAACTAGCAACTAGCAACAAAAGTTACAACACTTCATGAAGAAATTTAACATTAAACATTAAATAATTGCACGAGTTTATATTACTCTACAGTTCATTTACTTTCACAGCAACTGGTATAAATGATGTTTAAAATTGGTATGTGACTAATCATCTTTAATATGGTTAATACTGAAAGACTGTCTGTGCTCATTGAGTTTCTGAGGAATGTTTTTAGCCACGTAAGTGTTGAAAAACATCACTTAGTTTCCATTGACATAATAGGTATTGTCATAAGGATTCTCAGGATAGTGACAGACTGAAAAGGTGGCAGCCAGATTGCTTTTTGAGAAAAAAGCTAGTGGAATAGCTCACAATGCTGACTCTTAACTGTAAACATGCAGCTCCATTTTGTTGTAAACCATGCAGTGGGCACCCCTGCTTCCACCTACCAACTAAATTTATTCTAATACACATGCCTGAACTGGGCTGTGGCCATCTCTCTACCAGGCTTGGTTGGAGATATTACGCTTGATCACTGTACTTCTTTATACATAATGCTTGCCCACTGTACACAACATTTCATATCTGCCCCTGTGAGTGAGCCACCACTGCTACACACACTATCCTTGCCATACAGTACACTTAAAGATGTAGCTGTATATTTTATAGTATAAACATAAAATACAGTATATTTTATATAAATGTAAAATACTATTATATTTTATAATTTTCACGTGAGATATGTGAAAATATGCCTTTTTGTATGAGTATGAATTATACAGCATTTTAAGACTATTTGTAGAAAAGTTTCACAAAATTATATCTGTATAAATATAAATGTAGGTATGGAAATTTGAAACCATTAACATAGTTTGATTTTTGAGTTCTGTTTAAGAGTTAAAAAAGTAATGGCTTCTATTCTTCTTCATGTATTCATCAGATTCTTATTTTTGTCTTGTAATGACAGTTTCTTGTATTATTAATGACAATAAGATTATTTTTCAGTCAAATTTATGAGTTTAAAATTTTACAATTCTATAAACTATTATGCTCCCTGAGCTGCAGAACTTGCTCACTATTTTGAAGAAAGCACATTTACCATTATACAAATTTTAAGATTAGATAATTTTTCAGTTAGAGACAAATTACAAAAAAGCCATTGTATTGGTATCTGCGTCACGGTTATTATTAAATATAATTTACCTTGACCGTCTTTGTGACTGCTTATCTAGAAATATCTAGATAAGAAGAAAGAAGATAAGCAGTCACAAAGACGGTCAAGGTAAATTATATTTAATAAATTACAAAAATCTCTATTACTCGGCTGTTTCTTTATTAATATAACAATTGTAGAGCACATAATCATACAATAAACACCAAAAATTCAAAACATTCAGATTTAGGTTACAGTTCCTTTTAATCTGACATCTTGCTGAATTCTCAATTTTTTCACATTTTTTGTCTTTTTTGGCTCCTGGTGTCCAAAAATTTCGAACTTTTAAAACTTTAACACTACATTCAGATGTTATTTAAAATTATCTTTAATTTGAAACACCACAAGAATTTTTGTGATTTTTTCAAGGTTTTCACCCATTTTTGGGGTCCTGACATCCACAAATTTTTAAATGACCATTATATTTAAATTGTGGTTAAATTCCTTTTAATTTGATTCCCTACACAGGTTTCTGCAATTTTTTACAATTTTGACCCCTTACACTTTGCCTCCGATTTTTGGGGCGAACAATCTCAAAAACAATAGTGTTCTGTGGGGTAAATGTATGGTCACACATAGCACATTTCACAAAAATCAGTTGATGCGTTCAAAACATATCATGAGATACATCCAAAATAAAAATAATATGATAGACGAACAAATGAAAAACGGTCAAGTTAAAACTGAGAACTCACTTTGCTCATTCACTTACTTGACTAATTGTAATTATACAGTAACAAGTTTTGTGTTATGGTATTTTAAACTGGTTTTTAGTTTAGTTTTTAAATGGGAAGTCTGAAATTTTCATTTAATTTTGTAATAATGAAATATTATTAATTAATTATATTAATTAATATTATTGATTATATTAATTAATTAACTTTATTATTATTTAATTAATTCATATTTAAGTAACTTAGTAGTTAAATAACTAAGTTTAAAATAAAGTAAGTCTACAAATGTAAAAATACTTCATTATATTAATTGAATTAATGGAAAATTGGCTAATAATTATTCTTTAATAATCACTAATTCATGATCCCTCTTAAAATAAATAATTCTTATTACATACATATTAAAATTATTTTTTTGATTATGGAGTTTTAAAAATTTTTATTGAAATTTGTAAAATTATAATGAATTTAAAATTAGTTTATTTCATTAAATAAAATATTTATTAATACTGTCATCAGACTTACTGATTTTAAAATTGAATTTATTTTAATTGCCATTTTTTTTTATTGGAATTGTGTTATCATGCCCCCCTCACAACAGCCATATCAAATGTGAAGTATGATATAGTTTGGATAACTATTCTTCTACCTAAGATAGAATTCTAATTCTACCTACAGTATTGGTTGCCCCACGTTGTGCGAGTCAAAATCTATATAATGTGATGTGATTAGATGTTACTTAATTGATTTTTTATTTATTTTTAAATTAAACAGCTTTTGATGCCAAATTTATATTATGTTAGGTTATTTTAATTAATCAATAAGTAATGTTTCATTCTTTAATCAGCCTAAAAATGCTTTATTCAGATGCTTGTATGAAAACAGATTTATTTCCTTATTTAAATTATGATTTTCAATCCTTATACATCATCAAATTTTATTTACAGTATTTACCTTCATGTTCTCCAGTAGCTCTTCGGTACATGAAATCTCTTTTTCTCAGGGTAAAATAAAAATTGTTAACATATTTTCAAAGTCATAAGTCCATTTAGTCTGAACATAATATTTAAAATATAAAATAAATAATAATTTGTGATGTTTTCAATTTGTTTCTTCTGCAAGTAGATAATATTGTATATTCTTTTTAACACCTGACGCACGTTCACTGAAAAATATCAGTATCATCAGAGGTTTCTAAGTGAGTTAATAACAATCGAAATAATTCTATTAATATAAAATCAACGAATAATCGAATTTGTATCGATTTTAATGTAAAATAAAATAACTGCTAATCAATTTAGGTCGATTAGTTCACGATTGTTTTAATGTTTATTTTCTTCAGCAGCTGTTTTCTCGGTTATATTTGAAATTTTGTTTATATTTTATTCATTTTTATTTTTATTTTTTAGTAAATTTATAATTTTAAATAGATCGTCTTGTTTTGTTTTTATTTGGGTTTGTTCTTTAATTAATAATTTATTGTTATTGTGTTTGTAAATGTTAAGATTTTCCCAAATATTCATTTTTTGATCTTTTTGTATGTTTTTAATTAATTTTATATTTTCAATGTTTGGAAACTGGTGGTTATTATTTAGACAATGTGTGGCTAAATTAGATTTATAAATATTTGGTTTTAAATATGCATTGCGGTGTTGAACGAATCTATCTCGTAGTTTTTTCTTCATCTGGCCCACGTAAAATTTATTGCAATCTGGACATTCTATTTTATATATTCCATTTTTATTGTGAGTATTGGATTTAGTTTTAGGTTTTATTTTATTAAAAATTATATTATCTGTATTATAAGATATTTTTAAATTAGTATCTTAATTAAATTAGTAAATAACCTCCGCTATCATATCAGAAATATTCCTACAAAAACTCGACGAACAAATAATAAATATAATAAAATTAAACGACCCATTAGGATGATATTTTAGATACGTTGATGACACTCTGTACATTTCCCAAAACAATGGTATAAATATACATAAAATATTCAACTCCATAAATAATTTACATTCTAAAATAAAATTCACGTTAGAAGAAGAATCTAATAATAAATTAAATTATTTAGACTTAACAATAAAGAAAAATGAAACAAATTTTGAATACGCAATATACAGGAAACCTTCTCAAACTGACTTAGTAATACCAAATACTTCCAATCATCCTCCCCAACACAAAATGGCAGTATTTAATTCCATGATTTACCGAATGCTTAGGATCCCATTAAATAACACAGAAAGAAACAAAGAAAGAAAAATTATCCAACAAATAGCAGTTAAAAATGGATACAAAATGAAAACTATTAATAAATTAGAAAATAAAATTAAACATAAAATCACTAATAAAATTCCTAGAAACACTACATTTAAAAATTCATCTATTAATAATAATATAAAATATACAACCTTCACTTATTACGGAAATATAACTCAAAAACTAAATAAAATATTTAAAGATACTAATTTAAAAATATCTTATAATACAGATAATATAATTTTTAATAAAATAAAACCTAAAACTAAATCCAATACTCACAATAAAAATGGATATATAAAATAGAATGTCCAGATTGCAATAAATTTTACGTGGGCCAGATGAAGAAAAACTACGAGATAGATTCGTTCAACACCGCAGTGCTATGTGTGACCATACATTTACCCCACAGAACACTATTGTTTTTGAGATTGTTCGCCCCAAAAATCGGAGGCAAAGTGTAAGGGGTCAAAATTGTAAAAAAATTGCAGAAACCTGTGTAGGGAATCAAATTAAAAGGAATTTAACCACAATTTAAATATAATGGTCATTTAAAAATTTGTGGATGTCAGGACCCCAAAAATGGGTGAAAACCTTGAAAAAATCACAAAAATTCTTGTGGTGTTTCAAATTAAAGATAATTTTAAATAACATCTGAATGTAGTGTTAAAGTTTTAAAAGTTCGAAATTTTTGGACACCAGGAGTCAAAAAAGACAAAAAATGTGAAAAAAATTGAGAATTCAGCAAGATGTCAGATTAAAAGGAACTGTAACCTAAATCTGAATGTTTTGAATTTTTGGTGTTTATTGTATGATTATGTGCTCTACAATTGCTATATTAATAAAGAAACAGCCGAGTAATAGAGATTTTTGTAATTTATTAAATATAATTTACCTTGACCGTCTTTGTGACTGCTTATCTTCTTTCTTCTTATCTAGATATTTCTAGATAAGCAGTCACAAAGACGGTCAAGGTAAATTATATTTAATAATAACCGTGACGCAGATACCAATACAATGGCTTTTTTGTAATTTGTCTCTAACTGAAAAATTATCTAATCTTAAAATTTGTATAATGGTAAATGTGCTTTCTTCAAAATAGTGAGCAAGTTCTGCAGCTCAGGGAGCATAATAGTTTATAGAATTGTAAAATTTTAAACTCATAAATTTGACTGAAAAATAATCTTATTGTCATTAATAATACAAGAAACTGTCATTACAAGACAAAAATAAGAATCTGATGAATACATGAAGAAGAATAGAAGCTATTACTTTTTTAACTCTTAAACAGAACTCAAAAATCAAACTATGTTAATGGTTTCAAATTTCCATACCTACATTTATATTTATACAGATATAATTTTGTGAAACTTTTCTACAAATAGTCTTAAAATGCTGTATAATTCATACTCATACAAAAAGGCATATTTTCACATATCTCACGTGAAAATTATAAAATATAATGGTATTTTACACTTATATAAAATATACTGTATTTTATGTTTATACTATAAAATATACAGCTACATCTTTAAGTGTACTGTATGGCAAGGATGGTGTGTGTAGCAGTGGTGGCTCACTCACAGGGGCAGATATGAAATGTTGTGTACAGTGGGCAAGCATTATGTATAAAGAAGTACAGTGATCAAGCGTAATATCTCCAACCAAGCCTGGTAGAGATGGCCACAGCCCAGTTCAGGCATGTGTATTAGAATAAATTTAGTTGGTAGGTGGAAGCAGGGGTGCCCACTGCATGGTTTACAACAAAATGGAGCTGCATGTTTACAGTTAAGAGTCAGCATTGTGAGCTATTCCACTAGCTTTTTTCTCAAAAAGCAATCTGGCTGCCACCTTTTCAGTCTGTCACTATCCTGAGAATCCTTATGACAATACCTATTATGTCAATGGAAACTAAGTGATGTTTTTCAACACTTACGTGGCTAAAAACATTCCTCAGAAACTCAATGAGCACAGACAGTCTTTCAGTATTAACCATATTAAAGATGATTAGTCACATACCAATTTTAAACATCATTTATACCAGTTGCTGTGAAAGTAAATGAACTGTAGAGTAATATAAACTCGTGCAATTATTTAATGTTTAATGTTAAATTTCTTCATGAAGTGTTGTAACTTTTGTTGCTAGTTGCTAGTTATGGTATAAATTGCTAGTTATACTTTTGTTTAGTATGAGTAGTTATACTAAACATTTTACTATAAGCCATAAGAAATATTACAATTTAAATAGGAAAAGTAGGAGTAAAGTATGGAATGTGTATGGCCTCCCAACTGGTATATACTCACTGGTGTACAGTAACAGTCCTGCAGCACTATTGACTATGCCTATTACCTCTTTTACTGTTATAAATGTTGTAGAATGATAGATAAAATTCACTTTTGCAGTAGCATGGGACCATATTTACAAGTATACTGTACATAATTATAATTTATATTTACATAGATCCATGTGTTGTCATTATCTATTGTGAGGGGAATAGTCTCTGAAACCAGTAGTAGGCCTACACCACTTTTCTGTTAATTGTCCACAAAAATAATAATTAAGATTTATACTAGTAAGCCCCCTGAGCTGCAGAAGTTGCTTGCTGTTTTCAACAAAATATCTTTATTATTTGACAAATTTCCATATGAGATCACTTTTCAGTATCAAAAAATGTATAAAATGCCAATCACTTACCCATTTAAAGTAAGTTTTTAAAGTAAGTTAATTTTTTAATTTTTTAAAGTAAGTTATTATTCAATAATAGATTTCTTCTGCAACTGTATTTTAATAATCATATATATTGCAACAATACACATATTTACCCAGGGCAGTATTTTGTAAATAATTAGTGTAAGGGGAGTATGACGAATAGTTTTAAAAATTTTGTGCGTGAAAGTACAGGTGTTACCATGCTATAGCCTGTCTAAGGTGTACACCTGCCCGACAGTGTAAGTCATTGTATGTGTGTGAGAACTAGCATGAACCTGCATTGTACTATGAGGGGGAGACGTATGAATTGTGGGTTTTTATTATTAAATCATATATTGATTTGATTAAAATAAATTAATAAATATGTTTTTACCTGTTACAAAAGACATATCACAAGTCTAAAAACACCTTTAGAATAAGGACATTTAAACACATATGGTGATACAAAATCATTGCAGAAAAGTACAATAATAAAGACATCGTACAAATTACAGTTAATTACTACCACAATTAGCTAGTAAGTAACTCGAGTGTGTTATATGTAAATGACGAGTGAAAAATTATGAAGACAGTGCAACCACTTACCTAATGATCAAGTTTTTGGTTATCGCAAAAACAGACTAAAAAGTGATATGTTAAAAAAAGAACACTACACTTGAATTGACTAAATTTAACATGTCAAAAACAATATCTGATAAGCCAGTTTGACGCCTACTATAAATACCTCTGGGAATTTTGGACGAGGATTAGACTCAAGGAATCTTCACACAAGGACACTGTCTGTTTTCTAATCAACAGACTCAAGCTAATTTCACAAGAGGGCACTATGTCCGTTTGCTGATCGACTTGATCATCATCACCATCATTTGCAATACACCACGATTGATGGAGGAGCACAGGACCACCATCAACATCAGGCTATAGAATACTGAGGAAGCGTCAGCATCATCAGGCTATAGAGTACTGAGGAAGCATCAGCATCAGCATCATCATTGTCAGTGTCATCGTTCAGGAGATGCACACACACACACACACACACACACACACACACACACACACACACGTACAAACGCAACGAT
Source organism: Magicicada septendecula (assembly GCA_034769895.1). Taxonomy (NCBI): domain Eukaryota; kingdom Metazoa; phylum Arthropoda; class Insecta; order Hemiptera; family Cicadidae; genus Magicicada; species Magicicada septendecula. The sequence continues at coordinate 376,908,360 of CM068368.1, forward strand.
AACTTCAACAATACGCAGGTGACAAATGAACAATTATATTTTTGTGTTAAAAAAGAACTCATAAAGAACAGAATATGAGATAAAGTAATTATAATGACTTAAATGTAATTAGCGTATTCAGAGTAAAAGACGTAAATGTAAGTTGGTGTTAAAAAATAATTTTATTCTGTTAACTTAAAAATTGGATGGATCATTATAAAAAATAATTATTCTTAAACTAAATACTATTTTTATTAAAATATTAATAGCAACCATTCAATTTTTATTTGGTAAAGTTAATATTATTTTTATAAATGAGTTGCTGTGATTATTATGAATTTAATAATGATTCAAAGTCACCCACCCAGTATAAACAATATAAAAACAACAAAGACACCTAATCAGTATAAAAGAACTTTATAATTTGTTCATCATATATGTTATGTTTTCATTTAATAATCAATTAATTTTCTTTGCAATATTTAATAAACCATTGAATGATTATTTTACTATGTTTTAATGAATTATTTCATGTCATCAACATCTCACTCCTCTTTTTAAAAATACATTTATTGTGCAACCACATATACTTGATGCAACGAACACACAAAAATCCTATGACCTAGCCAGCTGAGGCCTGATTTATTAAAGACAGGAAACCCTGTGTCTGTGTATACTGTTTTCAAATGAGTGAGTGACTTCAGTTAGAAAACAAATAATTAATAATTCCACATAATTTAAATAAAAATTTGCACATTTAAAATACATTTTGTGAATCTAACAATGGCATTAGAGGACATGCAGATGATGGTGTATATAGACACAACATGAATGTAGATTATGCAATAACAGCTGAACAATTTAAAAATAAATAAATTATGAAAAAATAATTTATATGTACTGAACGAGTGAAAAATCACCAATCATATGCAACTACTGGTTTGCACATCAACACAATAGTGTAAAGATAGACATAAAAGTGATTAATATAGAATATTGAACTTTCACTTGTGAAACTTACTTGTTTTCTCCCGTACGCGTTTCGGCGTGATGTGCGCCTTCATCAGCGGATTGAGACAGACTGCCAGTAACTCGTAACGGTTTTATTTGGTAGGTTAAGTGGGGGTGGTGTGTGGTGGAAGGGGATTGGCGCGGGGATCCGAATTATTGTTTGTTTTATATACAGTATAATTGTGTCAAAAAGTGTGATTTATAGTACTTAACGACCAATTACACTATAAATCACACACTTTTTGACACAATTATATATAAAACAAACAATAATTCGGAACCCCCCCCGCCAATCCCCTTCCACTACACACCACCCCCACTCAACCTACCAAATAAAACCGTTATGAGTTACTGGCAGTCTGTCTCAATCCGCTGATGAAGGCGCACATCACGCAGAAACGCGTACGGGAGAAAACAAGTAAGTTTCACAAGTGAAAGTTCAATATTCTATATTAATTTAGTACTGTGAAAAAAGAAGATGAACTATCAAAACAACTATAAAAGTGATTTGTTAAAACCATCGTTATGAAGAACATAACAAAATTGGACAACTCTGGAATGGCATCCAGACCTGAATCTGGCATCGAGGTCTGGAAAATCAGAGCTATTGTATTACATCGTACTATAAATATGATGGACAATTTGGGTGAAGCAGAAATCTGTCATTATTATCACTAGTAATAATGACAGTGTGACTATATCACTCTAATTATTGATGTGGAAGCGTCAAAATCATGATCACCATCATCCAGTGAGCAACACACACACACATCCATAACTTCGGATGGTAACAACAACATTTGAAAGCAGGTGAAAACTGAACAATTGTTTAATAAAAACAGACAATAAATAAACAGAGGCATGATATAAATAAAGGAATTATGAATATATAGTGTAATACAACAATTTTAATAATTATGCATTAATCTGTATTTTTAATATTTGTTTTATAATGATCTTTCTATTCAGTTAAAATAGGTGCATAATAATTATTGAACTGAAGTAAATATTATTTTAAATTAAAATACAAGCAAACGTTTCCTTTTTATTTTAGCTAATATTGAAATTCTATTTTTATATATGATTTGCAAAATTTAAATTAATTATTTAAATTAAATATTTTATGTCAGTCATCCAAGGAAGTGAACCAATTTTTGTATTTGTGTACATATATATGTTTTATGTTTGTTGTTTTTATATTATTTATATGTGATTTATGATATGTGTAATGTCTGTATGCTTTATAAACAACTTCTTATAAAAAGGATATATAAATTTATATTTTCCTTCCTTTTCAATATTTAAATTTTTAAATAATATTTTTTTAATAAACAAATTATTTGCTTCTTATATATTTAAGTAGTTCTTTCATGTCACTAACAACACTATTACGGTAATGTGATTGACAGATATTTCATGCTTCTTAATTTTTTCTGTAAGGTGTTTTATATCATTAACCCCTTTTACAGTCCACAAGCAATCACCACACTGTCTCTGAGAGAAAATAAAATACATGAAAAACATAACAAAGATTTCTGAATGTGACAGCCACAGATCCAGTCACTTTTTTGGTATGCATCTTTCGAAAGCAGTTGCCTTCTGAAAACACAATTCTCACTTTTCTTATTTTCTGTTTGCATCATGTAGAATTCAGGAGTTGGCCTACCTAATGACTTTAGTTCAATTTTTTGATCAAGAGTTAATCTTGCAAAAGTTATTGCTTTGAATTATACATGTTGGATAAAATGTTAAAACAAAACCTAATAATTCGACACTACAATATTTCCCTAAATTATTCGTGAAGCTATTAAAAATACACACAAACTCAAAACCTAAACACTAAACAAATGCCCGCACTGAATTAACCACACCAGAGAAACTATAAACACTAAAAAGAGCAAATCTCATATTATCAATAGTCTGCGATTAGTTGTACTGAGTGAATCACGCCACTTTCTGCTGAACGTGGCGTGGCAGCCGACATGCCCGAGTCACAGTGTAAATGCAGCCTATAAGCTTATAAGTTCATTCAACTTTGGACAGAGTGGGGGATTGGAGAAATGGGCGCGAATGAAACACCACTGTGTGATGCATGCTGTTCCAAAAACATTTCTGCTATTACCTAACACAAAAACATTTTCTTGTCTGAAGTACTAAAGAAATATGTAATGACTTTCTGCGATTAGTGATAATAGATTGTGTAATGATATGATTTAAACTGGGGGGCATGTGCCTTAGCACCCTAAGAACAAGCCACCCCTGTTAATATTTGTAAATAGATGAGGTAGGTAGGTAGATTAAGGGGTAGGTAAAAAAAATAAAATACCATATGACCTGTTATATATTTTGTACAGCATGTCTTAACTGCCTTTAATGGCAGGCTCTTTTTAAAACTGAGCTCTTGTGTTCTGTCATTTCTATTATATTATTATCCTTTAATATAATATATAATAGTACTGTCTTTAATTCTTTAATATAATAATGCCTTTCATTGCTGTGTGCTGTTAATATTGCTGTTGCATTGTGTGTTCCATCTGTTAATATTAATAATATTATATTTATTACATGTTAATTTATTAATAATAAAATTTATTAATGTTACTCAGCCAACATTTAATTTTAGTTTTAACTTTTATTGCTGGTATTTTGATATTTTATTGTTTTATATGTGCATTCGCTACATAATTGGTTTCTTTTCTTTAGTGTTGCCTACGACCTATAAATCTACGTGAGCAGATTTTAAGACAATCTCTGCGTGTACAATGCATGTCCACAGATAGAAATGAAGTACCTGATATACCTGAATCTGCTGAAGTAGTTATCTTGGGTAAGATTTCAGCTAATATAACGTGCACAGCAAAATTATCCATGCTATTAGGCCATGGTCCACTATTGTGTCTTGATGTATATCAGGAGAAGCTGTCACCTGATATGTGCTAATTTTTGGTGCCCTCTCTTCATTCCACCCCTTCAATGGAAATACTACTATTGATATTTTCATATTGACAATTTGAAATTTGAACTTTAAAGGTTCTTAGCTTAATTTTATTTGAAAAGACTCGTTTTTTATACATATATTTTTACATTTGGTACAAAGAAAAATTGATATTTGGTGAAAACAGTATGGTTATTATTTTTATTTATTAATTTGCAGTATTACCATGTAAAACTGTAATGTAACATTTATCCAAATAAAAGATTAAGATTTGTAATCTTGGGTTTTGTTATTCATGACGTGTCTGGGTCACTTGGAATTTATAAACCCTATTTCAGTGTAGAACACTAGTATTTTAGATAAAACGTTTTACCCTATTATCTGAGCTAGCTATTGCTCACTGTGAGCTTCATCAGAGGCTGTTGCTACAAGTGCTGCCTGTTCTATTTTTGAAGATGGCACCATTATGGGTTTGAAAGATCGGTGTGTGTGTGTGTGTGTGTGTGTGTGTGTGTGTGTGTGTGTGTGTGTGTGTGTGTGTGTGTGTGTGTGTGTGTGTGTGTGTGTGTGTGTGTGTGTGTGTGTGTGTGTGTGTGTGTGTGTGTGTGTGTGTGTGTGTGTGTGTGTGTGTGTGTGTGTGTGTGTGTGTGTGTGTGTGTGTGTGTGTGTGTGTGTGTGTGTGTGTGTGTGTGTGTGTGTGTGTGTGTGTGTGTGTGTTCAAACAGTATATGATTTAAATTGTGTCTGTCCTTTTAAGATGTTTTCCATCCGTTTTTGTGTGTTTGTATATTTCCAATTGTTCAAGTGAGTCTAGTTTTTGGCCTTTCATGTTTATATGTAGGATTTCATGTTGTTGATGTCTGAGCATGTGTGGTCTGCTTAAGTGAGATAGATGGTTTGTAAAAGTAGATTCTGTGGTGGAGTGTAATGCTTTTATGAGTTAAATGTATTTTTGTTTGAAGCTGCATCCTGTCTTGCCTATATAGAATTTGTTACATTGTGAGTAGTTAGTTTGTAATTTCCGGGTAAATCAGGTGTGTGTGTTTTGATAGTGTGTTCTTTTTTGTTTGTGGTTCTGTTGGAATGCTGTACCCTGCTTCTTTAATTTATGGGCTGTTTTTTCAGTGTGGTTATTGAAACATGTCAGTGTTATGAATTTGTTGTTTTCTGACTTTGTTGGTTGTTTGTTTTGGATTTTGATAAGGAGTTTGTTAATTATTGTTCTGTTGTATCCATTGACTTCAGCTAAATATTTAATTGTGTTTAATTTATCTGGATAGTCTCTCTGACTAGTGGTATCCTGTTTAGTTTGTGTGTTATGGATCTGAAAACTGATATTTTGTGTTATATGAGGTGAATGGCTGTGTTATGTGTGTGTTAGTTTTAATGGGTTTTCTGTAATACTGAATTTGTGTCTGTGTTCCAGTTTTGTAATGGTAAGGTCCAGAAAATTTATGCTACTCTTGCTTTCATATTCAGCAGTGAAGGTGATGTTTTTGTGGATTTTGATAATGTGGGTTAGTAGCTATTCACATTGTCTTGTGTTTCCTTTGTATAGTAGTATGATGTCATCAGTGGACTTATGCCAATATAATATTTTGTGTGACTATCTGTCAATGTCTGTAAGGATTCTTGTTTTTTATTCTAAGTGCTGTAGAATGATATCGGCTAGTTTGTTAGATATGGACGAACAAACTATTCTGTGTATAACATTTTTTGTTTTGTGATTATGTTAAGGGTCTCAGTTATTAATGTTGTGTATAGGATTTTATGTGGAAGAGACAAGTGTTGCATTGTGGGGGATTTATATAGATATAATTTATTTATATAGTATACATTTATTTAACAATTTATTATATATTATACTTCTGATGATGACAGTAAATTAAGAAACTGTCAAAATATTATAAACACAAAAAACAATAAAAAATATATTCTCGTTTTAAAATATAAAGTATCATTATTTATTATTCATTTGAAGAACAAGAATAATGTGAGTGGATATGAATATTAGGAATATACATATTTTTATCATTGTTACAAGGTCTGTGTCCTATTTATTTTAATGTTGTCATCTAGATTTTGTCTAAAAGTTTTGGAATTTTTTATGCTGGGATATTCCGGTAGTTGATTATGGGATGGATTGGCACATTTTCTTCATGGATTTTGGCAAGTGCCTGGAGATTTGGGATGATGTTCAGATTTGTTTTACATAAGGTTTTTGTTTATCTGTTATTATGTGTTTGTTATCATATTATTATTATGTATGTGTTATTATATATTATTATTTTGTGCTTTATTGTGTTTTATAGTGTTTTCCAGTAGGGCCATATTTTAGTTCAGTGATTTTGTTTGCTATTATGAACCTCTGTTCTTTGTTATGTTAGGTCATCAGTAGAAATGTCTATTACAGTGTTACCTTTATCTACATTTACAAAGGTGATGTACTTGTGTGCTTTTTCTCTTAGTATGTTAGCTGTATGCATTTCAGAGGTGTGGTGTTTGCTATTTTGTGTCCCATATGTCCTTGTTACATCCTTTATGTGTCCATGTGTGTTTATGTGTTCTTATTATGTTTATGTATATTATGTTTACGTGTTTATGTGCATCTTAGTGTGTCTTGATGTTCAGATGCTATTTTTTGTGTATTTGTTTAACTCAAACGATTAGTAACTGAAACAGTACTGATAAATAAATGGTACTATAATGTAAATTAGAAAATCAACTATGCATTTAGAACAATGAACCATTTACTCAATGCTCTTGTGATAACAATTATACATTTATAGGCCTATAATTAATTATTTTATCATCGATTACTAAAATTTTTAAGGTTGATACAGTAATTTTGCAGTTTTAAAATGAAAATTACAATTAGTGGATATGTCTAAACTATAACTTATATGAAAATTTGGTACTCTACCTTTATCTGGTCCTGCAGTCATTTTCGATATTTCGATAATGCGATTGTTTGGTTTTGATGTTTAGTGAATATTACACATAATTTCATATTGTTAAAAGAATTATACAAATTTTAATTTTTTATGTCGGAAAATAGTTGGTTTTCAACAATAACAATTGTTGTTGGTATTGTAAGTTGTTTTGTAATGGGGGAAAATATTGTAGCAGTAGTATAGCAGAGTTGCGTACCTGTGACACCAAAAATTGTTGTTAGGTTAACATGAGAACTGAAACAAAACGTAAAAAGCGATACGAGTGTAAAGCAGAACTCTTTTTATTTGCGGAAAGTACGGGAAACCCCCAACTTGAAAGTAAGGTGGGGTGGCCCCTGGATGTAGTGGAACCAAACGTCTTTCACAAAGGTTCTTAAACTTGGTTCATAAAGAAAAAAGATGAACAGAAGATACAAACAGCAGAAATGAAATTTCTGAGATCAGTTAAAAGGTGTAAAAGATGAGATTATATAAGAAATGAAGAAATAAGAAGTGATTTAGGTATTTTTGCAGTTAATGAAAGGATTAAAAAATACACAAAAAAATGAATTCAACACATCAAAAGAATGGAAGAAAGTAGAATACCGAAGATGGCGAAACAAACCATTTTGAAGATGGCGGTGGTGAAGATTACAACCCTAGAGGCAGAAGAAAAGTATGTAGACCTAAGAAAAGAAAGTGGACTGTGGAATAGGAACAGACCTTTAAAGCCTAATTACTATTAGCCCTTGCCTATTACTATACATGTCTCTTTTTTTTGTGGAAGCACTCGGTTTGCATTAGAAATTGTGTTTTCAGTAGTATTCTTTTTTGCAATACTCATTCACTGTAAAACAACCGAACTCGAAAGTAAGGCAGGGTAGTAACTACCCTTGCCTGTTACTATACACGTCACTTGTTTGTGGCAGAATTCGTTGTCCAACAAGTACTCGTTTTGTGCTAACAAAAAAGAAACGTTCATTATGTATAATATGTAGAGCATATGTTGTCATTCCTTAATACTTTTTTTTTGTGTGTTTTCTATTAGCCATAAATAATATTTTCTATTTTTCAGTTTACATTTTCTGTTGTAGTTTTGTTAATTTGCCAATTAAAAATCATTAGGTTCTGTATTTTAAGTATTACTGTGTTATAAGCATTGTATGTACGCATTAAATATTGTTTTCCTCAATCATGGCTTTTATTTACTTCAACAGTAAACTAAAAACAAAACCATTGTCACCTAACCTCACAAATGAACACAACGTATTTTTGCTTTGCATTAAGAAATAGAACAATGTACAATTAGTACACTTCTTCTTTTCCACATTGTAATATATCAATACAATTATGTTGTAACCCCTCTTTTTTTTTCTTAAAGAGGGGCCACAAGATAATTAAAACTAGGCCAAAGCCTAGAGAAGCCAAAAATGTGCTGGATCCAGTGAGACGGGACTTGCAATTAAAACTCACAAAATTAACAACCAATAAAATCTTTTTATTATAAACAAACTCATTATATCTCCTTAAAAATGTTACTTGAAAAATTAATAAATAGAAAATTCATATTCTATATTGTCCTTTTAAAAATGTTACTTGAAAATTAATAAATATAAAATCTATATTCTACATTCTCCTTTTAAAAATGTTACTTGAAAATTAATAAATATAAAATCTATATTCTATATTCTCCTTTTAGCCCTATATCTAACCCCCAAAAATACACACGAATATACAATACATATACACGTTCCACAACACAGGACAATTACAACTTCTATCATAAAAATCTTGCCACACCCTTTTCACCCCATGAGGTACATAATTAACAATTTATAAATATCCTTGCACGTAACACCTATTGCAAGGTCTTAATACCTAATATGTGTATAACATATTATATGTGTATAATAAGATATATGTTTGTAACACCAGTGGCCCCAGGACATACTAAATTCAGGAGTTGGCATAGTGCCTGATACTATTATAAAGTGCTCCCACATTGAGCACTTAGACTTGGAGTAATTATAATTAGAATCCAGTAAACACACAAGTGATCATAATCAATTAAAAGAATTTAAATATGATAAATTTTGTTAAATATTGAAAACAGTAACGTGTCATAATACCTTATAACCTTTTAAAATTAATTTGGCCCAAAGGCCGACATGTTCCTAGGCAAGATAGTGCATAACTCAACCTGTCCCAAGAGCATGTTCAAGTCTGCATAAAAATCCACCTATACAGGATTAAACTGGTGACCCGACTGAACTACCAAAGAAACTTCTATCCCTATATGACCCAAACTGAATATAAAAATGTGAAATTAAAGCATAAAATGAAAACTAAATTTAACCAGTGAAATTACATGTTGATTGAATGAATTAGTAGCACTAGGGTACCTTAGTAACCCTTCTACTGAAAACAAGAAAGAAATTTACACGCCTGAATGGTAAGCAGCCACAGATACATGCCAACCTCTGGGCTCACAGTTTATACCAACAGAGTTACAAAATGTACAAAAGATTTCCCCCCAAGTCCACGCACTATTCTGTCCCGTTAACCGGGGACCCAATTAAAATGTTTAAAGCTTAAAGTCATTGATGTAGTGTGACTATATGTCCACGGGTTCTAGTGGGTTACATCACACTGTGTAAAAGTAATTTGGTTTGGTGTCACCTGATATATCATGGTGTGAAGTGGTGGTATTCTGGTCTACATTTTAGTGTGTTTGTGGCCTATCCTCGCTATTCTCCTCTGGCAGATGAAGTTGAGAGAGAGTCTAGATGTTCATGTTCAGGATGGAGCTGTTCCTCGACTTGCAGCGAGGGACCCGCAGATCTGTGTTAGTTTAGCCTGCCATAGATGAAGATGGTGCAACTAAAAACTTCTTTCTGTCGGAGAAGACAGCCAGGCATCTGTTTGATTCGGAACCAGAATAAAGACAGGTTTAAAATCGCTTTTTCTGGCTTTCTGAACTTGCAATCAGCAGCGAGCTCCAGAGCGCAGCACCAATCAGGCATAGCTTAATAACCTCATTACAGTATTATATACGCTACCGCTAAATACAGTACAGTATTTTTTGTCAGCTTCCTCGTTAAATACCGTACACGATTTCTGATTATTCGTGCCGATATCAATTAATCGGCACAACGTATTAAAAAAATCGAAAATGTACTGCAGGATCAGATAAAGGGATAGTTCCAAAAATTTTGTGATTAATATTTTAAATAAACTTACATAAACTAGATCATGATTTATTATTTGTGAAACATGAATATTATTTATGAAAAAAAATTATCAAATTAAAATTATGATCTAAAATACAACTGTGCTTTTCCTTCTACAAAGTTTTTAAATGATTTCTTCAGAGTCAGTTTGTTGTAGAATGTCATATTCTAGTAGAACCACATCGTAACTAGACATACTAAACATTCTTAACACATTGTTGTTTTCAAGTAGTTCTTGATCAGTTTCACTTTAAGAAACTTCTTTCTGCAGAAGGAACACTAACAGGAAGGGTAGGGACAATTCTAAATGCTATAAATGCTATGGAACTGTTGGGAAAATTTTCATTAACAGTTAAGTGTGATGTACTCTAACATGTCCAATGGCCCACTCACAAATTTTTCAGGCAGTATAGAACATCTACATATCTCACTGTGTAGCCCAAATGTTTTGGTATCACAGTGATTTCCTTCAGTCAAGGGTTTCTGGAATTTCTCTTTTATCAACAAATGTCATCTTAACATATTCTCTGTTCATATTTCCTTGAAGTGACTTTTCATTTTGTTAGTAAACTTAACAGTTTTTGAGACATCTATTAGTTCTTTCTGCAACCGTTTGCTGATCAAATTTATTCTGAATGTAAGTGTTTACCATACACCTAGGCAATAAATAATTTGAAACTTCTAAACCAAACTTAAAGCAGTCTTTATGAATACAGCAACAAACAAGCAGTAAGCAGCAATTTAATTTGACAAAACACTTCTCAGAGTTTGTGTAGCTTTGTACAAGGTTCTCTAGTAAAATGTCATCTTATTCTTATTCTTCTACTGAAGAAGTGATACTCTTACTTTTTGTGGGTTCACAAAATTAATAGGAGGTATGAACGGCTGGGGTTGTGTTGGAAATTTAAATCTAAAAAAGATCATTTCTTTCACAGGTCAAAACTCAATTTTGAAGAATTGTACATAACGTAGGGCAACCAGATTTTTTATGACGTAAAACAGGACATTTCTGAAATATGAAAATAAAAAACAGGACAAAACAGGACACGAGTTACAAAGAAAATGTGCTTCATATATGACTGCACTGCTTCACTAAGACAAATAAAAACTACTTTTTACATATAAAAAGACATATATTTTAATAACCAACTTAAAAACATACTTATCATGGCACTGGATCATATTATAATTGATCAAGTTTTTTCAAGAATTATAAAATTATAATTATTCAAATATAAATATTCAAATTCTTAACAACTATAAAATTACATGGATGTGATTCATAGATATCAACAACCTGCTGAACATGAACTTGTGGCTTCTGAATCAGGAACATCACTATTAACTTTGTACTTATCACAAGACCTGATATCTCGCAAGAGCTTTGAATTACTTAATAGCAGGTTGTAGAATTCCTTACAGCTAAGGTCTTGACAATGAGTTTTTAAAATTACAATTGCTTGAATAGTTTTGGTAGTAAAACGGTTTCTTTCATCAATCCAAAGGGAGTTCACAATTGAAAAGACTCTTTCCACAACAGCATTTGTGCCTGGTACAGCCAGAGCAAAACTCACAACCACCTCTATGTTTTTAAATGGAATGCCTATACTTTTAAGTATGTGGAAGACATCACACCATTTCTTATCAATCACCACATTAACTTTTTCCCATTCCTCAAATTTTCTGGATAAAACTTTGTTCACATGTCCTATCTCATCAAATAATTCATCTTTATGTACCTGAATTGTTGAACATGAATCTACAGTCTTAAGAATTTTCAGACTTTTTAAAACCTCATCCCAAGATACAGAATTTGTCAATGTTATCCAATGAAATGATTTCAGAGGCTGATATGGAGAGACCCACTTGTTTAAATAACTTAAAAAAGTGTCATAAAATAAATTGGTAATCGTTTCATATTTCGATTGGGTGAAAAGACCTTCATTTTCTAAGTTAATTAAAATTGAAGAAACAACTGAAGTTTGAAACTTACTACATTTCCTGTTATTGACTTTTTCTGTAAGCAATTCTAATTCTTCAGCTACTTCAGTGGCTGAAACGTTGGTTCTTTCCAACTTTTGGATTGAATTTGAAAACATTTTCAGTTGGCTTTGTATGAAATGAAGCCAAAGAAGTGACTGTGGGTTCTCAAAAAATTGTTTTAGCAATGTAGGACACCTATCCTGGAAAAACGGGACATTTGACGTCCCGTTAATAATTTGCCGGGACAACGGGACACATAATGAAAAAAAGGGACAATCCCGTTAAAAACGGGACGTCTGGTCACCCTAACATAACGTTAAAAGAATAATAAAGGTAGTAATATGTAAGGTTTACCTTAAAAGATACCTTATTTGGTCATATATAGGCCATTCTTTACCTTCCTACAGTTATTTATTTACCACAAAACTTGTAATTGTCCAGTTTTTTAAAGCTACAACATTGATACAAATCATCTCTGTCATTTGTAAAATGTCAATGTCCTTGTTCTGATCTTCTAGAATCGGTACCAGTCTCTTCAAACCATTTTACCATTTGACTTCTAGTTGAATGGCTTGCTCTTAATAACTGAGCAAAATCCTGGTGGCTATATGTCTTGTTAAGAAGAGTAATTAGCCTTAACTAGGGATGTCAGTTATTAATTAAAAAGAAAAACAACTGTTATAACTGATAGAAATAACCAGTTATTCAAACAACTGCCAAACTGTTATTTTGATTTTTAAACAATTTAATTCACTAAAATAATATAACTGTTAAGTATTTATACAGTAAACTAGCAATACATTAGACAATAATCCGCTCGGTTATTTTCAAAAAAAGGTAATGACATTAATCAATTCTACGTCTCTGTAAAATTGTCACAGCCCATAAAATGGTAAATAAATATAAAAACAAAATTTATTAACTCTATTTACAACCACTATTAACTTTATTTACAAACAAACTTGAATGACCGTTATTATTAGAAAATTACAAACACAAACCAGCAAGAAAATTACAAACACATTTAAAACATTGCAAAAAATTACTCGATCCAATATTTTTTATTGACCCTGTTCATGAATACTCCTCACTCATTCAGTGATGTGGTCATCTGTCAAACAACATCTCTCATCTGAGACAACTTTCTGACAGGACCAAACTCCCGACCAACATTAAATATTTCATTGAACATATGACAGGCCTGGCATGCATGTTTTACTTTGCTGCCAAAAAAATAAATGGATTGTTATTTCTTGGCAGAACTGGCTGTTGCAAATAAAGTTTCACCTCATTTGGAAATGAGCTTTCCAAACTTGGTACAACAGTTTTTGCAACAACACTGTTGTGTGTTGACTAGAGACTGGGAATGGATGTGGGAGTAGGTAAACTTGTATAACTCTCACTGTTGTGACCTCTGGTTGGCGTTGTGTGGAGAAAGTTGGCCAATTTCTCTGAGGTACTCCTTTACTTCTTTGCCGATCTTAGCAACTGCCTGGCTGGCAATTATTGGGGACATATATTTTTTTTTTAATCTGGGATCTTCTAGAGTCTCATGGCACAAGACTGCGTTCAAAGTCACTTTCTAACCTTTCTCTTTAAGTGAAGATGATAATTTATTTTTCAAGTTCAAGTTGCATATTATTTAACGCACTTTCAAGGTAGACCACTAAGGAGATTACAAAATACTGTGATGTATTTACTCCCTGAAACCTCCTTAGTCGTCTCACTGAAAGAAATTAAAATTCTAGCAACCTCTGTCAATAGCTCGATTTCCGAACCAGAGAGCATATGTAGAGGGCAATTAAGTTGCAGGGAAGCAATACCCTTGCAATGTGAGGTGCAAGTTTCACAAATCTTTGCACCATTTGATATATGAAATTCCACAGAGTCTGAACCAATCAGATTGAAAGAATGACATTTCCTTCTTGAATGCCTTCTTTGCGTTGCTCAGCTCTCAAGCAGTCTGAAAAAATATTACTATGCCTTCCAAAAGCTACAATTTCTTTTACTTCTTAAATAAGGTTCTTCAACATTCAGTTATTGTTATTATCCAATGCATCAGTTACTACTAAATTAAGTAAATGAGCAAAACAGTATGTGTTTTTCCCTTCTCCCAGCAAGTGTTGGACTGCAGCAACCATATTAGTACCTCCATCTGTGTATACACCAATAATTTTCATCTTTGGGACATCAAAGAAAGCAAGCAGAGCCTCGACTTGTGATGCAATACAATCGGCCATATGAAAAGCATAGAGACGTCAGATCTCCAACATAATGGTTTCCACAGTATTTTCCACAGGGCCTGAAAAAAAAAAACAAGTAGTATAACACTTACTTCAGTTCTATTAAAATATCCAACATAGAAAGTTCATTATAATACTAAGAGACAAAATGTGCTGTAACAACTAAAATAACTTTTGGTCGTGTTTGTTATGATACATATGTCTGCAGAGTGGGAAAAATGTGGCATATTCTTCAATGAACTTTTAACTACACTGATGACTGCATTGTAGTGGGAGCTGACCATTTGATTCACCAAGAACATACGTTATTTGTATTAAATAAAATAAGATTAAAAAATGTGATCAAACAAAATTGCTTAGTGGCAATACTTATACTTACAGTATTACAAGAGGGTAACTTGTATAAAGGTGCCAGAATCTTTGTGTATTCTTGAAATGCTTCTTTCTGTACAATGGAATGAGGTGCATTATCTTTACAGACCACATAAGTCAACAAGGCATTTGTAATTTCAGCATCTCGTTTTCCATCCCCTAAAAATTACAAATACATGTTTTAGTATTTAAAATTTCGGACACATTTAGGAAATAATTATTATTCCAACATCTTCGTTGAAATGAATTTGTGATTGTTCTAAGGAAAAAAGGAAGAATACCCAAAATTGGGAGGGCCTATAAGGAAGAACAATTACCTATCTGACTTGTGACTTACTCTCAAAGCTGGATGCCCTTTCTCTGTTTTCAAATAGGGTCATCTGCCATTTTACAGTTAATGAAAGTGAAGGTGTGGGTGACCTACATGTAGAAGTAGACCTGGCAGACTGTAGCGGCAGTAGTGATTCTCTGAATCTGGATATGGGTTCTTCTAACTTCTTCTTCTTCTTCTTCAAATGTTTATCTTAGACTCAGTTTTGGGCCCTAAAAGAATGAGAATATGTACTTATATAAAGATTTAGTGTTTTTCCCACTATATTTGTTATATATGTCCACTACTTTTTTGTTGGAATTTTCATATGCCCCAACTAGAAAACTACTAACACTGGCTCACTTTTTTTGTAAAAAAGTACATTTTTTTTAAGGAAGAAAAGAAGTAACAAATCAAAAATTGTATTTGGGTAAAACAAATTTATTGTAAAATTATATTTTTTTATAAAGAAGAGTTTCTTTAAAATATTACTTTTACAATCTTTATAAAAAAAATCTTAAAATTTTCTACATCCTGCCTGTAGGATAGAGCCTAAAACATAACAGATAGAGGAGTTTCGTGGAGAGAAATAAAAAATAATCCATTGAAAAATAATGCGTTGCATTTTTTGCAACACGAGGCATAAACAGGTACATAATTTTGATTATTGACATTATTTTTATCTAATAGTTTCCCACTGTATAGGTATTAAAGAGAAAAAACTTACCTTTTTATCAAAATACATAGGACATTTGTGTTTGAGGTACTGCTTCACATTACTTGTTCCTCCTCCTGTTTTTAACTTTTTTAAGCAGAAATTACACTTCACCTCATTAATGCCACATTATGTGAAATACTTCCACATCAAGGAGTGCGACATTTTGATACTTACTTGATTAAAGAAGAAATTAAAAAAAGGGAAAATAAAAATGAAATAAGTATGTAAATGAACTCATGCCGAATCCAAAAGCAGTTTTATTCGTTTCATATTGGTTATTTTTTTCTTTGAGTGAAAGTTTGGAATGGTGGTTGGAGGGGTGAACGGCGAGTAGTGCTATCTGTGTCCCACCCTATTTGTTTGGCATTCAAGAATTGACTATCGATTATTGTAGTGACTGTAGGTGTCACTCATCACCATCATTAGGCAGATACCCACCCAACTAGTGATTTCCCTAAATAGTGATTTTGTTTAGTTTTGGCCGTTTTTTTGGGGGGGGGTTATTGGAGTTTTTGAAAAGATAACCAGTTGTAACTGAAGAGAAAAAACAAAAATTACCAGTTAACCAAAACAAAAAAACCTGTTGTGGTGAAAACTGAGTGGTTATTGACATCCCTAGCCCTAACAGCTTCTAGTTGTGTTAAATTTGTAGATATATTTATAATTACTTACCTAAAGTACAGTTGAATGTTCTAAAATAACAAAGCAGCCAGAACTATACACAACAACCAATCACACACAAGAAAACTCGGTATTAGCAACCTTACAAAGACAAAAATTAAGCTGGTATATGTCTGAAAACATTAGAGACCATTGTTATATAAATGAATCAGCTGATTTAAAATATCAAAAGCTGCTCAATTTCTGACTAACCTAAGTGCCATACAAAACACTGCTATTTACTCTATATTTTCACAGTCCTAAATTCATTGTTAGGAACCAAAGATTTGTTGATAGTCAACTCATTTGTAACAATATTCGAAAGTTTGTAACAGTATTATATTCCATACTTCAAACTTGTGAATAAACTGCAAAATTTTTGTACAATTTGTTCTCAGCTGTTCCTCTTATTATTTTGTCTTCACATGCAGATAAACTAGTGAGTACTTTGGTTTCATTGAATGTTATCTAATGATTGATATAGTAAACTAATGGATTTTTGTTCATGGTACCAAGTTTATCATAACATACCACATACTTTACTACTCTGGTTTAGAGGAAGAACAAACTTTTGAAAATTTGTTCCTCATATGCAACACTGAAAAACAACAAAAATCTACTATATTTTGTGTACTGCCAGTTTTTCTAAGATAATGGTAAAACACCTTGATGTGTTCCTGATTTTCTTATAACTATGCACATATTTCCATAGTTATCCATAGTGATCAAGTTGTATTCACATGCATACAGTATTAAATCTGTTAAAGTAAAGTTTCATGCAATACTTACTTTTCAGTTTAATAGATACCTAAAAAGTACTGGCCGACAGGAACACGTATGGACATATCAGTCCTAAATTTTTGTAAAGCTTATCATCAGATAACAAACAACACTATTATTCAGACAACAGATGTTATTCAATTATAATTATACATTTTGTATTTAATTCAAAAATGTAATTGTAAAATATATTCTGTGTCAGCAATTGTCATGATTTATAATGTGTTTAGGTGGAGGAAGCGCTGGGTGTAATACATTATATCAACTAGCAAAGAATGAAGTCAAAGGTGTCCTCTTAGAAAGAGTCAAAATAACTGCAGGTGCTACTTGGCACAACACTGGTCTCATATGGAGTTTAAAGAACAATGCTATTGAAATGCAAATACTCAACTCATCCAGAAATGTAGTTACTAGAATACAGGAAGAGACAGGTGTAGATCCTAATTGGAACAATAATGGTGGTTTATATGTTGCAAGAACTAAAGTAAGTAATTACTATTACTGGCATGTTCATAACAAAATACAGTTTAAAAAATTAATGATTTATGTAATTGTGCTATACTCATGCACAGTAAACTTTATTTGAAAATTATTTTGAAAAAAACTTGAAAATGTCGACATAATGGTAACCTCAAATGTTCAGATATCTTGGAGACAGCAATTTAACATATGTTACAAATGAAAAACATGGAATCTAATCCACGGTTGACTTAATACTTCCTGTATTTCACTACCTGAGTCTGTACATTTGATCTTAACAGTCATATATCCAGTAGCATATCCAAAATATGATTAAGGGAATAGAGTATTCTCAAATCCTCATGAAACTGATTATATGAAAGGCATAGATTAACAGCTTTGAGATTCTTTTTTCATAATTATTAGATCATTGTTTCTTCACCAGAAATTCTTTATTACAAGTGCTGTATTTATTTACTTCTGAATATTCTTTAAAACTTCTAGTTTTAGTAAATATGACTTACTCAGTTTGTTGTCTTCAGGCAGCGATCAAAATAAAACACTCGTATCACTGTTGACACATTGCTTATTGTTACCACAAGTAATTTTTCACAATTAAAAATATAACACAAAAAATACAATTTTCAATTCACAAATGTGATATTGATTATTGACATAACCATAAGTTATACAAACAAAAAGATAACACACAAATACAGAATGTCCATTAGGAATAGAAAATACTTCAGGAATGCATTCTACAGGCTGAAATAAAGAAATTTCATATAAACATAGATCTGAAAATCCTTTGTTTTTTATTTATGGCTTGCAAAAGATTTCATCTTGCTTTTTCCTTCAAGATACGGTACAGAAATCTTAACGTGTTGAACACGGGTCATTTAATTATTTATGGACTTCTTATGCAAGATTTGATTAGCAAAATGATTAGTTTCATTAACCATAAACTCTACTGTATCATCAGATAGAAACATAGTTAACAAATTGTAAGTATTTTTTTATGGAATTATCAGAACTTATGATTATGATTGGTCTGAGCCTGCATTCTCTTAGAATGAGTCTCAGTAATAGGAGTCCAATGTAATGTAGCTGCATTTTCAGGTTCTTCTGACGCTGATATGTTACTTGAAAAACATAAATCAGCATCCATAGTTTTCTGGTAATCGGGATCTTCATCAGTATTATCAACAGGATCTTCATTGGTCACAACTCTGAGGGTCTGTAACTAACTGATGGGTTGTCTAAAGTGCTGGGCTTAGTAGTTATAGTCCAGGAGCTAGCGACATTTTTGACCTAGTCATTTCACCAAGGCTGAAATTCACATATATGATAGATCAATGTATATACATAAGCAAAGTGACCATCAGCTGTTATAGTAGTGGGGGAGGGGGCGCAGTAGAGCCTCGCACTTGTAAAAAAAATGTTCAAACTAAATCATTTCACCAAGGCTGAATTTAATGTATGTTATTGTTTATAAATTATATTAACAGAAAACAACCGTCAGCTGGGTGTTTGGTGGGGGAAACACCGTCAGCTGACGTGATAAACTTGCATATTAAAGCGAATATGCAAATTCATTTCACCAAGGCTGAAATCATTATATGTTATTGTTTGTGGATTGTATCGAACGAAAACAACCGTCAGCTGGGTATCCAGTGGGGGAAACATCGTCAGCTGATGCGATAAATATGCATAGTGCAGTGACAGTGGCACGCCATCTTCATTGTATTGTGTAGCGGTACAACTAATTCTTTTCATATAATAGCAAACCAATGAAGTGACTAATATTTTTTGTATGTATCATAATTGTTAAAACTAAATACTATTTTTCTAGGTAATGTGACGTCCTGTAGTGAAACATTTTTGAAACTAACGATTACTGCATGAAATTAATCATTGAATTTTTCAATTAATATTTGGATGGAGGTAAATAAATACTTATGTATTTGAATATATGTATATTGTAACGTAACGAAGTTAAGGTCCCATACATTACACAAAAACTTTATAACTATCAAAATAAAACAATACCCAATGTGTGCAATAATTAAGGTCAGGAAGGTAAACCTTCGTATAACAAACACATTAATAATACCTAGTAAGATTACTAGGTAATAGAAAAATAAAATGTCTATAATTACAAACTAAAAAGTGGTCAGTGGAAGGTGTCAGCTATAAACAGTGTCAATCAATATAAAAATACTATAGACAGATTCATTAATTGTCTATAGATAATTAGTATAATTATATACTAAAGAGGAGACTAATTATTTGTTATTTAAAATGTTATGATAATGTGCATGTTTTTATATTTTGTCATGTTATTTTGTTTGCATGGTATTTATTCTGTATTTTGTATGTAGTAGGAGTGAAGCAATTGCTTTGAGAAAGCATCAATTCATGGATGTTAATTTCATTTATGTTAAACTTTATAAGAGTAAATATTAGGATACTTACTTTTAATAAATAATAGAGATATTATTGGATTGTATTTGTAAGCTTGTCCATGTAGGCAATAATTGTTAATACATTGCCTAGGGGTTATTGTAATTATGGAATAAACAGATGAAGGGTTAATACTAAAATAAATAATAATAAATTGTAATCAGGGTGAAATAAAATCAGAATGATTGGCCACAAGCCAGTGACACATTGTACAGTAGGTCAGGTCAGAAAAGTTAAAATATAAAATCTATAACACATGTAATAAAACAAATAGGCCTAAAGCTAGAATTTTGTAAAGGAAAAATAATACCTTTTAAACTAAGTCGATCAAGAAGAAAACGTAGTAAAATGTATATAGTTTAATAATGCATATTATGTGAAAGTTTTATATGATGTAATGTAATTTTAATAAGGGAGTATTTTATTAAGTAAGTGCAAGAAAATTGTCTAATTACGGCTCTAGGATAACAAATGTTATCCAAATAACATTATAAGAAATGGTTGTCATGGACTACAAAATAAGGGATATATTGTTGATTGAGACTCAATTGTTATATGTGAATGGGTCGAGTTCAGTTGATACAAATCCAGAAAAGAAACTAAAAACCTAATGAATAAAGTATAATAAATCAAAATTCAAAAATAGTAATCCATTAAAAGGACAGTGGATCGACTTCCGAAGCTATCACTCGACAAATATAATTCGATCTACCAATAAATTTTACGAATTTCTAAATAATAAATTAACCAACCTATTAATGGCAAATGAGTAATAATGAAGATTAACCATAAATAAATGAAGACAACCCATAGACTGGAGATGCCAAATTAATTAAATATATTAAAAACAAACAAAGAAATTCAAAATAACGTCCAAAACCTCACTTTTCACAACCGAACGAAGTCTTAATACTACACAAATTCCAATGGGACCTGTAACCACCAGAACCGTGAAGATTAGCGAAGATCAGAACTGAAACTTCTACTACATCCTGGGGCATCAATACCAAACTTTTATTGAGAAGCTGGAGACTGATATTTTCCAGACATTGAATCAACATTCTGCTCTCGTCCCTGTGTAGCGAAACACGGCCATATTAAGTATCTTGTCAACGTACGGTAAAAACCCAGCTTATGTTTGAACTTTATATAATAAGATTTTATAACTAAATTGTAATACCTAGTAACCTTAAATTGCATTACCTGACCTTACTAATAGTCAAAAGAACTACATGTACCCTAAGATTAAGAACAAATTAAAAAATATAATTAAATTTTAAAACATCTAAATCCGAATTCATTGACGAATCGATTCAATCCTGTGTATCGATGTGTTGTATCTGTGGCTTGAGGAAGCATCTAATTTGAATTAAAAAATATATAAAATAAAGAATCCTTCTTGAATTTGACGATTTCTTGTTATTTGTAGAGTAATTAGTGCATTTCGAATAAGTTGTAATTTACAGAGAAAGGAACGTGAGAAATACAGCAAGCGGAACAACTTAACCTATAATAAAAGACCGATCGTAAACAACAGTGCTTGTCCGCGAACAGCTGGTGAATACGGGAGAATAGAAAACTAATTCGTTTCATCCGCTCTCCTCTCTCCGCTCTCTCGATAGTGTATGTAGACTAGGCTTGAAGGAATATATTGAATTACCCAATATATTAACTGGAGTAGAGCGTTATTCCTTCGTAAAGCACTTAAGAACTACCTAATATAGAGATACTATCCCTAATTGAATAATATCACCCATATAAAAAATATTTTCTTTATAAATAGATTAACATTGATTCGCGGGAGACCTCATCGATAATAAAAGATAACAAATTGGCGCTCAACTAGTGGGCTTTAGTTAAGTAAAAAATCGACTATATCGCTATTACTTAACTTGAGCAGGCGACTATTAGAGGCACAGGAATGCATACGAGAGGTGTTTCTAAAAGGATAGTGAAGGACCAAGAAACGGAAGAAGATAGACAGGAAGAGGAAGCAGAGATAATTACAGACACCGAAATGGAACAACAGGCGGGCGATAAAGAGGAAGCCAGAGGAGGACTAAATTGGGAAAAATTAATGGAATTAATGAGTAGCATGAAGAAGGATAATAAGGAATTAATAGAAGGATAATAAGGAATTAATGAATAGTATGAAGGAGGATAATAAACAAACTAACGAGAGAAACAAACAAATGTTAGAAAGGCTTGAAGAAAATTCAGAAAAGCTAGAAAATAAAATAGACCGTATCAAAGAAGATAATAGACCAACTAATGAAAAAATAGACAGTATCAAAGAAGATAATAGACAAACTAATGAAAATATAGACAGTATTAAAGAAGATAATAGACAAACTAATGAAAAATAGACCGTATTAAAGAAGATAATAGACAAACTAATGAAAAAATAGACAGTATTAACGAAAACTCAAAGAAACAAACCGAAATTTTGAGTGAAAACTTAATAAAACTAATGAACGAGAAGTTTGATAAGAATAAAGAGGAAACTGATGAGAATAACTGACAAATAAATGAAAGCTTAAAGCAAATTAATGAAAGGTTTGACAGGAACGACGAGAGCTTAAGGCAGATTCAAGAAAATAACAAACAAATAGACGAAAAATTGAAAACAGTAATAAGGATTTGCGGCAAATTATAAATGAACAAAACCAAGCGTTGAGGGAAGTCATCAATGAAAGGATTGCAAATGTCAATGAAACACTTAACAAAAGGGTGGATGGTTACGAAGAGGAAGTAAGACAACAAATTGCTGAAACTAAGGTAGGTCTAGAAAAGACAGATGAGACCATCATACAACTCGGAGTGGAAGTAGAGGCCAAAATAAACCAAGTAGAAAACAATAATGAAACTAGAATAAAGGAGGTACGATTAGAAACCAAAGGAAAATTGGACGAAGCACAAATTAACATAGCTGGAAGAATAGAGCTAGTTAACAATGAAATAACACAAATAAAAACTCAAGTAGATTATAATAAAGGGACCGTTGAAAATATACAAAATCAGGAGTTGATTAGTATCAAGGAGTCAATCGAAAATTTACAAAATAGAATAATGTACCTGGCACACCACATAGCCCCTGATCAAAAGGAAAACATTAATTTCAAAATTTATAGAGGAAACCCTATAGAATTTTTAGAGAGAATAGATGAATGGTTTGGTAGAATTAAAGTGACCCGATGGAACATAATCAAGAATTTGTTGGATGACTGTTTTAAAAACATAAATGATAATTGGAGGTCGGCGGTTCAAAACGAGACGAGTAATTATGAAGAGTTTAAGGTTTTTAGGTAAAAATACTGGTCGGATTCCGTACAGAACATGATTAGGGACAATATCACCAAAGGAAGATTCAACGTTAATCAAGAACAGTCCGCAACTACCTACTTTTTGGGAAAAGTGTGTTTGGCGCGTCATTTGGAACCACGAATACCAGAGGAGTGTCTGGTGAACAAACTATCATACCATTTCGAAGAAGAAATAGTTCGTGCTAGGCGCAGTGGGCAAGTGAAGACAGTAGGAGCGATGGAAACATTGTTAGCCAGCTATGAAATGGAAGACTATTATCAGAGGTCTCGAAGACAAAATGACTATTCAAACAATAGGAGAGAGGAGCAAAATCAAGAACCGCGTCAGGGAATGAATAGGTATAATTATATAATAATAATTATAACCGAAATGTTAATGACCATTATATGAATAACCGCTACCGCAATAATAATTACCAAAACAATAATCATTATAATAACCCTAATAATAACCGATACAGCAGAGGCCGCAGTAATTTTAACAATGGAAGAGACTATTGGAATAATAACCGAGGGAACGATGATGGAAGAAATCAACCCAGAAATAGGAGCGTCGAGAATGATAGAGGAAGCAGGGAACAAAGGAGAGACATACCCTTGGAAAATCAACCAAGTAATGACCAGGGAACCCATTTAGCTCGAATAAACTATATCATGGCTGATGAGAGGGATAACCGAGAGGAATATCGTGGAAACCGTAAACCTAATCCTGATTCTGGGAATGCTGAGGGAAAGAATAGACGGAACGAAGAGGACATAGAACCGTATGTGTATGATCCATACTGCGACGATCCCATAGAAAGATTTACAACCGCATATAACCTACGGAATCCACCGGAAAACCATATTGGTAGAGCAGCCTGAACAGCGGCCAATACAGAATAGTTAAGATAAATTATTTGGAATCAATTAAAAAACAACAAAATTCTAAAAATAAGTAAGAACACCTTACTATATAATTCAGAAGAAATTATTTTAAACTAATAAACATAAGAGAAGAGAAAGAAGGGTTAGAAATGAGTTAGATGAAGGAAGAATATGCCAATACAATTTATGATAAGGAGGAGATTCAGTGTTTTATTGCAGAAGTAAATGGGAGTGAATCAAAAATAATAAAATACATATGCTAAAGAATAATTAATTGACAGCACGGAACTAAGGAGAATTTAAAATAAATATTGAACAGCTGTAACTACTATACTGGTGAATAATATGATAAATGGAACTACAGAACAACGAGATAAATAAGTTAAGAAAAGTACTAGGATACCTCAGAAATAATAGTAATCATCCCTTGAATATAAGTTTGTAGCGAAGGAGCTACCTTATAGGTAATAATTATAGGTATTGTGTTGTGATAGTGCAACTTTTATTTTTTTTCTGGACAGAGATAAAGTTCCTCTGATCTCAGACGATATAGTTAGGGAAACGGCAGAGTAATGGAAGCCAATAGTGCCCCTCTGATTCCGCAGCAGCTATGATATTAGGGAAAGATGTTAGGGAAATATAGTATTTTAGGGATTATACACCAAGCGAGGTAATTAAATATAAATATGATAATAAGAAATGATGGCATAATAAGCTAGAAGAAGTTATGAGTTCCAGAGAAAAGGACAGGTCTACAACTGAGTGAGGTACCAGTAGAGAATTTAATGACAAGACATACAATGAGTGTCAACACAGTTTTCCAGTGCAATTAAAAGTTTAAGGAATAGAAATAGAAAATACACCCCAAAGAACCCATTGAATTGCATACTAAAGCAGAAACAATAAAAAACTGAAACCATTATAAATTCATATTAATTTTATCAAACAAATATTCCAAGGCATTAAAAAATATAAGTTTATTTCACCCAAACGAAATTCAGCTAAAATAAACTTCTTTTGGAGGGGGTGTATTATGTAATGTAACAAAGTTAAGGTCCCATACGTTACACAAAAACTTTATCACTATCAAAATAAAACAATACCCAATGTGTGCAATAATTAAGGTCAGGAAGGTAAACCTTCGTATAATAAACACATTAATAATACCTAGTAAGGTTACTAGGTAATAGAAAAATAAAATGTCTATAATTACAAACTATAAAGTGGTCAGTGGAAGGTGTCAGCTATAAACAGTGTCAATCAATATAAAAATACTATAGACAGATTCATTAATTGTCTATAGATAATTAGTATAATTATATACTAAAGAGGAGACTAATTATTTGTTATTTAAAATGTTATGATAATGTGCATGTTTTTATATTTTGTCATGTTATTTTGTTTGCATGGTATTTATTCTGTATTTTGTATGTAGTAGGAGTGAAGCAATTGCTTTGAGAAAGCATCAATTCATGGATGTTAATTTCATTTAAACTTTATAAGAGTAAATATTAGGATACTTACTTTTAATAAATAATAGAGATATTATTGGATTGTATTTGTAAGCTTGTCCATGTAGGCAATAATTGTTAATACATTGCCTAGGGGTTATTGTAATTATGGCATAAACAGATGAAGGGTTCAATACTAAAATAAATAATAATAAATTGTAATCAGGGTGAAATAAAATCAGAATGATTGGCCATAAGCCAGTGACACATTGTACAGTAGGTCAGGTCAGAAAAGTTAAAATATAAAATCTATAACTCATGTAATAAAACAAATAGGCCTAAAGCTAGAATTTTGTAAAGGAAAAATAATACCTTTTAAACTAAGTCGATCAAGAAGAAAACGTAGTAAAATGTATATAGTTTAATAATGCATATTATGTGAAAGTTTTATATGATGTAATGTAATTTTAATAAGGGAGTATTTTATTAAGTAAGTGCAAGAAAATTGTCTAATTACGGCTCTAGGATAACAAATGTTATCCAAATAACATTATAAGAAATGGTTGTCATGGACTACAAAATAAGGGAAATCTTGTTGATTGAGACTCAATTGTTATATGTGAATGGGTTGAGTTCAGTTGATACAAATCCAGAAAAGAAACTAAAAACCTAATGAATAAAGTATAATAAATCAAAATTCAAAAATAGTAATCCATTAAAAGGACAGTGGATCGACTTCCGAAGCTATCACTCGACAAATATAATTCGATCTACCAATAAATTTAACGAATTTCTAAATAATAAATTAACCAACCTATTAATGGCAAATGAGTAATAATGAAGATTAACCATAAATAAATGAAGACAACCCATAGACTGGAGATGCCAAATTAATTAAATATATTAAAAACAAACAAAGAAATTCAAAATAACGTCCAAAACCTCACTTTTCACAACCGAACGAAGTCTTAATACTACACAAATTCCAATGGGACCTGTAACCACCAGAACCGTGAAGATTAGCGAAGATCAGAACTGAAACTTCTACTACATCCTGGGGCATCAATACCAAACTTTTATTGAGAAGCTGGAGACTGATATTTTCCAGACATTGAATCAACATTCTGCTCTCGTCTCTGTGTAGCGAAACACGGCCATATTAAGTATCTTGTCAACGTACGGTAAAAACCCAGCTTATGTTTGAACTTTATATAATAAAATTTTATAACTAAATTGTAATACCTAGTAACCTTAAATTGCATTACCTGACCTTACTAATAGTCAAAAGAACTACATGTACCCTAAGATTAAGAACAAATTAAAAAATATAATTAAATTTTAAAACATCTAAATCCGAATTCATTGACGAATCGATTCAATCCTGTGTATCGATGTGTTGTATCTGTGGCTTGAGGAAGCATCTAATTTGAATTAAAAAATATATAAAATAAAGAATCCTTCTTGAATTTGACGATTTCTTGTTATTTGTAGAGTAATTAGTGCATTTCGAATAAGTTGTAATTTACAGAGAAAGGAACGTGAGAAATACAGCAAGCGGAACAACTTAACCTATAATAAAAGGCCGATCGTAAACAACAGCGCTTGTCCGCGAACAGCTGGTGAATACGGGAGAATAGAAAACTAATTCGTTTCATCCGCTCTCTCGATAGTGTATGTAGACTAGGCTTGAAGGAATATATTGAATTACCCAATATATTAACTGGAGTAGAGCGTTATTCCTTCGTAAAGCACTTAAGAACTACCTAATATAGAGATACTATCCCTAATTGAATAATATCACCCATATAAAAAATATTTTCTTTATAAATAGATTAACATTGATTCGCGGGAGACCTCATCGATAATAAAAGATAACAAATTGGCGCTCAACTAGTGGGCTTTAGTTATTGTAAAAAATCGACTATATCGCTATTACTTAACTTGAGCAGGCGACTATTAGAGGCACAGGAATGCATACGAGAGGTGTTTCTAAAAGGATAGTGAAGGACCAAGAAACGGAAGAAGATAGACAGGAAGAGGAAGCAGAGATAATTACAGACACCGAAATGGAACAACAGGCGGGCGATAAAGAGGAAGCCAGAGGAGGACTAAATTGGGAAAAATTAATGGAATTAATGAGTAGCATGAAGAAGGATAATAAGGAATTAATGAGTAGCATGAAGAAGGATAATAAGGAATTAATGAATAGTATGAAGGAGGATAATAAACAAACTAACGAGAGAAACAAACAAATGTTAGAAAGGCTTGAAGAAAATTCAGAAAAGCTAGAAAATAAAATAGACAGTATCAAAGAAGATAATAGACAAACTAATGAAAATATAGACAGTATTAAAGAAGATAATAGACAAACTAATGAAAAATAGACGGTATTAAAGAAGATAATAGACAGACTAATGAAAAATAGACCGTATTAAAGAAGATAATAGACAAACTAATGAAAAAATAGACAGTATTAACGAAAACTCAAAGAAACAAACCGAAATTTTGAGTGAAAAATTAATAAAACTAATGAACGAGAAGTTTGATATGAATAAAGAGGAAACTGATGAGAATAACTGACAAATAAATGAAAGCTTAAAGCAAATTAATGAAAGGTTTGACAGGAACGACGAGAGCTTAAGGCAGATTCAAGAAAATAACAAACAAATAGACGAAAAATTGAAAACAGTATATTATTAAGTAAGTGCAAGAAAATTGGAACAAGTAAGAAGTAAGTAAGTGCACCGAAATGGAACAACAGGCGGGCGATAAAGAGGAAGCCAGAGGAGGACTAAATTGGGAAAAATTAATGGAATTAATGAGTAGCATGAAGAAGGATAATAAGGATGTAATGAGTAGCATGAAGAAGGATAATAAGGAATTAATGAGTAGTATGAAGGAGGATAATAAACAAACTAACGAGAGAAACAAACAAATGTTAGAAAGGCTTGAAGAAAACTCAGAAAAGCTAGAAAATAAAATAGACAGTATCAAAGAAGATAATAGACAAACTAATGAAAATATAGACAGTATTAAAGAAGATAATAGACAAACTAATAAAAAAAATAGACAGTATTAACGAAAAATCAAAGAAACAAAACGAAATTTTGAGTGAGAACTTAATAAAACTAATGAACGAGAAGTTTGATAAGAATACAGAGGAAACTGATGAGAATAACTGACAAGTAAATGAAAGCTTAAAGCAAATTAATGATAGGTTTGACAGGAACGACGAGAGCTTAAGGCAGATTCAAGAAAATAACAAACAAATAGACGAAAAATTGAAAACAGTAATAAGGATTTGCGGCAAATTATAAATGAACAAACCCTAGCGTTGAGGGAAGTCATCAATGAAAGGATTGCAAATGTCAATGAAACACTTAACAAAAGGGTGGATGGTTATGAAGAGGAAGTAAGACAACAAATTGCTGAAACTAAGGTAGGTCTAGAAAAGACAGATGAGACCATCATACAACTCGGAGTGGAAGTAGAGGCCAAAATAAACCAAGTAGAAAACAATAATGAAACTAGAATAAAGGAGGTACGATTAGAAACCGAAGGAAAATTGGACGAAGCACAAATTAACATAGCTGGAAGAATAGAGCTAGTTAACAATGAAATAACACAAATAAAAACTCAAGTAGATTATAATAAAGGGACCGTTGAAAATATACAAAATCAGGAGTTGATTAGTATCAAGGAGTCAATCGAAAATTTACAAAATAGAATAATGTACCTGGCACACCACATAGCCCCTGATCAAAAGGAAAACATTAATTTCAAAATTTATAGAGGAAACCCCATAGAATTTTTAGAGAGAATAGATGAATGGTTTGGTAGAATTAAAGTGACCCGATGGAACATAATCAAGAATTTGTTGGATGACTGTTTTAAAAACATAAATGACAATTGGTGGTCGGCGGTTCGAAACGTGATGAGTAATTATGAAGAGTTTAAGAAAGTTTTTAGGTAAAAATACTGGTCGGATTCCGTACAGAACATGATTAGGGACGATATCACCAACGGAAGATTCAACGTTAATCAAGAACAGTCCCCAACTACCTACTTTTTGGGAAAAGTGTGTTTGGCGCGTCATTTGGAACCACGAATACCAGAGGAGTGTCTGGTGAACAAAATTTCATACCATTTCGAAGAAGAAATAGTTCGTGCTAGGCGCAGTGGGCAAGTGAGACAGTAGGAGCGATGGAAACATTGTTAGCCAGCTATGAAATGGAAGACTATTATCAGAGGTCTCGAAGACAAAATGACTATTCAAACAATAGGAGAGAGGAGCAAAATCAAGAACCGCGTCAGGGAATGAATAGGTATAATTATATAATAATAATTATAACCGAAATGTTAATGACCATTATATGAATAACCGCTACCGCAATAATAATTACCAAAACAATAATCATTATAATAACCCTAATAATAACCGAGCACAAACATAAGTTTTACACACGCATATCTAATCAAACTTCGATCGTCTTTGATAAGGAAGAATTGGACGTACTCAACAAGGGTTTAAAATATAACATTCCACCCAACTTACGTAATAATAACCGCTTTATCAATGAGATTGCCAACATGGAAGCAGCCATTAAAACTGTATCCGACCATCAAATACAAAACGAATTACGTGCGTTAATGAATGTCAAACTCAATAAACGTATTAAGCTTATTAAACCACTGACAACATACCGTAAACATGCCACAGAAACCAAAATATTAGGACAAATTAAAGACAAACTTACTTCTAATAATGCCGTGATCACTAAAGCCGATAAGGGGAACACAATTGTCATATTAGATACACAGGTCTATATTAACAAAGTACTTGAATTTATAGATAACAATAACATTCGAACATTGAACAATGACCCTACCAATGAATACGTCAAACAGCTAAATGGCATTATTAATCGTTGCGGTAGTTTGTTTGATGATAATGTTCGCCGTTATATAAAACCAATAAATGCACGCGCCCCGCAGCTCACGGGATATTCAATATTTATTTTAAATTCTCCTTAGTTCCGTGCTGTCAATTAATTATTCTTTAGCATATGTATTTTATAATTTTTGATTCACTCCCATTTACTTCTGCAATAAAACACTGAATCTCTTCCTTATCATAAATTGTATTGGCATATTCTTCCTTCATCTAACTCATTTCTAACCCTTCTTTCTCTTCTCTTATGTTTATTAGTTTAAAATAGTTTCTTCTGAATTATATAGTAAGGTGTTCTTACTTATTTTTAGAATTTTGTTGTTTTTTAATTGATTCCAAATAATTTATCTTAACTATTCTGTATTGGCCACTGTTCAGGCTCCTCTACCAATATGGTTTTCCGGTGGATTCCGTAGGTTATATGCGGTTGTAAATCTTTCTATGGGATCGTCGCAGTATGGATCATACACATACGGTTCTATGTCCTCTTCGTTCCGTCTATTCCTTCCCTCAGCATTCCCAGAATCAGGATTAGGTTTACGGTTTCCACGATATTCCTCTCGGTTATCCCTCTCATCAGCCATGA
Organism: Magicicada septendecula; assembly: GCA_034769895.1. NCBI lineage: Eukaryota > Metazoa > Arthropoda > Insecta > Hemiptera > Cicadidae > Magicicada > Magicicada septendecula. Next base: position 376,939,614 of record CM068368.1, read on the forward strand.
TATAGTTTATTCGAGCTATATGGGTTCCCTGGTCATTACTTGGTTGATTTTCCGAGGGTATGTCTCTCCTTTGTTCCCTGCTTCCTCTATCATTCTCGACGCTCCTATTTCTGGGTTGATTTCTTCCATCATCGTTCCCTCGGTTACTATTCCAATAGTCTCTTCCATTGTTAAAATTACTGCGGCCTGTGCTGTATCGGTTATTATTAGGGCTGTTAATGGAATAAATCCGCTTATAGTCCAAGCCACGTATTTTATAATCAACTAAACGCTATGTAACTCACCGTCTGTGGCTTAAGTAAATGTCTTTATACAATTGACATGTTTCGGGACACTTGTCCCATCATCAGAATATTTAAAAAAGTCTCTTCATACCATCATACGATGGCACAGTCGTCAATATATTAAAAATATTAAAATCCACATAACACAAAACACAATTACACAACACAAAGTACGCACACAACAATTTTCGGTGTACACCACACGGTAACCGACAGCGCACTGGTTCATTGACTCGTGTCGCGACAATATCGCAACGCAGTATCGTACAGGACATTAGATTTAAAGTTCAGCTGATCATTTAAAACATGTGGCCTGGTAACAGGATTATTATACGCTCTATATATCTCAAACTCCTCAAGGGCGTTCATGTAACGTCCTTTATTACAAAAGTGAAGGGGTATCAAGTTGGTATGAAAATTAGTATAGTTGTGATTTTCATCAATAAGATGTTTAGCGAATTTAGATTTTACATTTTCTGTGTTATGAAAATGAGTGGGTGGCTTATGTTCAACAAACCTCTTGAAAAAACCACGGCCCGTTTGGCCCACATAAAAAGCATCACAACTATTACATATTAATTTATAGATCCCTGTTTTCTTTTCAAGGACGGTTGGTTCCCGAGTACGAAGGCTATTTAAAATGTTATTTGTAGTCTTATATGTGACAACAACGTTTGACTTGTTTAAAACAGAAGACAGAATTCTAGGTAGAAAGCTCATGTATGGTATAGAAATATATTTATACACACTGTCCCCAGGTGCCCTTAGCGTGTTTGCGTTTTTTCGTCTCATATGTTTTTTAAGGATATTATTTACTACCGCTTTTTTGTAGCCATTGGTGACCGCAATATGTTTAATTGTATTTAGTTCGTCTTGATAATCCTTATCGCTGAGGGGCAATGATAAGAGGCGGTTAACCATGCTGTGGAAAGCAGCCATTTTCTGCGATACCGGATGATAAGATGTGGCGTGTATTATAGTGTCAGTTGTAGTGGGTTTCCTATAAATATTAAACTCCAATTTATTAATATTTCTGGTGACCGTCAAATCAAGAAAATTTAATTTTCCACTGTCCTCGTGCTCCAGTGTAAACTGTATATTGTTATTAATACTGTTTAAATATGTGTGTAGCCTATCTATTTGTCTATGTGTGCCTTTATAGATCAAAAAGGTGTCGTCAACATACCGGCCATAAAATATTATGTTATCATTGTACACACTATTGGAAAAAATAAAGGAGTTTTCGAAATGGTTTAAGTACACTTCAGCAAGGAGGCCAGAGAGTGGAGAACCCATTGCCACACCATCATGTTGGCTAAAGAATTGCTTGTCATGCGTGAAATAATTCTGGTTAAGAATCACCTCCAAAAGATCCATCAATTCATTAATACTTTCAACATTCAATTTATTAGTATTGACGAGGTTATTTCTCAAAATTTGTAAAGTATCAGCAACCGGTATATTCGTATATAAATTAACAATATCAAACGAAACCAGCTTATGATGAGGTTCGATCTTTAGATCCTTCACTTTATTGACAAAATCGATATTATTGGTTATACTGTGACTATTAACTATGTTTATGTTGCGTTTAATGACGTTTACCAATTTCTTAGCTGTTTTATAACCGGGTGCGGTAGTGAAGTTAATTAACGGTCTTATCGGAACACCAGTCTTATGTAATTTTGGTAACCCTGTCAATGTGGGTGCCCTTGAATTGGTGGGCTTTAACGATCGTCTAGTTCGCTCATCAAACAAATGCACACTCTTATTTATGCCGCCCCGATTTAGACACTTGACGTATTGTGCAGTAGGGTCCGAGTTTAATTTCTCAATGTTGTTGTTAGCGATAAAGTTCCGTATCTTATCAGTATAATCACTATTGTCCATAATGACAACAGTGTTGCCTTTGTCAGCCTTGGTTACGAGAGCACAGTTGTCTGACAGTTTGCGCTTTAAACCCTTTAAGATATTGCGTTCTTTATTATAATTATTAAAAGTACACGGAACCGAAGAATAAGTATTAGTATTCTGGTTTCATAAGAGGGTTGCCTTTGTCAGCCTTGGTTACGAGAGCACAGTTGTCTGACAGTTTGCGCTTTAAACCCTTTAAGATATTGCGTTCTTTATTATAATTACTAAAAGTACACGGAACCGAAGAATAAGTATTAGTATTCTGGTTTCATAAGAAACCAGTGCACTGTCGGTTACCGTGTGGTGTACACCGAAAATTGTTGTGTGCGTACTTTGTGTTGTGTAATTGTGTTTTGTGTTATGTGGATTTTAATATTTTTAATATATTGACGACTGTGCCATCGTATGATGGTATGAAGAGACTTTTTTAAATATTCTGATGATGGGACAAGTGTCCCGAAACATGTCAATTGTATAAAGACATTTACTTAAGCCACAGACGGTGAGTTACATAGCGTTTAGTTGATTATAAAATACGTGGCTTGGACTATAAGCGGATTTATTCCATTAACAGCCTAATAATAACCGATACAGCACAGGCCGCAGTAATTTTAACAATGGAAGAGACTATTGGAATAGTAACCGAGGGAACGATGATGGAAGAAATCAACCCAGAAATAGGAGCGTCGAGAATGATAGAGGAAGCAGGGAACAAAGGAGAGACATACCCTCGGAAAATCAACCAAGTAATGACCAGGGAACCCATATAGCTCGAATAAACTATATCATGGCTGATGAGAGGGATAACCGAGAGGAATATCGTGGAAACCGTAAACCTAATCCTGATTCTGGGAATGCTGAGGGAAGGAATAGACGGAACGAAGAGGACATAGAACCGTATGTGTATGATCCATACTGCGACGATCCCATAGAAAGATTTACAACCGCATATAACCTACGGAATCCACCGGAAAACCATATTGGTAGAGCAGCCCGAACAGTGGCCAATACAGAATAGTTAAGATAAATTATTTGGAATCAATTAAAAAACAACAAAATTCTAAAAATAAGTAAGAACACCTTACTATATAATTCAGAAGAAATTATTTTAAACTAATAAACATAAGAGAAGAGAAAGAAGGGTTAGAAATGAGTTAGATGAAGGAAGAATATGCCAATACAATTTATGATAAGGAAGAGATTCAGTGTTTTATTGCAGAAGTAAATGGGAGTGAATCAAAAATAATAAAATACATATACTAAAGAATAATTAATTGACAGCACGGAACTAAGGAGAATTTAAAATAAATATTGAATATCCCGTGAGCTGCGGGGCGCGTGCATTTATTGGTTTTATATAACGGCGAACATTATCATCAAACAAACTACCGCAACGATTAATAATGCCATTTAGCTGTTTGACGTATTCATTGGTAGGGTCACTGTTCAATGTTCGAATGTTATTGTTATCTATAAATTCAAGTACTTTGTTATTATAGACCTGTGTATCTAATATGACAATTGTGTTCCCCTTATCGGCTTTAGTGATCACGGCATTATTAGAAGTAAGTTTGTCTTTAATTTGTCCTAATATTTTGGTTTCTGTGGCATGTTTACCGTATGTTGTCAGTGGTTTAATAAGCTTAATACGTTTATTGAGTTTGACATTCATTAACGCACGTAATTCGTTTTGTATTTGATGGTCGGATACAGTTTTAATGGCTGCTTCCATGTTGGCAATCTCATTGATAAAGCGGTTATTATTACGTAAGTTGGGTGGAATGTTATATTTTAAACCCTTGTTGAGTACGTCCAATTCTTCCTTATCAAAGACGATCGAAGTTTGATTAGATATGCGTGTGTAAAACTTATGTTTGTGCTCGGTTATTATTAGGGTTATTATAATGATTATTGTTTTGGTAATTATTATTGCGGTAGCGGTTATTCAAATAATGGTCATTAACATTTCGGTTATAATTATTATTATATAATTATACCTATTCATTCCCTGACGCGGTTCTTGATTTTGCTCCTCTCTCCTATTGTTTGAATAGTCATTTTGTCTTCGAGACCTCTGATAATAGTCTTCCATTTCATAGCTGGCAAACAATGTTTCCATCGCTCCTACTGTCTCACTTGCCCACTGCGCCTAGCACGAACTATTTCTTCATCGAAATGGTATGATAGTTTGTTCACCAGACACTCCTCTGGTATTCGTGGTTCCAAATGACGCGCCAAACACACTTTTCCCAAAAAGTAGGTAGTTGGGGCCTGTTCTTGATTAACGTTGAATCTTCCGTTGGTGATATTGCCCCTAATCATGTTCTGTACGGAATCCGACCAGTATTTTTACCTAAAAACCTTCTTAAACTCTTCATAATTACTCATCACGTTTCGAACTGCCGACCACCAATTATCATTTATGTTTTTAAAACAGTCATCCAACAAATTCTTGATTATGTTCCATCGGGTCACTTTAATTCTACCAAACCATTCATCTATTCTCTCTAAAAATTCTATGGGGTTTCCTCTATAAATTTTGAAATTAATGTTTTCCTTTTGATCAGGGGCTATGTGGTGTGCCAGGTACATTATTCTATTTTGTAAATTTTCGATTGACTCCTTGATACTAATCAACTCCTGATTTTGTATATTTTCAACGGTCCCTTTATTATAATCTACTTGAGTTTTTATTTGTGTTATTTCATTGTTAACTAGCTCTATTCTTCCAGCTATGTTAATTTGTACTTCGTCCAATTTTCCTTGGGTTTCTAATCGTACCTCCTTTATTCTAGTTTCATTATTGTTTTCTACTTGGTTTATTTTGGCCTCTACTTCCACTCCGAGTTGTATGATGGCCTCATCTGTCTTTTCTAGGCCTACCTTAGTTTCAGCAATTTGTTGTCTTACTTCCTCTTCGTAACAATTGTCTTACTTCCTCTTCGTAACAATCCACCCTTTTGTTAACTGTTTCATTGACATTTGCAATCCTTTCATTGATGATTTCCCTCAACGCTTGGTTTTGTTCATTTATAATTTGCCGCAAATCCTTATTACTGTTTTCAATTTTTTCGTCTATTTGTTTGTTATTTTCTTGAATCTACCTTAAGCTCTCGTCGTTCCTGTCAAACCTTTCATTAATTTGCTTTAAGCTTTCATTTATTTTTCAGTTATTCTCATCAGTTTCCTCTTTATTCTTATCAAACTTTTCGTTCATTAGTTTTATTAAGTTCTCACTCAAAATTTCGTTTTGTTTCTTTGAGTTTTCGTTAATACGTCTATTTTTTCATTAGTTTGTCTATTATCTTCTTTAATACGGTCTATTTTTCATTAGTCTGTCTATTATCTTCTTTAATACTGTCTATTTTTTCATTAGTTTGTCTATTATCTTCTTTAATACTGTCTGTATTTTCATTAGTTTCTCTATTATCTTCTTTGATACTGTCTATTTTATTTTCTAGCTTTTCTGAGTTTTCTTCAAGCCTTTCTAACATTTGTTTGTTTCTCTCGTTAGTTTGTTTATTATCCTCCTTCATACTACTCATTAATTCCTTATTATCCTTCTTCATGCTACTCATTAAATCCTTATTATCCTTCTTCATGCTACTCATTAATTCCATTAATTTTTCCCAATTTATTCCTCCTCTGGCTTCCTCTTTATCCCCCGCCTGTTGTTCCATTTCGGTGTCTGTAATTATCTCTGCTTCCTCTTCCCGTCTATCTTCTTCCGTTCCTTGGCCCTTCGCTATCCTTTTAGAAACACCTCTCGTATGCATTCCTGTGCCTCTAATAGTCGCCTGCTCAAGTTAAGTAATAGCGATATAGTCGATTTTTTACTTAACTAAAGCCCACTAGTTGAGCGCCAATTTGTTATCTTTTATTATCGATGAGGTCTCCCGCGAATCAATGTTAATCTATTTATAAAGAAAATATTTTTTATATGGGTGATATTATTCAATTAGGGATAGTATCTCTATATTAGGTAGTTCTTAAGTGCTTTACGAAGGAATAACGCTCTACTCCAGTTAATATATTGGGTAATTCAATATATTCCTTCAAGCCTAGTCTACATACACTATCGAGAGAGCGGATGAAACGAATTAGTTTTCTATTCTCCCGTATTCACCAGCTGTTCGCGGACAAGCGCTGTTGTTTACGATCGGCCTTTTATTATAGGTTAAGTTGTTCCGCTTGCTGTATTTCTCACGTTCCTTTCTCTGTAAATTACAACTTATTCGAAATGCACTAATTACTCTACAAATAACAAGAAATCGTCAAATTCAAGAAGGACACTTTATTTTATATATTTTTTAATTCAAAACAGATGCTTCCTCATGCCACAGATGCAACACATCGATACACAGGATTGAATCGATACGTCATTGAATTCGGTTTTAGATGTTTTAAAATTTAATTATATTTTTTAATTTGTTCTTAATCTTAGGGTACATGTAGTTCTTTTGACTATTAGTAAGGTCAGGTAATGCAATTTAAGGTTACTAGGTATTACAATTTAGTTATAAAATCTTATTATATAAAGTTCAAACATAAGCTGGTTTTTTACCGTACGTTGACAAGATACTTAATATGGCCGTGTTTCGCTACACAGAGACGAGAACAGAATGTTGATTCAATGTCTGGAAAATATCAGTCTCCAGCTTCTCAATAAAAGTTTGGTATTGATGCCCCAGGATGTAGTAGAAGTTTCAGTTCTGATCTTCGCTAACTTCACGGTTGTGGTGGTTACAGGTCCCAATGGAATTTGTGTAGTATTAAGACTTCGTTCGGTTGTGAAAAGTGAGGTTTTGGACGTTATTTTGAATATCTTTGTTTGTTTTTAATATATTTAATTAATTTGGCATCTCCAGTCTATGGGTTGTCTTCATTTATTTATGGTTAATCTTCATTATTACTCATTTGCCATTAATAGGTTGGTTAATTTATTATTTAGAAATTCGTTAAATTTATTGGTAAATCGAATTATATTTGTTGAGTGATAGCTTCGGAAGTCGATCCACTGTCCTTTTAATGGATTAATATTTTTGAATTTTGATTTATTATACTTTATTCATTAGGTTGTTAGTTTCTTTTCTGGATTTGTATCAACTGAACTCAACCCATTCACATATAACAATTGAGTCTCAATCAACAAGATATCTCTTATTTTGTAGTCCATGACAACCATTTCTTCTTCTGTTATTGGATAATATTTGTTATCCTAGAGCCGTAATTAGAAAATATTCTTGCACTTACTTAATAAAATACTCCCTTATTAAAATTACATTACATCATATAAAACTTTCACATAATATGCATTATTAAACTATATACATTTTACTACGTTTTCTTCTTGATCGACTTAGTTTAAAAGGTATTATTTTCCCTTTACAAAATACTAGCTTTAGGCCTATTTGTTTTATTACATGTGTTATAGTTTTTATATTTTAACTTTTCTGACCTGACCTACTGTACAATGTTTCACTGGCTTATGGCCAATCATTCTGATTTTATTTCACCCTGATTACAACTTATTATTAATTATTTTAGTACTGAACCCTTCATCTGTTTATGCCATAATTACAATAACCCCTAGGCAATTTATTAACAATTATTGCCTACATGGACAAGCTTACAAATACAATCCAATAATATCTCTATTATTTATTAAAAGTAAGTATCCTAATATTTACTCTTATAAAGTTTAACATAAATGAAATTAACAACCATGAATTGATGCTTTCTCACAAGCAATTGTTTCACTCCTACTACATACAAAATACAGAATAAATACCATGCAAACAAAATAACATGACAAAATATAAAAACATGCACATTATCATAACATTTTAAATAACAAATAATTAGTCTCCTCTTTAGTATATAATTATACTAATTATCTATAGACAATTAATGAATCTGTCTATAGTATTTTTATATTGATTGACACTGTTTATAGCTGACACCTTCCACTGACCACTTTATAGTTTGTAATTATAGACATTTTATTTTTCTATTACCTAGTAACCTTACTAGGTATTATTAATGTGTTTATTATACGAAGGTTTACCTTCCTGACCTTAATTATTGCACACATTGGGTATTGTTTTATTTTGATAGTGATAAAGTTTTTGTGTAACGTATGGGACCTTAACTTCGTTACATTACATAATACACCCCCTCCAAAAGAAGTTTATTTTAGCTGAATTTCGTTTGGGTGAAGTAAACTTATATTTTTTAATGCCTTGGAATATTTGTTTGATAAAATTAATATGAATTTATAATGGTTTCAGTTTTTTATTGTTTCTGCTTTAGTATGCAATTCAATGGGTTCTTTGGGGTTTATTTTCTATTTCTATTCCTTAAACTTTTAATTGCACCGGGAAACTGTGTTGACACTCATTGTATGTCTTGTCATTAAATTCTCTACTGGTACCTCACTCAGTTGTAGACCTGTCCTTTTCTCTGGAACTCATAACTTCTTCTAGCTTATTACGCCATCATTTCTTATTACCATATTTATATTTAATTACCTCGCTTGGTGTATAATCCCTAAAATACTATATTTCCCTAACATCTTTCCCTAATATCATAGCTGGTACGGAATCAGAGGGGCACTATTGGCTTCCATTACTCTGCCGTTTCCCTAACTATATCGTCTGAGATCAGAGGAACTTTATCTCTGTCCAGAAAAAAAATAAAAGCTGCACTATCACAACACAATACCTATAATTATTACCTATAAGGTAGCTCCTTCGCTACAAACTTATATTCAAGGGATGATTACTATTATTTCTGAGGTATCCTAATACCTTTCTTAACTTATTTATCTCGTTGTTCTGTAGTTCCATTTATCATATTATTCACCAGTGTAGTAGTTAAAGCTGTTCAATATTTATTTTAAATTCTCCTTAGTTCCGTGCTGTCAATTAATTATTCTTTAGCATATGTATTTTATTATTTTTGATTCACTCCCATTTACTTCTGCAATAAAACACTGAATCTCCTCCTTATCATAAATTGTATTGGCATATTCTTCCTTCATCTAACTCATTTCTAACCCTTCTTTCTCTTCTCTTATGTTTATTAGTTTAAAATAATTTCTTCTGAATTATATAGTAAGGTGTTCTTACTTATTTTTAGAATTTTGTTGTTTTTTAATTGATTCCAAATAATTTATCTTAACTATTCTGTATTGGCCGCTGTTCAGGCTGCTCTACCAATATGGTTTTCCGGTGGATTCCGTAGGTTATATGCGGTTGTAAATCTTTCTATGGGATCGTCGCAGTATGGATCATACACATACGGTTCTATGTCCTCTCCGTTCCGTCTATTCCTTCCCTCATCATTCCCAGAATCAGGATTAGGTTTACGGTTTCCACGATATTCCTCTCGGTTATCCCTCTCATCAGCCATGATATAGTTTATTCGAGCTATATGGGTTCCCTGGTCATTACTTGGTTGATTTTCCGAGGGTATGTCTCTCTTTTGTTCCCTGCTACCTCTATCATTCTCGACGCTCCTATTTCCGAGTTGATTTCTTCCATCTTCGTTTCCTCGGTTACTATTCCAATAGTCTCTTCCATTGTTAAAATTACTGCGGCCTGTGCTGTATCGGTTATTATTAGGGTTATTATAATGATTATTGTTTTGGTAATTATTATTGCGGTAGCGGTTATTCATACAATGGTCATTAACATTTCGGTTATAATTATTATTATATAATTATACCTATTCATTCCCTGACGCGGTTCTTGATTTTGCTCCTCTCTCCTATTGTTTGAATAGTCATTTTGTCTTCGAGACCTCTGATAATAGTCTTCCATTTCATAGCTGGCTAACAATGTTTCCATCGATCCTATTGTTCACTTGCCCACTGCGCCTAGCACGAACTATTTCTTCTTCGAAATGGTATGATAGTTTGTTCACCAGACACTCCTCTGGTATTCGTGGTTTCAAATGACGCGCCAAACACACTTTTCCCAAAAAGTAGGTAGTTGGGGACTGTTCTTGATTAACGTTGAATCTTCCGTTGGTGATATTGTCCCTAATCATGTTCTGTACGGAATCCGACCAGTATTTTTACCTAAAAACCTTCTTAAACTCTTCATAATTACTCGTCTCGTTTCGAACCGCCGACCACCAATTATCATTTATGTTTTTAAAACAGTTATCCAACAAATTCTTGATTATGTTCCATCGGGTCACTTTAATTCTACCAAACCATTCATCTATTCTCTCTAAAAATTCTATTGGGTTTCCTCTATAAATTTTGAAATTAATGTTTTCCTTTTGATCAGGGGCTATGTGGTGTGCCAGGTACATTATTCTATTTTGTAAATTTTCGATTGACTCCTTGATACTAATCAACTCCTGATTTTGTATATTTTCAACGGTCCCTTTATTATAATCTACTTGAGTTTTTATTTGTGTTATTTCATTGTTAACTAGCTCTATTCTTCCAGCTATGTTAATTTGTACTTCGTCCAATTTTCCTTGGGTTTCTAATCGTACCTCCTTTATTCTAGTTTCATTATTGTTTTCTACTTGGTTTATTTTGGCCTCTACTTCCACTCCGAGTTGTATGATGGTCTCATCTGTCTTTTCTAGACCTACCTTAGTTTCAGCAATTTGTTGTCTTACTTCCTCTTTGTAACCATCCACCCTTTTGTTAAGTGTTTCATTGACATTTACAATCCTTTCATTGATGACTTCCCTCAACGCTTGGTTTTGTTCATTTATAATTTGCCGCAAATCCTTATTACTGTTTTCAATTTTTTCGTCTATTTGTTTGTTATTTTCTTGAAACTGCCTTAAGCTCTCGTCATTCCTGTCAAACCTTTCATTAATTTGCTTTAAGCTTTCATTTATTTGTCAGTTATTCTCATCAGTTTCCTCTTTATTCTTATCAAACTTCTCGTTCATTAGTTTTATTAAGTTCTCACTCAAAATTTCACTTTGTTTCTTTGAGTTTTCGTTAATACTGTCTATTTTTTCATTAGTTTGTCTATTATCTTCTTTAATACGGTCTATTTTTCATTAGTCTGTCTATTATCTTCTTTAATACTGTCTATTTTTCATTAGTTCGTCTATTGTCTTCTTTAATACTGTCTATATTTTCATTAGTTTGTCTATTATCTTCTTTGATACTGTCTATTTTATTTTCTAGCTTTTCTGAGTTTTCTTCAAGCCTTTCTAACATTTGTTTGTTTCTCTCGTTAGTTTGTTTATTATCCTCCTTCATACTACTCATTAATTCCTTATTATCCTTCTTCATGCTACTCTTTAAATCCTTATTATCCTTCTTCATGCTACTCATTAATTCCATTAATTTTTCCCAATTTAGTCCTCCTCTGGCTTCCTCTTTATCGCCCGCCTGTTGTTCCATTTCGGTGTCTGTAATTATCTCTGCTTTCTCTTCCCGTCTATCTTCTTCCGTTCCTTGGCCCTTCGCTATCCTTTTAGAAACACCTCTCGTATGCATTCCTGTGCCTCTAATAGTCGCCTGCTCAAGTTAAGTAATAGTGATATAGTCGATTTTTTACTTAACTAAAGCCCACTAGTTGAGCGCCAATTTGTTATCTTTTATTATCGATGAGGTCTCCCGCGAATCAATGTTAATCTATTTATAAAGAAAATATTTTTTATATGGGTGATATTATTCAGTTAGGGATAGTATCTCTATATTAGGTAGTTCTTAAGTGCTTTACGAAGGAATAACGCTCTACTCCAGTTAATATATTGGGTAATTCAATATATTCCTTCAAGCCTAGTCTACATACACTATCGAGAGAGCGGATGAAACGAATTAGTTTTCTATTCTCCCGTATTCACCAGCTGTTCACGGACAAGCGCTGTTGTTTACGATCGGCCTTTTAATATAGGTTAAGTTGTTCCGCTTGCTGTATTTCTCACGTTCCTTTCTCTGTAAATTACAACTTATTCGAAATGCACTAATTACTCTACAAATAACAAGAAATCGTCAAATTCAAGAAGGACACTTTATTGTATATATTTTTTAATTCAAAACAGATGCTTCCTCATGCCACAGATACAACACATCGATACACAGGATTGAATCGATTCGTCATTGAATTCGGATTTAGATGTTTTAAAATTTAATTATATTTTTTAATTTGTTCTTAATCTTAGGGACATGTAGTTCTTTTGACTATTAGTAAGGTCAGGTAATGCAATTTAAGGTTACTATGTATTACAATTTAGTTATAAAATCTTATTATATAAAGTTCAAACATAAGCTGGTTTTTTACCGTACGTTGACAAGATACTTAATATGGCCGTGTTTCACTACACAGAGACGAGAGCAGAATGTTGATTCAATGTCTGGAAAATATCAGTCTCCAGCTTCTCAATAAAAGTTTGGTATTGATGCCCCAGGATGTAGTAGAAGTTTCAGTTCTGATCTTCACTAATCTTCATGGTTCTGGTGGTTACAGGTCCCAATGGAATTTGTGTAGTATTAAGACTTCGTTCGGTTGTGAAAAGTGAGGTTTTGGACGTTATTTTGAATTTCTTTGTTTGTTTTTAATATATTTAATTAATTTGGCATCTCCAGTCTATGGGTTGTCTTCATTTCTTTATGGTTAATCTTCATTATTACTCATTTGCCATTAATAGGTTGGTTAATTTATTATTTAGAAATTCGTTAAATTTATTGGTAGATCGAATTATATTTGTTGAGTGCTAGCTTCGGAAGTCGATCCACTGTCCTTTTAATGGATTACTATTTTTGAATTTTGATTTATTATACTTTATTCATTAGGTTGTTAATTTCTTTTCTGGATTTGTATCAACTGAACTCAACCCATTCACATATAACAATTGAGTCTCAATCAACAAGATATCTCTTATTTTGTAGTCCATGACAACCATTTCTTGTTCTGTTATTGGATAATATTTGTTATCCTAGAGCCGTAATTAGAAAATATTCTTGCACTTACTTAATAAAATACTCCCTTATTAAAATTACATTACATCATATAAAACTTTCACATAATATGCATTATTAAACTATATACATTTTACTACGTTTTCTTCTTGATCGACTTAGTTTAAAAGGTATTATTTTCCCTTTAGCTTTAGGCCTATTTGTTTTATTACATGTGTTATAGTTTTTATATTTTAACTTTTCTGACCTGACCTACTGTACAATGTGTCACTGGCTTATGGCCAATCATTCTGATTTTATTTCACCCTGATTACAATTTATTATTATTTATTTTAGTACTGAACCCTTCATCTGTTTATGCCATAATTACAATAACCCCTAGGCAATTTATTAGCAATTATTGCCTACATGGACAAGCTTACAAATACAATCCAATAATATCTCTATTATTTATTAAAAGTAATTATCCTAATATTTACTCTTATAAAGTTTAACATAAATGAAATTAACATCCATGAATTGATGCTTTCTCAAAGCAATTGTTTCACTCCTACTACATACAAAATACAGAATAAATGCCATGCAAACAAAATAACATGACAAAATATAGAAACATGCACATTATCATAACATTTTAAATAACAAATAATTAGTCTCCTCTTTAGTATATAATTATACTAATTATCTATAGACAATTAATGAATCTGTCTATTGTATTTTTATATTGATTGACACTGTTTATAGCTGACACCGTTATATAAAACCAATAAATGCACGCACCCCGCAGCTCACGGGACTACCGAAGATACATAAGGCAAATATTCCTGTCAGACCCCTCATAAATTACACATCTGCACCTGGCTATAAGACGGCAAACAAATTATATCATATTATTAAAAATAGTATCGTTTTAAACAATAATCACAGCATAAAAAATAATATTGACTTTATTAAAAGGGTCCAGGATATCGAACTCTTACCTACGCACAAAATCGCTTCATTTGACATAGTTAATTTATACACAAACGTGCCGGTTCATGACACAATTTCAATTGTAAAAGATCTTCTCATTGAAGGTGAGAAGCTGAATCACAAACAAATAGATGAGTTAATTTTATTGTTGAATGTCCTGTTGAAGCAGAATTACTTCACTTTTAATAATAATTTTTACCTACAAGAGTTTGGTCTCGCAATGGGTTCGCCACTTTCAGGACTGCTGGCGGATTTATACTTGCATCATTTTGAAAATACTTACATGTTCTCAGAGAATAACAAATTTTATAATAATATTAAATTCTATGCACGATATGTAGACGACACCTTTATAGTTTTTAATGGCACGCTACGACAGATAGAGAAATTGAAACATTATTTGAACAGCCTTAGCAAGAACATACAATTTACCCTCGTAACAGAGGTTGACAGTAAACTCAATTTTTTGGACCTGACTGTTACAATGTATCTTAATAAATTTCAATATGAAATATATAGGAAACCCACCACCACAGATATTACAATACACGCCGATTCTCATCACCCATATAGTCAGAAAATGGCGGCTTACAACAGTTTTGTTCATAGGTTGGTAACGATTCCACTTAACCAAAAGGACTTTCAGGATGAATTGGATATAATAAGGCGAATAGCAATAGCGAATGGGTACAAGAGTTTGATGATAGATAGACTTCTTAAGCGACACTTATATAAAACTAGATCCCACCATAATACCATCGATGATAATAAAGTTAACAAAAATAAAAATAATAATAAAAAGTATATAACGACAGTGTACGGTAGCCTTTTACCTAACATTATATCCAATGTGTTTTCTAAATTTAATATAAAAGTCGCAATTAAAACAAATAATAATATTTATAATTTGTTACGCATAAAACAACCATTCCCGTTAGAAGAGAAAACAGGTGTTTACAGGATGTCATGTGATGATTGTGATTGTTTCTATCTGGGTCAAACTGTCAGGTCTTTCTTGAAAAGATACAAAGAACATCTACCAAGGAATGATTTAGACAAGACCAAATCTAATTATGCGCGCCATCTAATGATGCATAACCATAATTACACAGATTTCAATACTAATTTCAAAGCAATCCATGTATGCGGTAAGGGTAGGTTAATGGACGCTCTCGAGGAGTTTGAGATTTATAAATCATTTAAAGACAAGAATATCAACAATAACAGTATATTAAACGAACAACTAAGGTTTCAATCTCACTCACCATATGATACAGCCCTAAATATAATCGCGCATGACGGTAATGACTGGTGATAAGGATTGACTTAGTTTAATTAGTGGCTCGGCAACTACATGCGCGGTCGGACCGTTCCAACGAAGCCGAAGTTACATCGTGTTATGTGTATGTCGTTATTGTGATTTAGTAAGTATGTGCAAATGTGTTTTTATGTTTTATGTGAATTTTAACATTTGAGGATTACTGATGATGTGACACATGTCACGAAACGCGTCTATATAAAAAAGCTAGAACAAAGTCACTGACAGATACAAGGTAATTAAATTATTGTGAAAAAGTGACTTGGATACTATATAAAAATAAAATCCGTATACAAGTTGGATTGTGATATCGACCCTGCAAGATCAACAAGACTCACCACAAGTAAGTGATTGTTCATGCAAAATATTTGTGTTTTCAGTGCAGAACATACATCACCATTTCAACGAGTCGACGGAAGAACAACCGTATAAATAAACTAACCGAAGTAGAAAATTACTTCGATAAATAATCTCAAGTGCATCAACCGGATTTATTTAAGTTGGATTCAACGCTAGGTTGAATTGAAATAAATAAATCAATAATAATAAAATATTAAACAAAAGTTATTGCAAATTTTAAACAAAAATAAACGGGCAATTAGCGCCCCAGAACCCCAAATAAAAAAGATTTTATACAATATTTACAAACAGCTGTTTTCTTTCATTCTGTTTATTCCAAATGAAATACCTTGAATTGCGCTTTGCTGGAACATTCTGGCATATTTTGCCTCGACACCAGTGTGGAGCGGATAAATCCGTCTCTAGTACTGTGCCCACAAACTTTACTAGAAGCTTCAGTAACCAGTTTTACGCATCTCTCAACTGCTTGGGTGTGGCAGGGAAACTTTTTGAAGTCCATGATTGGTTTGAACTCTTGATTTACAAATAATTTGATCTCCTCATCAGTTAGGTTTCGCAATAACGGTGGAGGCGTCAGCTTACAAGATTGCCAGTCAATAATTTCTGTGTAGTCTCTTGCTTCAAAGTTTATCTTAGGTGGCACAAAGACTCGAATTTTCTTTCTTTTTAGCAGATTGCCTTCCTTTCAAAATTCTTCGGTAACCAAGTTCACGAATGTGGTACCTTTCATCTAGGATCATAGTTAGCAGTAAGTTTTCAAGATGGGCAAAGTACGCATTCCGTTGTATTACAGGGTTTATGACTTTAATTAATTCTTCTGGTAAATATCTTGTTGTTTGAATAACCTTCAATCTTCCATGTTTAAGGTGACTTCCTGTTGTTCGTTTGACGCTGAGGACTCGATTTGTGGAATATATCGCATTTTTCGCTTTAGTTTTTCCTTATTTCTTTGAGTTTCCTTTAGGTCCAGTGGGCCAATTTTCCCTAATCCATATTTCCTTTGCATAAACATAAATCGTAACACTATTACAGGAATTTTCTTTTCTTTTTCACAAATATAGTCAATTGATAATGGACACTTACATGCATCTGGAGTTTTTTTGCATGTACATTCTATATTGATAATACATTTACATGCGGCAATGTCAAACAGGGAGGATGCGTTTATCTTAAACTGCACAATTTTTTCTTTGTATGTTGTTTTGTCTTTGTCACGGCAGTATGACTTTCTGAGCTTATAATATGAATCATGGTAAGCATTAATAAGCTGAACTACTCTGTACTCAGTCACAGTTGGGATGGATGATTTGTCGTACAAACACTTAACTTTATTTGCTACTATAGTGGCAACTTTTGAGAAACTTACCCTCTTATTATTAGTTTCACATGATAAGTTAAATCTCTCTCGAAAGCAGCAGCGGAGAACATCTTCATGCGTTGGTAGCCTATTTCCTAATAAATCTCTTGGATTACCAAATATAGGACATTCAAAATCTTTTCTAGTTATTATGCTAACTTTTGAAGTATTCATTATATTAGCAATTACTCATCATCATCACAAAACCACGAAAACACAATCGGACTTAAGTTCGAAAATGCACTACAGTACGATAACGTCACTAAAACAATGCTCTAATGCCAGTGCCAGTGGCAGATTGAACTCAGGGGCACAAAACACACACACAGGTTGTAACAAGTAATATTCAGTCGAAAGAGGTACAGGAGTGGGGGGCGGCCAAGGTCACTGGCCGGCGTGGCAGCCAGACGTGAATGCGGCGAGCGGTAAAATTAGCCTCAACCAGGCGATTTTCGAGCCTACTGCGCGAACGGTTAATACTAAATTATCAATTATTTCTTTGCTGAAATATACTACTGGGACCCTCAACTAAACAAAACGCGCTATAGCATTTTTAAAATAATTATGGTAATTTAAAAAAAAAATTTTTGAAAAATATCTGATTTTGTCAATTTTTACAAACTTTAGCGGTGATGCGCGAACGGAAGATATCAACCAATATTTTTTTCTTTATGTCATTTTCTTTCTACATACCACAAGACTCTTTTAAGCACTATAGCGTTTAAAAAAAAAAAAAAATTATTTTTTTCGACCCACCCTAGTATACAATGAGGCATTGGTTTATGTAGTAATATGATATGAAACATAATACGTAAATTCAAAGATAACTGCAGTTTAATAAAAAATGCTCTTGTTGCACATTAAATACAAGAAATGAATAATTAAAATTGATGTGTAATTAGTTGGGGCGGAAGTACATAGCCGCCATTTTGTTTCGTGTGTATATGACTCCATTTTGGGTTTTGTAAATGATAATAATGGCAATTCAGAAATATTAAACCAAAAGTTTTATTTCACCATAAATGTTGTTAGACTTATAGTTTCGAACGCCCAAACTGTTTCTGTGCTCGCTTAACAACGAACCTTGGACCCAAGTAAGCAAAGTAATGATGGTCATAATGCCACATGTGCAGACCGGATGTTTGTATTGAATTACACGGTAAGTACAAATAAAAATAATATTATAAAATAAAAGTTAAATTTAAGTTACAATGCCGCCCAGAACAGCGACTAGTTTTAAATTTACGTTACAATGGCGCCCGAACAGGGACTTTATTGTTTAGTAAATTAAAGTTACAATGGCGCCCGAATAGGGACATTATATAAAATTTATTTATATAAAATAAGCCAGAAAACAGAAGCAGATTAGGTATCGAATTAATATATAACATAACACGTGCGTAAGAGGTTATATTGTGATTATTAGGTTATGTTGTTGGTAGGTTAGAGATATATAAAGCAACAATTTGAAACAAAAGATATTTAAACAACATTTTTTTTCCTTAAAATGGCAGACAATAATGAAAGTGTCAGTTTGAATGACACAGAAACAGAATCTATGATAATGAGTGGAATCAATGCAAAGTCAACACCTACAAGTAGTAAGGTGTCATTAGACGATTTATTCCAATTAATGAAAGCCAAAATAACGAGTTAAATGCTAAATTTGATGAAAAATTTAACGAACAAATAAGTGAAATCAAAGAAATCAAAAATAATTTTAACGATAAATTTCATGAACAGAATGTAAGGTTCGATAATTTTGATGAAAAGTTTGACAAATTTGATGAGAAGTTCAATGAAGTAAAAAATGAAATCAAGAGACAAAATTTTAATTTTGTCAAACAAATTAAGGAAATGAATGCACGTTTCGATAAAAATGAAAGAGAAAATAGTAGCATTAGTTAATGAGAAGTTTGATAGACAAAAGAATAAAGTAGACGAAAATTACGAGATTAAAATGGGGGTAGAGAATAGTAGAGAAACAGACGAATTAAACGTAAATAAAGACGATAAGGTAAGTAGTGGTAAGAATTATGATAATAGAAGTAAAAATATGGTGTTAGAAAATAATTGTGTGAATATTGAGAGTGGTGATAAAATTATAATGGGAGTAGAATTTGATAATGAAGTGATAAAAAGTGTTGATGAATTAGAGAGAAAGTATAGAGAGAATTTACAGGAAGAGAAGTTGCAGGGGGTAAATTTTTCCCGTGATGTTGTAGTCGGGGGTGAAGAAAAGGCTTCACGCGCGTATTTGGAAGACACATGGTCTACAAATACCCGTCCCTGGGTTTTTTGTGCACCTGATAGGTGGTGCGATGATAAAGTTGTAGTGTCCCCTTTCATGTATCATGAGTTCATTGGAAAAGCCCAGATGAGTCATGATAACGTTGTGTTACCCTTTGCGTGTTATGAAATAGGTCAGTGGGGTTGTGAGAGGTATTGTGATGAGAGAGAGAGAGAGAGAGAGAGAGAGAGAGAGAGAGAGAGAGAGAGGGAGATGGAGTTATTTAGAGTAAATAGAAATTATGAAGAATTTGTAGAAAGGTTAGGTGGAGAGAGAAGTGATAATAATAGCAAGTATACTTACCTTGTAATTTAACTGAGGTAGTAGGAGATGATGTTATTAAAGATGATAATATAACTTACCCGATTATGACAAATTATACTAAGGGCGACAGGACCATAGTTTATGATGACACGTTATATGACAAAATAATAAGGAATAATTCTAATGATATTGTGGAAGGGTATACAAAATTAAATAAGTATTATATTGAGTGTAATAATATCATATATTCAATAATAAATAATGTATGTAGACCTAAGATTAGACTGTTATTTGATGATGATGGATAAAGTGTTTTATTGTTTATGAACATTTAATTATGTGAACAGTGTGGTTTTGAAATAGATTGTCTTATGAAACGAGTTGTGGTCAGTGATAACAAATAATAAGTTGGATTGTATATTTTTATGTGTTAATGTTAAATGTATTTGTGTATTACATTATGTTGTATAGTATATGTTGTGTAAACCATGTATGTAATAGGAAGTTATAGTTTAATTGATTTAATAATAATTACAACATTTTCTAGACTAAATAAGTAATGAAAGTAATGGTGAAATTTTACATAATTGAATTAAATGATTGAAGAATAATTAAATAATTAAAATTAATGTTATGATGATGAAGTTAAATGATTTTTCAGAGATTTAAATGGTATAATGAAAAGTAAATGATTGAACATAAATATGGTCATAGTGTGTGTGGCTAGGAGGTTGCTACAGGGGTAGCAACGGTAAACAAATATTAAGCATTAAATATATGATGTTGATACTGGTGTTGAAACTAAAAGATAATTATGAGTCTGCTTAAAGAAGTATTAAAATCAGGAAAACTGATCCATGAAGTTTAGATAGTTAGATTGTTTGCCATAAGTAAGTTGTGCTTTGAATTCTATATAATAGGGAGATAGATAAGTCGTTGTTGCTTTTTGAAAACTTAAGGAATTATTTTACGTGTTATTATCTTAGTATAAGAATATATTTTTTCTTGTGGTGAAAAGAGTAAGATAATATTGACTGGAGTCAAGATTTTGGTAAATGTAGGAATTAAAAAGAGAAAGACCTTCTGTCACAAATCTTGTTTGTTTGGTATTTGAAAAATTAGGAATTAAGAAAACCAATGCCTCTTAACATAAACCAATGCAGCTAAGGGGAGACAGATCAGTTGTGGATATGGGATTATAAAAGGCCACTATTTAAATTTTTTTATTCGATGTTTCAGAGTTTAGTGATGCTGTGACGGCAGTCCTGAGCTGGCCAGCGCATCAGAGCAGGAACGTCATGTGCCTGAATGGCCTTGCGGTGTTGGGATCTCACCTGAGAAGTCCAGTAAGGTCAGGCAGGTACTGTCACCATCATTGGACCAAGGGTAAGTTATTGATATTTTATTTTATATAAACACTACAGGGGGTTGTGGCGACATATCCCAACGGGTCCCTTTAGAAAGTGTGACTGAGTCAATGAGAGTTTTTATGTTTCAACATAAAACCTCTCATTGAGGGGGCTTTGTAATGGTACATAAGTCCGTGTAAGGATTTATCGGTACATGAAAAATAATTTTATTGTGATGTAATGTTTTAAAGTGGTGGGGTTAAAATTTTCCAATATATTTCATACAACGCAGTTTACCAGAGCAACTTGATGCCAAGGTCACAGGCGTACATGCAAAACGACACATATTCAGACAAAGCACTGATCGAACTATGCTAAAACGTCATAATAAATACGACGGACGTAACAACTGAGACGTAAAACAATACCGTCATCAGCTTATAACAAAGAGTGATGACGAATAATCCCTTCCACTTGGGTAATTTGCACTAAGATGTCTGTCTCAGTCTTCAACCTACATTCAGAGCGTTAGCACGCTACAAAATTTGCTGGCCAAGTATTGCCAGCCAAAGAGTTTTGAACAGTAAAAATGTAATTAACAGGTAGCAATACCATTATGTAACAAGTAAAGGACAATGGAGATTAAATTCAGTGCAGCGAAAGGACAGACGCAAACCGTAAAGTTCACCAACCACCTGCTTGAGATGGAGAACGTCTGAAGGGAAACTGCGACAGCAAATTCAGGAAAGTTAAAAATTTATAATCATATCAATTCGATAATCTGAGCTCAAAATTCCAATAAAAATATGTACCAATAATTAATGCATGGGGAGAGGGAGAGAATGTGTGCGTGCGAGAGAATGCCGACATTTATAAGGTATACAATGAGGCATTGGTCTATGTAGTAATATGATCTGAAATATAATACGTAAATTCAAAGATAACTGCAGTTTAATAAAAAATGCTCTTGTTGCAAATTAAATACAAGAAATGAATAATTAAAATTTATGTGTAATTAGTTGGGGCGGAAGTACATATCCGCCATTTTGTTTCGTGTGTATATGACTCCATTTTGGGTTTTGTAAATGATAATAATGGCAATTCAGAAATATTAACCAAAAGTTTTATTTCACCATAAATGTTGTTAGACTTATTGTTTCGAACGCCCAAACTGTTTCTGTGCTCGCTTAACAACGAACCTTGGACCCGAGTAAGCAAAGTAATGGTGGTCATAACCAGTGGCGAAGTTACATGGAGGCAATTGAGGCAATGCCTACCCTAAAAATTCTGTAGAATAACAATTATAAATATTGTAATATAATAATATTACAAATATAAAATAATTATGATGATAGATAGCAAGAATTATTGTGATACTAATAAATGTTGTCTGAATCTCGGTGTTGAACTCGCCGATGATACAGCTCCACTTTGGATTCACCAATTACAAAGAATAAATTAAATATAAATAATGTTTTATAATAAAGTGTGATTGGTTGATAATAAAAAAAAATTTTGTAAGTTATGAAATTTTACTAATATTTAGTTTTTTTTTGTTTAATTGATGAATTTAATTAATGAATAAATAATTAATTAATTGTGTGTGTACTTTAATTATTTCCTATTGAATAAGTATGAATTTGTAGTTCAGATCTATTTGTTTCTATTAATGATTTAACTGTGTAGTCAGATCGGTTGGTTCTCTCTCCGCTGACTTTACTCTTCTTCTTCCTCTCAGATATTTATTCTAGCACTGTAAATTATTTTTGTTTAGAAAAAATAAAATAGGTAACATTCATTATACAAATAAATACAACTCTTGTAACAGAATAATGATGTTCATTTATTGACATTTAAAATTATGCGCCATTCAGACTGCGCATGGCCCAGGCATTGGCTGATTATTTGCTCCAGTCAGTAGCGAACAAGATTGACAAAATATATTTTTTACAAGATTAATTAATTAGGATTCTTTTAGCGAGTCGAAATGGACAGAGGGCAAGGAACAAGATACATTCTTACAGGTATTCTTAAACTAAATTATTATGGCTGAAATAAAACAATATTATTATTTAAATTGTCAATTATGAAAAGTAATATCGAACCATTCGTCAAAATGACGTCACTCGCTTCAAGCTGGCAGTGTACTTGGCACGTTCGGAAATCCAGTATGGCCGCCTTCACCTCGATTTTCGCTGCTATGCACTGCTGGAACTGGTTGAGCTTCTCCCACAGAAATAAATGAATATTCCCTTCTCTGCGAAATAGTGTTGGTCCAGGAATATAGTGTGGAGTGTTCTCTCTTCTCCTGCGATGTCGTTTCGGGATGGGTTACTGGTGAAGTGTCCGGTGTTCAAATATGTGTATTTGTGTTCTGCTAATATGGTCCAAAATCTTCTCAAAATGGCCGTTGATTTTTTGTGCTGGTTAGATGGTGTTATTACTGTTGTTCGGAATCAGTGAGGTGTTAAATATTAACTGTTAATGTTATTTTCATTTTAGTTAACCTCTGTTACACTCTTCATAGCCACACTCACGGTTTTGCACAAAATTATACTTTTTCGGTCTTCTGTTAGTACATTCTCAACTAGTCGTCTTCACGATTAACAATAGACTAAACTCTGCATGTCGTCGTTTTAGGGTAATTTGTGATATGTCTTTTTCCTCTTTCTATTGTTCATTTATAAAAGTACATGTCTCAGATTTGGTTCATCATCTAAATATACATAATAAGTTTTCTTATTTTTTACTGTATTTCAAATATTTCTTAATTTTACAAAAATCTAACTACTCAGCAATATTGATTAATTAATTTTACATATTTGGATATATAGCTGGGTTTGTTTCAAGTTCATTTAAGCCCAAAAATTACAATTTTTTATAATTATTGTAGGCCTCATATTTTGTACAAATTTAGTGTTTAAATGGTTTTTAAGTGTTTTTTCTGATAATATTTCCATGGAATAATCTTAATAACTCCGTGATTATCTTTGTTGTTAATAATTTTGCTGTTAAAACACTTCAATATTGATTAATTTACTGTTTAGTCTGATTTGATTACCATTATAGGCCTAGTATTATTTGTTTCCAAAGGAAGTTAATTTTCTTTCCTTTGTCATTCTATTCATTATTAATTGTATCTGTATTAATTATATTTTCAATTTCTGTGTTGTATGGACTGAATTTTATCCCCTATTATGTAGTTTGATTCTCTGATAGATAGTTTTGGGTTTACATTACTGGTCTGTGTTTTCTAAAGTGGTGTCTTAGCTAATCTGCTTTGTACCTTTCATATGGTTCACAGTTTTAAATAAAATTATTACATTCCTATTTCCTACTTGCCTCTCTGCCTTACAAACTTGAAAATTAAATAACATGATTTTAAATACAACAGAATATCTTATATCTACTAACTTTTTTTTTATATCACTTAAACATAACAAAAACATCTTATGCCTATTATTTTTTTATACATATTGAATTATAATGGAAACATCTTATTATCAGCAACATTATCAGTCATTGGCTGTCCTTTGATTTTATGTTTCCTTTTATCACCAACCTAATCCTATTAAAACATCTTATTCCTAATAACACTTTCAGTTATTAACTGTCTCTTGTGTTCACTATAATTATTTTGATAACACAATGAAATAAAAATATCTTATAACTAATGATGACACCTCCAGTTATTAACTGTCTCTTTCAATTACTATAACTGTCTTGGTAACACAATGAAATAAAAGCATCTTATAACTATTACAATCTTATATTACTTAATTTTTTAAAACACTTTTATTATTAAAATTAACCTTAGTCATTAGACTGTCTTTTGTTTTTTTTTTATATAGTATTTCCCTACACTGATGGTAGTCTTTTTAATGGATTTCTATTTCTTACACTATACTTTATTATAGTGTGTCACTTATTATTGTCTACACTAATGGTAGTCTTTTTAAACAATTTCTTACATATTATACTTATAACTAGTTTACAATTCGGTTTTCTTTGGATTGTATCTTGTAACTTGAGTTACTGGGTCTAAATATATTGGTTTTAATTTTGTTCAATGGTATGTATTCCATTATTAACATTTTTTGGAATAGCTCTTCTTGTTTCTAGGCTCTTTGTAGGAATCTTGACATATTTTGTCCTTTCTTCATTATTATATTAGTAAATTTCTTGTCTTGTGGTTTCTCTGCTTCTTGACCTTATAAATTTCCATTATTAATATTGTTTTCACCCTTTTATCTCCTTTTTCTTGTCTTTCCCTTTTTACTGCTTCCCCAATCTACTGGGTATACTGCTGGTTTATTGGGTTTTTACATAGTAAGTTATTTTGATCAATGGTTTTCTTTGTTATTTTTTATTCTTATTAACATTTTATTGACTTAATATACAATTTCCTTTGCTTAACCTTTAAACAATTCATTCTTCTCACTCACTATGGACCTTTTCTTCTTTATTTATGTTGCATTAAGTTAAATGTTTAACGTGATAATTTTGTTATGCTACATATGCTCTTCTGTAAAAGTGATTAGTTCAGATCATACTCTTAGTATGGATGAAATAATTACTACTCATTCTCTTGTATTTACCATATTTTCTTCGTGATTACATGTTTTCACTTTATATACCTTCTTTTTCCACCGTTGCTTCCTCTCAGATGATGTGTATCTCCTTCAT
This sequence comes from Magicicada septendecula, assembly GCA_034769895.1. Classification (NCBI taxonomy): domain Eukaryota; kingdom Metazoa; phylum Arthropoda; class Insecta; order Hemiptera; family Cicadidae; genus Magicicada; species Magicicada septendecula. The sequence continues at coordinate 376,965,314 of CM068368.1, forward strand.
TAGTTTCTTTCTTCATTAATAAGTGATTCTCAATCTTGTGTATAACATTATCATTTTATATCCTTTCTTATTTGGTGCTTCCTCACCAGTATGTTTACTCCCTAACATTCCCTAACAAATTAATTGGAACAGTTCAGAGTGGCACTTTTGGCTTCAATCCCTGCTGTCCAATACTTCAATTAATTGAGTCCAGAGGCATTATAATCTCTGCTCAAAATATAAGACTGTTGGCATTTTCTACATCCAGTCATAAAAATAAATAAACAGTAAAAGTAGTCTCTTTTGACTAAAATAAACATCTTTAGATTCTTCACTTTATAATACTTTATATTAATTAATACTTTTATACACTTGACTCTTCTTCTCTCTTAAAGCTTATTCCATATTATGTGGTTTAGGTATGTGGTATAATATACATTTCATGTTTACATAGTAATTAGTATTTATATTTATTTTTCCTACCATCTGGTATCCAATGAGTTATTTTTATTGCTCATGGCATAACATGGATTAATTCTTTATCACTTTCACTATAACAGTGGTTATTACAACAACATTATCATTAATAGTATCAGGGTTTTTGGTTTCTGGTCTCACTATTTGGTCTTTACTGAGTTGGTCCTTCTTCATTGTTCCATTTTTATTAAATTATTTCCTTTGTGAGTTTGGTTAAGTTGTTTCGATTAAGTCATATGATATTCTGGTTTCCTTTCTCCTTTAGAATTGTGTATCTCTTTCTTACAAAATCTTTTTTCATATTTAAGAGTTATTTCTCATCATTCGTATGAGTAATGATATGAGCTTACTATTTTTTAACTTTAGATATTTTTATTCACCTAAATTCTTTCTTATTCATAGTTGTTTTTCAAATATTTTGGTGTAAGTTGTACTTATTATTGTTTTGGATTTTAAAATTTTCGTTCATCGAAATTCTTTTCTCATTCATAATAGTCTTTCAAATGATCAGTGTAAGTTGTACTTACTAATTTTTTGAATTTTGAAAATTTTTTATTCATCAAAATTCTTTTTGTTTCTTCATAATTCTTCGAATGTTTGGTGTAAGTTGTACTTACTAATTTTTTGAATTTTGAAAATTTTTTATTCATCAAAATTCTTTTTGTTTCTTCATAATTCTTCGAATGTTTGGTGTAAGTTGTACTTACTAATTTTATGAATTTTGAAATTTTTTATTCATCAAAATTCTTTTTTCATCATTCATAATAGTCTTTCAAATGATCAGTGTAAGTTGTACTTACTAATTTTTTGAATTTTGAAAATTTTTTCATCTCTCCTCTAAATATTTTTTAATTGATAATTGATTATAAGTTCCTTTTACTTTATTTGAAATGATATCCTTTAGTACATACGTATTGTTATTATTGTTTTTAATAATCAGGTATGGGCCGGTATACAGCAGTAACAACTTTTTGGTAATGCCTTCCAAAGTACTGGGTAATTCCCTGTTTTTTAGCAGTACCTTTTCTCCGACTTCATAGCTTATTATTTTCTTAATCGCCTTTTGATACTTGTTCTTGCGCCTTCCTGGTCTTCTGCCAATTTATTGTAGAATCTGATTCGATTGAATTTGTATTCTTGACTCATGGGGAACTCTATTATGTCTTGTATTTCTCTTGGAGGCGGTTTTTCATACATTGCCGTGTATGGCGTGGTACCTATAGCGGGGTGATATGACAAATTAAGGAATTCTTCAGTAGCTAATAAATATTCTTGCCACTTCCTTTGTTGATTATAGCAATAAGTCCGTAATATTCTTCCGACTTCTCGCAGTACCCTCTCCGCTGGATTGCTGCTGGGGTGGTAGACAGATGTCTTGTATGTCTTAATGCCCAACGTATTTAGAGTGTTTCTCCACCTCCAACCCTTAAATTGCGTTCCATGGTCTGTGATTATGGATGCCGGGCTCCCTACCTCTGGAACGTAATGGTTTGTTATTATTCCTAGAGTCTTCAAAGTGGTGGCTCTGTTCACAGGGTACAGTTTTGTGAATTTTGTGAAGTGATCCATCATGATAATAATGTATTTGTATCAATGGCGTCCGCCACTGCGGGGAAATGGACCACAGATGTCCAGAAAAACCTTTTCCAGTTTGGCTTGTGAGGTAATTGGTATCATCATACCCTCTTTTCTCTCATTGTTGGTTTTCACCAATTGACATATCAAACAGGTTTTGAGGTAGTTTCTCGTCTTTCTATTTATACTTTTTATATGACAATTCTCTTCTATCGCCTTGATCACCTTCATGGCTCCCATGTGACCGTATCGTAGATGATAGTCCAGGATGATATCCTTTTCGATTGTAGTAGGGATCATGATCTTCCATATCTCTTCATCAAGGGATGTTTTGATGAATAATATTTCGTTATGTACACAATAAAATTTTGTTATTGTGTCATCTTGGTTGGAGAGACAAAGTTTAATGTGGTTTAACTTCGGGTCGGACTGCTGGTGTTTGCTGATATCCTGCACTATCTTTTCTAAATCGGATCTGTCCTTAATAATATTATAGATTTTCAAAATGCTCTCCTTTTTGCCTTCGAACGTTTGTTCTTCCAGATTTACTCTCAACAATACGTCGGCTACTACATTTTTACTTCCAGGAACATACTCCCACTGTATATCGTATTCCTGCAGGGCAAGTACCCATCTGGTCAATCTACCATGGCTTAACTTGCATCTTCTCAGAAATGATATTGATTTGTGATCTGTTCGAACGGTCACTGGATATCCGAGGATATACGTCCAAAACATCCCACAGGCAAAGACTACACTTAGCAGTTCTTTTTCCGTCACGTTATAGTTCTTTTCACACTGGTTAAGGGTTCTGCTAGCAAAGCTCACTACTAGATGGTTTCCACCTTCATCTTCTTGGTACAGTGTTGATCCCAGGCTAATGTTACTAGCGTTACAGTTTAGAAAGAAGGGTCGGTTAAAATCCGGATGGTTGAGCATTACTGCTTCTAAGAACTTCTCCTTAATTGATTTGAAGGTTTCGTCTTGTTCTTGACCCCATCGCCATTTATTCTTGGACGATAACTGGTACTGAAACCGGGCCGTTAGTTCGGAATAATTATTTTGGAACTTCCTATAGTAGTTACACAGGCCTAAAAATGATTGTAGTTGCCTTCTGTTTTTGGTATAGGGAATCGTTGTATGGCGTCTACTTTTTCTGTTGATGGTGTTATTCCTTGACTGTTTAACTGGAAACCCAAGAATTGTACTTCTTTAGCTATAAGCTTGGACTTGTCTAGTTTAAGGGTAACATTATTTTCAGCAAGCTTCTTCAAGACATGCTCCACACGGTAACAGTGTTCTTCCCAATTGGTTGATGTTATTAGGAGATCATCAACATAGACAGTCGTGAATTGGAGCGCTTCTGGTCCAAGTATATGATCCATACAGGCGACAAAAACAGCTACTGAGTTCACTAACCCAAAGGGCAACCTCTTAAACTGATAGTTGCGCCCTTCGAAGATGAACGCCATGTATTGCCGGCTTGCTGGGTGCAACTCCACCTGCCAACAGCAGCAAACGGTATCCCACGTGGTAATGAACTTCATTCCGTGAAATCTCTTCAATATCTCATCAATTTCGCCAGGTGAGGTACGATCGTTAATAATCATTTTATTTATCTCACGTGCGTCAAGGCAAAGCCTTACCTTTCCATTTTTCTTTTGTATAGCCACAATTGGGCTAGTGTATGGCGATTGACTGCTTTCGATAATATCTTTACTAATCATATTCTGGATCTCTTTGCGTACGGCTTCCTTCAAAGACTGTGCTATAGGATACGACTTTCGGTTAAATTCTACTGGTTCTCTGAATCGTATGGAACATTGGTAGTTCCGGATCTTTCCAGGTTCGTCCGAAAATACAGCTCGATATTTTTCATATATGTTGACTAATTGATTCAGCTGGTTTTCCTCTAATTGCTCGGTAGTATTGTGGCACTGGAAGTTACGTATCTCCTGAATCTTTTGTTGCCATAGGTCATCCTCCGAATCCTGATGTACTGGCTTGTTGTTTGTCGAGTAGTTTGACAAGTAATTCACCTTATTTTTGTGGTCGAGAAGTTGTCTGGAGTCTAACATCTTGTTGTTAGTTAAATTAGCTACCCAGGTCGAACCTTCAGAAAAGAGTGATACCTTTCCTCTGCACAAGTCGATAACTGCTGAGTTTCTGTGCAATATGTCACATCCTATCATGATGTTGAAGGTAATCCGGCTGCAACAAGAAATATCATATCCACACTAATGCCCTGACTCTTGACACTTAGGGATACCTGTTTTCTTATGGTCTTGTTCTGTCGGCCGGTAGCTCCTACAAGTACAATATTATTAATAGGTAGTACCGGTAAGTTTTTGTGGCATTCCTGCTGTATCCGGTCCAACTCATTACGATTTATTATAGAGACATTGGCTCCAGTGTCTATCATTATAGAAACAGAAATACCCTCAATTTCTGCAATTATATATATTATTTCATTGTCATTATTATTAATGTTAATTTCGTTTTCTTCTAGCAAGTCCTTACGGATATCTTTCAAAAATTACTGTATATTATTGTAAAATTTTTTCTTTCTTTCTTCAAATTTATTCCTTGGTCAAACCCAGCAGATTGGAGCAGTAAAGGGTTATTGGGGTTTATTACTGCCTCCGTTCGTTTAAATGTTCCGCATCATTACGGATTAGGCCGTTGGAAGCATCAGCTTGGAGTCCTGAAACTGCTTCGTTCGGTTCAGCACGATCGTCCTGTTGGGCTTCCGTTACAGGTAGTCTTCGTTGATTGTCCAGGCTGGAACTGCGTCTGGGCTCATACTCTCTGTAACGATTACTTCCCTGACTTCCTTGAAAAGTCTCGTACTCATAATATCGGCTCCTTCGTTGAGGCTGGTACCTCCTCTGTCCACTGCCTTCCGCTGTGATGTAGTTAATATGGGGTCGATATGTCCTGTAATTATTGTTATTACCTCCATTCGGGTAATTCCTGTTATAATTACTATTATAATTGTTATTAGAGGGGTTGGGGTTCCTCTGACCATTTGGAACATAATTACGGTTATTATTATAATAACCGTTGTTGTTTTGTGGACGGTTATTATTATTATTATTGTTGTTGTTGCCCTCATTATTATTAATTCGAGGAACATGATTATTAATATTATTGTTATTAAATCTAGGTACATTATTGTTATTACGGGTGTTATAATTGTATTCGGCATTATTCCGATTTGCGGAATTATAATTATTGTTGTTGCCCACATTCTGCCGATTATGATTATTCGAATTATTGGTGTTACTTCTTGGTTCTGGCCTTTCATATCTCCTGCGACTTTGGCGGTAGTAATCCTCATGCTCATACATTTCTAAGAGCTCGGTCATTGCTTGTACAGTCTTTATTAGACTGTTTCTTCTAGCTCTTATTATATCTTCCTCATAATGGTATGAGAGCTTGCTGACCAGGCATTCTTCCGGTATTCTGGGCTCTAGATGTTTGGCCACGTACACCTTTCCCAAGAAATACGCCGTTAGAGTCTGGTTTCCATACGGGTTGTATTTTCCATGACAGATCCCGTCTCTAGCGATATTTTGTGTCGATTCAGACCAATATTTGGCTTTGAATAGCCTTTTGAATTGTTGGTAGTCGGTCACTTCGTCCCTTATCGCCATCCACCAATTATCTGCTATCTCCTTGAATGATTCGTCAAGTACTTCTTTATTCTCCCTCCAGCGATTTCCTCTGTGTTTGGTGAAGTACTCTTCGATTCTGGCTAGGAACTCCATCGGTTTGTTTTTATAAAATGTGAAGTTAATTCCTTCGCGATTCTCGCTGTTAGGACAACTGGTAATGCTCGTCGGTCGACTATGGAACAGGTCTATATCTGTTTGGTTCTGTCGCACCTGACTGTTGATACTGGTCACAGTAGCTTCAATGCCATCACATTTTTATGTGAATCGGTCCTGCACTCACTCCCAGTCTTCACGTGTTTCCTTTAGTTTTTCCTCTAAAGTCTTCCTATTCGTTTCTTCAATGTTGTTCACCTTAGTATTTATTTCTGTCTTGATACTCTGTACTTCTCGTTCGGTTTGACTCCATCTTTCGTCAGCTCTTGTAACCTTTTGTTCGATTACCGTTAATTCCTCTTCTACCTTCTTGCTGATTGTTTCATTATTTTCAGCTATCTTTTGCCGCAGTTCTTCCTTCAATGCTTCCATCTCTTCATCTAATCGGTTCATATTCTCTTGGTTCATCTCTCTTAATTCTTCTCTCAATTGTTGACTATTATTTTCCATCTTTTTATTGGTTTCTTCCAGTTTCTGGCTTATCTGGGTCAATTCCTCCTTCGTTTGTTTACTGTCAGTTTTTATTTCCTCCATTTTCTCCTCAATCTTCTGAATATTTTCCTCCATCTTCTCCTCGATCTTCTTAATATTTTCCTCCATTAATAATTTATTTTCGTTTTTTATTTCGTCCACTTTCTCCTCCATCTTCTTACTGGTATCTCCAATTTTATTACTTAATTCCTCCTTCAATTGTTGGTTATCGTTTTCCATCTTCTTACTATTTTCTTCCATCTTCTTACTATTTTCTTCCATCTTATTACCCAACTCTTCCTTTGTCGTTTTAAATTCTCTGAGTAACATCTCCATCATTCTATCCAATTTTGTCTCTTCCTTTGTGGTGATTTCTCCGGCTGTTCCTCCAGTGGTGCAGGCTTGTTTGGTTCTGCTGGCGGTAACATCGACTCCACATCTTCCACTGGTGTCGCCTCTTTATCCTCCATGTCTACCTCCTGCTCGGCCTCCACAGCCCTTTTCCTTGATGTAGCTCTCCTGTGCATCTCGCTCCTTCTTCCGACCTATTGACCGCTGCCGAGCTAAAAATAGGAAATTGGACAATCGTCCTTATTTTATAACTCTATTACCTCCTATTTAAAGCCCTTTAGTTGGAGCCAATTTGTAATATAATAATATTACAAATATAAAATAATTATGATGATAGATAGCAAGAATTATTGTGATACTAATAAATGTTGTCTGAATCTCGGTGTTGAACTCGCCGATGATACAGCTCCACTTTGGATTCACCAATTACAAAGAATAAATTAAATATAAATAATGTTTTATAATAAAGCGTGATTGGTTGATAATAAAAAAAAATTTTGTAAGTTATGAAATTTTACTAATATTTAGTTTTTTTTTTTGTTTAATTGATGAATTCAATTAATGAATAAATAATTAATTAATTGTGTGTGTACTTTAATTATTTCCTATTGAATAAGTATGAATTTGTAGTTCAGATCTATTTGTTTCTATTAATGATTTAACTGTGTAGTCAGATCAGTTGGTTCTCTCTCCGCTGACTTTACTCTTCTTCTTCCTCTCAGATATTTATTCTAGCACTGTAAATTATTTCTGTTTAGAAAAAATAAAATAGTTAACATTCATTATACAAATAAATACAACTCTTGTAACAGAATAATGATGTTCATTTATTGACATTTAAAATTATGCGCCATTCAGACTGCGCATGGCCCAGGCATTGGCTGATTATTTGCTCCAGTCAGTAGCGAACAAGATTGACAAAATATATTTTTTACAAGATTAATTAATTAGGATTCTTTTAGCGAGTCGAAATGGACAGAGGGCAAGGAACAAGATACATTCTTACAGGTATTCTTAAACTAAATTATTATGGCTGAAATAAAACAATATTATTATTTAAATTGTCAATTATGAAAAGTAATATCGAACCATTCGTCAAAATGACGTCACTTGCTTCAAGCTGGCAGTGTACTTGGCACGTTCGGAAATCCAGTATGGCCGCCTTCACCTCGATTTTCGCTGCTATGCACTGCTGGAACTGGTTGAGCTTCTCCCACAGAAATAAATGAATATTCCCTTCTCTGCGAAATAGTGTTGGTCCAGGAATATAGTGTGGAGTGTTCTCTCTTCTCCTGCGATGTCGTTTCGGGATGGGTTACTGGTGAAGTGTCCGGTGTTCAAATATGTGTATTTGTGTTCTGCTAATATGGTCCAAAATCTTCTCAAAATGGCCGTTGATTTTTTGTGCTGGTTAGATGGTGTTATTACTGTTGTTCGGAATCAGTGAGGTGTTAAATATTAACTGTTAATGTTATTTTCATTTTAGTTAACCTCTGTTACACTCTTCATAGCCACACTCACGGTTTTGCACAAAATTATACTTTTTCGGTCTTCTGTTAGTACATTCTCAACTAGTCGTCTTCACGATTAACAATAGACTAAACTCTGCATGTCGTCGTTTTAGGGTAATTTGTGATATGTCTTTTTCCTCTTTCTATTGTTCATTTATAAAAGTACATGTCTCAGATTTGGTTCATCATCTAAATATACATAATAAGTTTTCTTATTTTTTACTGTATTTCAAATATTTCTTAATTTTACAAAAATCTAACTACTCAGCAATATTGATTAATTAATTTTACATATTTGGATATATAGCTGGGTTTGTTTCAAGTTCATTTAAGCCCAAAAATTACAATTTTTTATAATTATTGTAGGCCTTATATTTTGTACAAATTTAGTGTTTAAATGGTTTTTAAGTGTTTTTTCTGATAATATTTCCATGGAATAATCTTAATAACTCCGTGATTATCTTTGTTGTTAACAATTTTGCTGTTAAAACACTTCAATATTGATTAATTTACTGTTTAGTCTGATTTGATTACCATTATAGGCCTAGTATTATTTGTTTCCAAAGGAAGTTAATTTTCTTTCCTTTGTCATTCTATTCGTTATTAATTGTATCTGTATTAATTATATTTTCAATTTCTGTGTTGTATGGACTGAATTTTATCCCCTATTATGTAGTTTGATTCTCTGATAGATAGTTTTGGGTTTACATTACTGGTCTGTGTTTTCTAAAGTGGTGTCTTAGCTAATCTGCTTTGTACCTTTCATATGGTTCACAGTTTTAAATAAAATTATTACATTCCTATTTCCTACTTGCCTCTCTGCCTTACAAACTTGAAAATTAAATAACATGATTTTAAATACAACAGAATATCTTATATCTACTAACTTTTTTTTTATATCACTTAAACATAACAAAAACATCTTATGCCTATTATTTTTTTATACATATTGAATTATAATGGAAACATCTTATTATCAGCAACATTATCAGTCATTGGCTGTCCTTTGATTTTATGTTTCCTTTTATCACCAACCTAATCCTATTAAAACATCTTATTCCTAATAACACTTTCAGTTATTAACTGTCTCTTGTGTTCACTATAATTATTTTGATAACACAATGAAATAAAAATATCTTATAACTAATGACACCTCCAGTTATTAACTGTCTCTTTCAATTACTATAACTGTCTTGGTAACACAATGAAATAAAAGCATCTTATAACTATTACAATCTTATATTACTTAATTTTTTAAAACACTTTTATTATTAAAATTAACCTTAGTCATTAGACTGTCTTTTGTTTTTTTTTTATATAGTATTTCCCTACACTGATGGTAGTCTTTTTAATGGATTTCTATTTCTTACACTATACTTTATTATAGTGTGTCACTTATTATTGTCTACACTAATGGTAGTCTTTTTAAACAATTTCTTACATATTATACTTATAACTAGTTTACAATTCGGTTTTCTTTGGATTGTATCTTGTAACTTGAGTTACTGGGTCTAAATATATTGGTTTTAATTTTGTTCAATGGTATGTATTCCATTATTAACATTTTTTGGAATAGCTCTTCTTGTTTCTAGGCTCTTTGTAGGAATCTTGACATATTTTGTCCTTTCTTCATTATTATATTAGTAAATTTCTTGTCTTGTGGTTTCTCTGCTTCTTGACCTTATAAATTTCCATTATTAATATTGTTTTCACCCTTTTATCTCCTTTTTCTTGTCTTTCCCTTTTTACTGCTTCCCCAATCTACTGGGTATACTGCTGGTTTATTGGGTTTTTACATAGTAAGTTATTTTGATCAATGGTTTTCTTTGTTATTTTTTATTCTTATTAACATTTTATTGACTTAATATACAGTTTCCTTTGCTTAACCTTTAAACAATTCATTCTTCTCACTCACTATGGACCTTTTCTTCTTTATTTATGTTGCATTAAGTTAAATGTTTAACGTGATAATTTTGTTATGCTACAATATGTATGAACTACATAACGTGAAGATTATACCACAGAGTATGAATATATATTGTTATACATTGTTACTGTGACTGTCGAATTTATTAAGCTGAAACGTGCTTTACTGAGCGACCGCTAGATGGTGACAGGTGAGATTCGGCATAAAGCGAATGAGGCAACGTCAACTTGCCTCAGCGTTTTTTGTATACATCGTATTATGTAAGCAATGTGCTGGCGTGATAACGAAGTGCGGGGGAGGGGGATTGTCCCGGGCTGTACACAAATGAGGCATGTCTCACTTCTGTGGTGCAAACAGTTAAGTTAAAGCGCGCTGTGTTGTTTATAAGTGTGCTTATTTTATGCAGTTATTAAAAGTGTGCCTGTTATTCCGCTGAACTAACAGATTATCAAGATTGTTTTTTGAATTGTTTGTAACATTAAACATATATATAGAAACTAATCAAGTTTAAAAATTTGAAGTTCAATCAGATGTATTATTGTGTATGACTTATACAAGGATTGTTCAATAGAAACACGTTTAGAGCTGTAAAGCATTTTTTATTCAACGATTTTAAAAGAAGTCTCCATTCACATTAAGACATGAGTCCCACTGTTGCAATAATCTATAGATTCCCTGCTAGTAAAATTCTTACGGCAGTTTGCGGAACCATTCGCTAACAGCAAACTCTACCTCAGCGTCCGATTTGAACCACCGTCCTTTTAGCGATTCCATAAAAAAAATTTAAGGTAAGATTTTTGCCTATCCATTCATTAACTACTAGCTTCGCCACTGGTCATAACGCCACGTGTGCAGACCGGATGTTTGTATTGAATTACAAATAAAAATAATATTATAAAATAAAAGTTAAATTTAAGTTACAATGCCGCCCAGAACAGCGACTAGTTTTAAATTTAAGTTACACAATTAACTGGTCCCCAATTATATCACACCATACATTTAACGATAACTGTTTTTGAAAGTGTGACTCTATTATTTTGTTTGGATTTTTATTGTCCACTGTGACTGTTTTTCACATTTTGTATTCTGTTTCTTGCAAAAAAAAGATTCATTTGTGAATAAACATGTTTAATAATATTTAAATTTTATTGTACCAATTGCCAAAAAAATTTAATCTTAACTCATAGTCACCCGGTTGAAGATGTTGAACAGTATGCATATGACAAGGTTACAACTTTTCTTTCCTTAGTCTTCTCCAGACTTTAGTAAGAGGTATATTATTAAATAATAATTAATAACTAATTAATATTAATTATTAATTAATTAATAACTGTTTGATATACAATCTTTCTAGTGCTGACTGCGCTCTATCATTTGAATGATATTTTCTTATTCAGTTACGTGCTGTTCTATAGGGTGTTTGATAAAACAAGCAATTGTTGGAAATGGCCTGTTAATTCATAAATTATGAAATATCAGAGAAAATGTTTTGTGACGTAGTAATCTTCTGTTTGCAATCTTCATTGGTATTCACATTTTGCAGCCCAGGAAAAGGTACATGTTTTCCATTTCTAAAACCATACCTACATCAAAAGAATATGTACAAACTCATGATTTGAGAATTATAAAGGCATCTCGAAATTATGTTAAAAAAACACACACAACTGTTAAACAGCTGCTTCCTGATTTAAATTTAGAGTCTGAACAGTACAGAATTGCCAACTGTACGTTTTTTTTTATCAAATTTATCAAAACAATTTAGTGAATGTTGTTGTAATTATTTTTTTGTTTTAAATTATTGTATTAATATTAAATGCAATTAATATCTTTCAATTGAATAAATTGATGTTATTAATAAATTGTTATTATTAAATAAAAAAATAAGTGGTTGCAGTATATTATCAGAAGAAGAAATTTCTTAAATTTTTGGTGGTTTCCTCTTCAATAAAATTTGAGTTTTTATAATATTCATTTGTTTTTTTAAGTGACTTAACTTACATCAAATTTCTTAAAATTAAATTCTTTATAAATTGTATTACATATTTGCATTTATTTATTGGCAATTTAAACAAGTAAATTCACATCGGACCTAAAATAGTGTGTTTTTCAATACCAACTTTTTGAAATTTAAAATCCTTTTCTGTAAAAGTACCCAAGATACAGTTCTGAGACATTTTTTTCAATGACTCAGGTCAAAACCAACATGAAACCATAAAACCTACCCTTTAATGTAAGTTCCAAGAATTTTAGTAACGGCTTATTTTAGCCATGGAGCAGAAATCGAAATCAGAATTTCCCAAGCCATAAATCGAAAAAGGAAGCATTTTGGAACCCGAGTTTATATTAAATTTCTTCTTTATTTTTAGCCTGTAGAATGCATTCGTGAAGTATGTCCCAACCCTTATGGACATTCTGTATAATATTAATCCACAATTCAGTCACTCGTACTAATTCTGTAACTCACTTAACTAAAATCTTATTAAAGACTGATTCTCTCTCTCTCTCTCTCTCTCTCTCTCTCTCTCTCTCTCTCTCTCTCTCTCTCTCTCTCTCTCTCTTTCTCTCTCTCTTTCTCTCTCTCTCTCTCTCTCTCTCTCTCTCTCTCTCTCTCTCTCTCTCTCTCTCTCTCTCTCACTGTGTTATATAGGTTGGTAATGATGTAATTCACCATCCTTTGTCACTTACTAGATAAGCCGACGAAACTATATAGGTGCTTATTCTGGAATCTTGTAGAACACACTATGTTTATTTATCAATATGAAGTACATTTATATAGAACATTCTAGTATACTCTACAAATAGTGTCTATCAAAATACATAAGTTATACATAAAATGATGGATAATGTAAATACACATGAGTACATACTTAATCCATGTGAGTAACATAACCTACATACAATTCTAAGTAATTTTAATAATACCGATCACAAAATTTCTTAATACATTCATAATACGGTGGAACTTGGTTATAACGTCATTGAAGGGACCAAAAAAATAATGACGTAATGTCCGAGTGACGTTATAAAAGAGTCATTATAAAAGACCCTTTTTAATCACTAGTAAGGAAGGAGAAATAAAAAAAAAAGATCTTTGCATTATTAACATTATTCGTGATATTTATTCTAAAGTTTACAAACTGCATTTCATTTATACAAACAGCATGAAGAATATTTTAAAGATCAAAAAGAAAGTACATGTAAGTTACATTTAGGCTTACTGTCGAAAGTAATCTGTAATTTTCTTTTGAACGCTCCTTTCTGAAAAATAAATTCTTTCTGTTGTGCTGTGGAGATGCTGCGCTGCATTGAACGTGTCATCAGACATCTCTCTAAAGCAGTAAAATCGTGAAAGATTTTCGGTGGCTCTCATTGCTTACTGTACTGTTGGCAGGCCCGTATTTTGGATGTATAGCGCCCCTGTGCAGTCATTAATTTTACGCCCCCTATTCCCTGAGCTAAACTTCAGTGTCGCTATTCGTTTACAGACTATGGACAATAAATTGTTTAATTACTTACTTCAATTTTAAACTGTATTATAGACAGTATTTAAACTTAACTGAATACATAATATATGAAACAAAGGTGCAAGTTAAACATTTATACATTATTCTGAAGACGATATATGGTAAACACATAGAAAATAATCACTACAGTTTAATAACCTCAGTTAAAAATATCACTGAAACATCCAATTTGGTCAGTCAAACGTATATGGTAGAAACACTGCAATTTGATACTAACCATTTTGTGAAACTTACCGAACTTAGAGAAATAACTTTCTTCTGACTTTTGCATTTGCAAATGCATTTATCACTTCCTCAAAATCCAGACTGACAGTGATGTCTGATTCTATGGCGAGCACTCCAAGACTGACCAGTCGTTCTTGATTCTGTGCTGTCCGTAGATAGTTCTTGATTCGATTTGAAACTGAAAATGACCTTTCAGCAGAACAGTTTGTTGCTGGAGTACAGTTGTAGATCTTGAGTGCAGTGTACACATTTGGGTAGACATCACTAATTTTCTTCGAAGCCAACATTCTGCAGAGAAATGGAAGAGACGATAATTTGTTACCATCTTCTGTCTTCATAGATAACAGATAGCTTTTCAAATGGATGCATTCTTCACCAAAGCTGCTTTCTATGTTGGAATCATAAATGGCTCGAAGTTTCTCTGCAGCATCATAAATTTGAGGAGCTTCTAGTTTGGTGATATTTGAGAGAAATTAAAATATTAAATTATATTCTTTGTAGACATTAACTCTCTTCTGTAACTCAGTCTGGAGAGTTTGTATGATCTTGGAATATGAAATTTCCATTCGTCTCCAGATCTTGTCATGTTCCAAGTCATCTGATCTTAGTTCTTCTTCAGGACTTTCTGGTTCCGCTTCTGATTCAGATGATTCATCAAAAAATCGCTTACGTTTAATTTGACGTTTGGGTCTTGAAATCTCAACAGCTGAAGAAGAAGGAACTGATTCCAGACTCCTGATCTGATTAAGTTTCTTTTCAGCTGAATCTCTGTGATTGGGGAAACAGGTCTGAAGCTTAAATATATTAGCATAAACAGGTAGTGAATGTTAAATACACTGTAAGAGAGTCGTACATTTCAATAACAGTGGAATTGTCCATTTCCTGAGCTTGCAATTTTTTCATGACTTTGCCAAATTGTTGAAGAATAGAACCCCACACTGATGTCATGAATGCTACCTCAATGCTATTTAATTTCCTAAGAAGACCCTCAGCTTCACATCTACCTTTACCCGTTTAATTTTCTGAAATAGTTCTTAATGCAGAAACCACTGCTTTCCAATCTGCATCCAAGCTCTTGCAAGCATCCTCACGTGCACACCATCGAGTTGTTGACAATGATTTCAATGTCATGGTTACAGAATCAAAAAATGTTTCCAAGATATTCCATCTCCCTGTAGAATCTGCAAAGTAATTATATAAACTTTGCAATAACTCAAAAAACCGTGCTGCAGCAACACAGCATTTCACTGCTTGTGAACCAACTAGATTCAGTGAGTGAGCTGCACATGGAATGAAGAAAACAAGAGGATTTGTTTCCTTGTGTCTTGCTTGCAAGCCAGAATATATTCCAGACATGTTGGCCGCATTGTCATATGATTGACCTCTACAGTTATCAACTTTCAGACCATGTTGTTCTAAAGAATTCATTAGTGCTTCAAAAAGCTTTTCTCCAGTATGGCCTGTATTTTTCATAAAACACAGAAATCTTTCAACTGAGAGCCCACAATCAGTTACATATCTAACAATTACACTTAACTGGTCATTATGAGATAAATCTGGCGTAGAATCTACTATGACAGAAAAATATTTAGAAGAAATAACTTCATTGCCTATTTTTTCACTCACTGATTTTCCCATAAGATGTATTAATTCTTCATAAGTTGCTGGTGACAAGTATAATGTAGATCCTTTTCCAGGATTACCGAACCGTGCAATATGGTCAGCCAGAAAAGAATCGTACTCTGCAATTAATTCCAAACACATCATGAAATTTCAATTTTTCACAGAGCCAAACTTCTCTTCGTCTCCACGAAATGCTAAACCCCTAGAAGCTAGTTTTTTAACTACAGAAACAACTCTTTTTAGTACATTTCTCCAATATGTAACTTCATGTTCATGCTGGCTGAGCAATCTTTTGTCAATTCTGTTCATCTCATTTCCTCTACTTTTCAATTTTAACAAGCAGTCTCTGTGAGAAGCAGAAATTTCATGTTCGGCTATTCTTATGCCAGCATGGCTCCAATCATTGAAACCAGATGTTGCAAACTGAGATGTACCACCGAATAATTTGCATGGGGCACAGAACAGTGATCCTTGGCTGGGAGAATAAACAAGATATTCACGGTTCATAATTTCCCCATTTACTAAAATCCTATGGAATAGTTTCTTGCTGCAAAACCGTTGTGTTCCATCAGCATATCGCCGCGAGGACTGTGAAACGTCAGCGTCTTTGTTTTGATTAATACAATTTTTTATCAAATAATCCCGAGTGTGGTCAGTGTTTTCCCAATAGAATGGATCATTACTAGGAATAGACACTGCAAAATCCACTTCTGTAGAGAGCGTAGCTTGTTCCTGTACTTCGAGATTTTCGACTTCCACATTGGCTTTACTGTTTTCCACTATAATTTCACCCGAATTTTCAGGCCTACACTGTTCACTTTTGTTTTCACCACTGAAATATGAGTCCAGTCGAGGTATTTTCTGCAAAATTTTACTCTCCCTCTGTTTTTCTTCCTCAGCTTTCTTGCGATATGCAGCACCACTTAACCTAGATCGCCCATCCATACCGTCCCTAAGCTATTATATCTTAACGGAAAAACCTATAGAAATACTGTTTTGTAGAACATTTAAAACTGAATAATTCACTGTCAACAGTTAAAATACTCGGCGTATCGTATAAAATGCCTTGATTTTGAAAGTTAATAACAAGTTGGAACCACGTGGAACGATGAAACGCCAACTTAACTCTGAACTAATAACAACATACACACCAAAGAATATGCACACTACTGCATCCGCGTAGGTG
The DNA here is from genome assembly GCA_034769895.1 of Magicicada septendecula. Lineage (NCBI taxonomy): Eukaryota > Metazoa > Arthropoda > Insecta > Hemiptera > Cicadidae > Magicicada > Magicicada septendecula. Next base: position 376,981,993 of record CM068368.1, read on the forward strand.
TACGAGCCACGAGCGTCTAGCCAGAGTAATTTCAATATAGGTGCTGCCATCTCGAAGAGAAGTGGTGCACTAATAGTACCATACTACTTTAATGCCAGAGCTAGAACGCTAATCTACTTCGGGCTTTATAATGATATGAAGCGATATTTTTTTTTAACCAGCTATATTTTGCCGCCCTCAAAATTTTGCCGCCCTGTGCACCTGCACATGTTGCACATGCCTAAATACGGCCCTGACTGTTGGACAAACGATGTCGGCATCCTCCTCTTGCTCAGCATCTTCTTCAACACTATCTTCTGCTTCTATGTTTTTTACTTCGGCGATAATTTCTGCGTCACTCAACACTTGGAATGTTTCTACTTGGTCATCCACTGATGCATAGGAATCAAGTTCATTTCCAAATTCATTTATGTCGAATTTCTTAATCCACTCCGAGAGCGGCAAGTCGTCGTCTTCCTCATCATCGGGTAAATTTTCATGTACGAGTTGTGCTTTACTAAAGCATTTTGCTATCGTCTTCTGTGTTACACTCTTCCAAGAGTCGTCTAGGAATTGTATTGCATCTAAGAGTGAAATTGTGGCAGGTTGCGCCGTGTCCATACAGAAAATAATTTTTTTTTTAAAGTTGCTTGCGGTAGTGACACTTTAGGCTTCTAATGACGCCTTGGTCCATAGGTTGCAGGACACTCGTACAGTTGGCTGGTAAGAAGACCAGATTAATGTTTGTCAAATTTAACTTTGGATGGGCTGCACAGTTGTCAACTAGAAGTAGAATTTTTCTGTTTTTCGATGACAGTCCTTTATCCCACTTTCTTAGTTCATCTTCAGAAATACTAGAAGTCATCCACACTTTTTTGTTGGCAGTGTAACTTACAGGAAGTTTTTTGATGTTTTTAAAACATCTAGGATGCAAACTTTTCCCGATAACTAAAAGTTTCCTTTTTTCGGTTCCCGTCATGTTCGCACAAACAAAAACTGTAACTCTTTGTTTAGAGAGCTTCCCACCAACACACTTTTCATTTTTAAATTTGAAAGTCTTATCTCGAGTTAATTTATAAAAAATTCTGGCTTCATCTCCATTAAAGATGTATTCATCTTTATATGATTGTCTAATTTGTGGCCAAGTGTTACGCACCCAATCGCCTGTAACATTCAGAACTACGCATTTTGCCTCACCACAAATTTTTGAAAAGGAAATCGAGTGTCGGGCCTTAAATCGATCTAGCCATACGTTGGAGCACGTAAAATCAATACCAAACAATTTTCCGAATTCTGTAGCTTTCTCTTTCAGAATTGGTCCACTCACAGGAATATCTGAACATCGAAACTGTTTGAACCATTTCAATAATGCTGCATCCACATCACCATGTTCGCATTTCCTAATTTTTTAAGTTTTTTCTCCATCTGGCGCTGGCGCCGGCTATCCTGTTACAGTGCTTATCGCTTGCATACAATGTATGTCTGTAGCCATGGGCGTAGCACGTGCACATGTATGTTTATATGAAATTTAGAGTAAAATATCTGAGAAATTTTTGACGCTATAACAGAGTAGTACAATATTTAGTGACGTTAAAACTGGGAAATTTTATAATGTTAAAGATATCAGTTTGACCGGACTTATGACAAAATAAAGCTACACCCTAGTTGACGTAACAGCCGAGGCCATAATAACCAAGTTCCACTGTATTACTTTGAATGTGGGTTGGGAATTCTTAGTATATAACAATTACCCCCCCTTAAAACCTACAACCACATACACAAATAGAATCTCCAAAGTTCAAAAAATAATACAACTTTATAAATTTATTTAGTATTTACAAAATTTGTTTTCTTGGCCGAAGGTTGTATTGAGGTTCTTCGATGTCTGAAGAGTCACAACTCAATTTGTTCTCTTCTATCTGTGTTGCTGCGTTGAACTTGCTGTCTCCTTGCGTAGCTTGGGGTTAACGGCTGTTCACACTTTAAACCGTAGGCTGGGTTTAAACTGAATGTGAAATGATAAAAGTGGACTGTATAAACGGTTTATTATAAAAAACAGATTAAATCATAATCATTCGATTCTGTGAGTCCGGGCATGCCCGTACGACTGCATATCTAATAATTTAAGCTAATTAAAATTGAATTAATTGAATCGTTCACATATTGACGGCTGTAAATTGAATTTTGCATAACACACCCGCGGAACAAGCTGTTGCCTCCTGGAGCTCCGTGAGTCGACTGCTAGATTGAAAAAGGGGGGGCACCGACCTTAGCTGGTTGGGCGATAAGCGATATGCAGCCGACATCACAGGTGAATCATGGTTTTTAGGTCTGAACATACTTTTTAGGTCTGAACAATAGATTTCATCTTGCTTTTTCCTTCAAGATTATAGGCTACAATTAAACGGTACAGAAATCAAAATCTTAACGTGTTGAACACGGGTCATTTCATTATTTATGGTCTTCATATGTAAGATTTGATTAGCAAAATGATTAGTTTCATTAACCATAAACTCTACTGTATCATCAGATAGAAACATAGTAAATAAATTGTAAGGATTTTTTTATGGAATTATCAGAACTTATGATTATGTTTGGTCTGAGCCTGCATTCTCTTAGAAGGAGTCTCAGTAATAGGAGTCCAATGTAATGTAGCTGCATTTTCAGGTTCTTCTGACGCTGAGATGTTACTTGAAAAACATAAATCAGCATCCATAGTTTTCTGGTAATCGGGATCTTCATCAGTATTATCAACAGGATCTTCATTGGTCACAACTCTAAGGGTCTGTAACTAACTGATGGGTTGACTAAAGTGCTGGGCTTAGTAGTTAGGTGGTGTTAGGAGTTTGTAGTCCTAGTACTCTGCTGAACAGTTGATAAACTGTTGGTTTATCAAGCATATTTGTTGCTTTCATATTTGTTTGGTTTTTCACCTGAAAAATTGAAAAAAGAGAGTCCCAGAACTGTATCTTTGATAGTGTTTTAGAAAAGTTTTACAGATTTCAAGAAATTGCTGTTGAAAACACATTGTTTTTAGTTTTAATGTGAATTTACTTGTTTAAATTGCCTTTAAATAAAAGTAAATATGTAATTTAAATTATAAAGAATTTAAAGCTGATAAATTTGATACATGTTTAGTCAATAAAAAAATATAGAAACATTAAAAAAATCAAGTTAGATCAAATGCTGTCTAACTTCATATGAATAACGAGGTGGTTCGCCTTCATGTTAAAAAACATTACAGCCCTTTTTCAAAGGGGATGTCTTCTAACAGGATTGACAACCAATCTTGTAAAGAATCTTCATATGGAATACCAGTAGGGTGATCTTGAATTACTTGAATTACTGGTCCCCAATTATATCACACCATACATTTAACGATAACTGGTTTTGAAAGTGTGAATCTATTATTTTGTTTGGATTTTTAATTGTCCACTGTGACTGTTTTTCACATTTTGTATTCTGTTTCTTGCAAAAAAAAATTCATTTGTGAATAAACATGTTTAATAATATTTCAATTTTATTGTACCAATTGGCAAAAATTTAATCTTAACTCATAGTCACCCGGTTAAGGCATCACGAAATTATGTTAAAAAAAACACACACACAACTGTTAAACAGCTGCTTCCTGATTTAAAATTAGAGTCTGAACTGTACAGAATTGCCAACTGTAGGTTTTTTTTATCAAATTTATCAAAACAATTTAGTGAATGTTGTTGTAATTATTTTTTGGTTTTAAATTATTGTATTAATATTAAATGCAATTAATATCTTTCAATTGAATAAATTGTTGTTATTAATAAATTGTTATTATTAAATAAAAAATAAGTGGTTGCAGTATATTATCAGAAGAAGAAATTTCTTAAATTTTTGGTGGTTTCCTCTCCAATAAAATTTGAGTTTTTATAATATTCATTTGTTTTTTTAAGTGACTTAACATACATCAAATTTCTTAAAATTAAATCCTTTATAAATTGTATTACATATTTACATTTATGTATTGGCAATTTAAACAAGTAAATTCACATCGGACCTAAAATAGTGTGTTTTTCAATACCAACTTCTTGAAATTTAAAATCCTTTTCTGTAAAAGTACCCAAGATACAGTTCTGAGACATTTTTTTCAATTTCTCAGGTCAAAACCAACATGAAACCATAAAACCTACCCTTTAATGTAAGTTCCAAGAATTTTAGTATGGCTTATTTTAGCCATGGAGCAGAAATCGAGGTCAGATTTTCCCAAGCCAAAATCGAAAAAGGAAGCATTTTGGAACCCGAGTTTATATTAAATTTCTTCTTTATTTTTAGCCTGTAGAATGCATTCGTGAAGTATGTCCCAACCCTTATGGACACTCTGTACAATATTGAACCACAAATCAGTCACTCGTACTAATTCTGTAACTCACTTAGCTAAAATCTTATTAAAGACTGATTCACTCTCAATCTCTCTCTCTCTCTCTCACTGTGTTATATAGGTTGGTAATGATGTAATTCACCATCTTTTGTCACTTACTAGATAAGCCGACAAAATTATAGGTGCTTATTCTGGAATCTTGTAGAACACACTATGTTTATTTATCAATATGAAGTACATTTATATAGAACATTCTAGTATACTCTACAAATAGTGTCTATCAATATACATAAGTTATACATAAAATGATGGATAATGTAAATACACATGAGTACATACTTAATCCATGAGAGTAACATAACCTACATACAATTCTAAGTAAATTTAATAATACCGATCACAAAATTTCTTAATACATTCCTAATATTACTTTGAATGTGGGTTGGGCATTCTTAGTATACAACAATTACCCCCCCCCTAAAAACCTACAACCACATACACAAATAGAATCTCCAAAGTTCAAAAAATTATACTACTTTATAAATTTATTTAGTATTTACAAAATTTGTTTTCTTGGCCGAAGGTTGTATTGAGGTTCTTTGATGTCTGAAGAGGCACCACTCAATTTGTTCTCTTCTATCTGTGTTGCTGCGTTGAACTTGTTGTCTCCTTGCGTAGCTTGGGGTTAACGGCTGTTCACACTTTAAACCATACGCTGGGTTTAAACTGAATGTGAAATGATAAAAGTGGACTGTATAAACGGTTTATTATAAAAAACAGATTAAATCATAATCATGCGATTCTGTGAATCCGGGCATGCCCATACGACTGCATATCTAATAGTTTAAGCTAATTAAAATTGAATTAATTGAATCGTTCCATATTGACGGCTGTAAATTGAATTTTGCATAACATACCCGCAGAACAAGCTGTTGCCTCCTGGAGCTCCATGAGTCGACTGCTAGATTGAAAAAGGGAGGGGAACCGACCTTAGCTGGTCGGGCGATAAGCGATATGCAGCCGACGTCACAGTGAATCATGGTTTTTAGGTCTGAACATACTTTGTAGGTCTGAACAAAAGATTTCATCTTGCTTTTTCCTTCAAGATTATAGGCTACAATTAAACGGTACAGAAATCAAAATCTTAACGTGTTGAACACGGGTCATTTCATTCTTTATCAACTTCTTATGCAAGATTTGATTAGCAAAATGATTAGTTTCATTAACCATAAACTCTACTGTATCATCAGATAGAAACATTGTAAGTAAATTGTAAGGATTTTTTAATGGAATTATCAGAACTTATGATTATGTTTGGTCTGAGCCTGCATTCTCTTAGAAGGAGTCTCAGTAATAGGAGTCCAATGTAATGTAGCTGCATTTTCAGGTTCTTCTGACGCTGAGATGTTACTTGAAAAACATAAATCAGCATCCATAGTTTTCTGGTAATCGGGATCTTCATCAGTATTATCAACAGGATCTTCATTGGTCACAACTCTAAGGGTCTGTAACTAACTGATGGGTTGACTAAAGTGCTGGGCTTAGTAGTTAGGTGGTGTTAGGAGTTTGTAGTCCTAGTACTCTGCTGAACAGTTGATAAACTGTTGGTTTATCAAGCATATTTGTTGCTTTCATATTTGTTTGGTTTTTCACCTGAAAAATTGAATCTCCAAAGTCAAACATTAATACAACTTTATAAATTTATTTAGTATTTACAAAATTTGTTTTCTTGGCCGAAGGTTGTATTGAGGTTCTTCAATGTCTGAAGAGTCACCACTCAATTTGTTCTCTTCTATCTGTGTTGCTGCGTTGAACTTGCTGTCTCCTTGCGTAGCTTGGGGTTAACGGCTGTTCACACTTTAAACCATAGGCTGGGTTTAAACTGAATGTGAAATGATAAAAGTGGACTGTATAAACGGTTTATTATAGAAAACAGATTAAATCATAATCATGCGATTCTGTGAATCCGGACATGCCCATACGACTGCATATCTAATAATTTAAGCTAATTAAAATTGAATAATTTAATCGTTCACACTTTGACCGCTGTAAATTGAATTTTGCATAACACACCCGCGGAACAAGCTGTTGCCTGCTGGAGATCCGTGAGTCGACTACTAGATTGAAAAAGGGGGGACAGACCTTAGCTGGTCGGACGATAAGCGATATGCAGCCGACGTCACAGGTAAATCATGGTTTTTAGGTCTGAACATACTTTGTAGGTCTGAACAATAGATTTCATCTTGCTTTTTCCTTCAAGATTATAGGTTACAATTAAACGGTACAGAAATCAAAATCTTAACGTGTTGAACACGTGTTATTTCATTATTTATGGACTTCTTATGCAAGATTTGATTAGCAAAATGATTAGTTTCATTAACCATAAACTCTACTGTATCATCAGATAGAAACATAGTAAATAAATTGTAAGGACTTTTTTATGGAATTATCAGAACTTATGATTATGTTTGGTCTGAGCCTGCATTCTCTTAGAAGGAGTCTCAGTAATAGGAGTCCAATGTAATGTAGCTACATTTTCAGGTTCTTCTGACGCTGAGATGTTACTTGAAAAACATAAATCAGCATCCATAGTTTTCTGGTAATCGGGATCTTCATCAGTATTATCAACAGGATCTTCATTGGTCACAACACTAAGGGTCTGTAACTAACTGATGGGTTGACTAAAGTGCTGGGCTTAGTAGTTAGGTGGTGTTAGGAGTTTGTAGTCCTAGTACTCTGCTGAACAGTTGATAAACTGTTGGTTTATCAAGCATATTTGTTGCTTTCATATTTGTTCGGTTTTTCACCTGAAAAATTGAGAAAAGAGAGTCCCAGAACTGTATCTATGATAGTGTTTTAGAAAAGTTTCACAGATTTCAAAAAATTGCTGTTGAAACACACTGTTTTTAGTTTTAATGTGAATTTACTTGTTTAAATTGCCTTTAAATAAAAGTAAATATGTAATTTAAATTATAAAGAATTTAAAGCTGATAAATTTGATGCATGTACAGTGAATAAAAAAATATAGAAACATTAAAAAAATCAAGTTATATTGAATGCTGTCCAACTTCATGTGAATAACGAGGTGGTTCGCCTTCATGTTAAAAAACATTACAGCCCTTTTTCAAAGGGGATGTTTTCTAACAGGATTGACAACCAATCTTGTAAAGAATCTTCATATGGAATACCAGTAGGGTGATCTAGAATAATAAATGGTGCAATTAACTGGTCCCCAATTATATCACACCATACATTTAACAATAACTGGTTTTGAAAGTGTGAATCTATTATTTTGTTTGGATTTTTAATTGTCCACTGTGACTGTTTTTCATATTTTGTATTCTGTTTCTTGCAAAAAAAAGATTCATTTGTGAAAAAACATGTTTAATAATATTTCAACTTTATTGTACCAATTGGCAAAAATTTAATCTTAACTCATAGTCACCAGGTTGAAGATGTTGAACAGTATGCATATGACAAGGTTACAAATTTTCTTTCCTTAGACTTCTCCAGACTTTAGTAAGAGGTATGCCTATTTGATATACAATCTTTCTAGTGCTGACTGCGCTCTATCATTTGAATGATATTTTCTTATTCAGTTACGTGCTGTTCTATAGGGTGTTTGATAGAACAAGCAATTGTTGGAAATGGCCTGTTAATTTATAAATTATGAAATATCAGAGAAAATGTTTTGTGACGTAGTAATCTTCTGTTTGCAATCTTCATTGGTATTCACATTTTGCAGCCCAGGAAAAGGTACATGTTTTCCATTTCTAAAACCATACCTACATCAAAAGAATAGGTACAAACTCATGATTTGAGAATTGTAAAGGCATCTCGAAATTATGTTAAAAAAACACACACACAACTGTTAAACAGCTGTTTCCTGATTTAAATTTAAAGTCTGAACTGTACAGAATTGCCACCTGTACGTTTTTTTTATCAAATTTATCAAAACAATTTAGTGAATGTTGTAATTATTTTTTTGTTTAAAATTATTTTATTAATATTAAATGAAATTAATATCTTTCAATTGAATAAATTGTTGTTACTAATAAATTGTTATTATTAAGTAAAAAAATAAATGGTTGCAGTATATTATCAGAAGAAGAAATTTCTTAAATTTTTGGTGGTTTCCTTTTCAAAAAAATTTGAGTTTTTATAATATTCATTTGTTTTTTTAAGTGACTTAACTTACATCAAATTTCTTAAAATTAAATCCTTTATAAATTGTATTACATATTTACATTTATTTATTGGCAATTTAAACAAGTAAATTCACATCGGACCTAAAATAGTGTGTTTTTCAAAACCAACTTTTTGAAATTTAAAATCCTTTTCTGTAAAAGTACCCAAGATACAGTTCTGAGACATTTTTTTCAATTTCTCAGGTCAAAACCAACATGAAACCATAAAACCTACCCTTTAATGTAAGTTCCAAGAATTTTAGTATGGCTTATTTTAGTCATGGAGCAGAAATCGAGGTCAGATTTTCCCAAGCCATAAATCGAGAAAGGAAGCATTTTGGAACCTGAGTTTATATTAAATTTCTTCTTTATTTTTAGCCTGTAGAATGCATTCGTGAAGTATGTCCCAACCCTTATGGACACTCTGTACAATATTGAACCACAAATCAGTCACTCGTACTAATTCTGTAACTCACTTAGCTAAAATCTTATTAAAGACTGAATCACTCTCAATCTCTCTCTCTCTCTCTCTCTCTCTCACTGTGTTATATAGGTTGGCAATGATGTAATTCACCATCCTTTGTCACTTACTAGATAAGCCGACAAAATTATAGGTGCTTATTCTGGAATCTTGTAGAACACACTATGTTTATTTATCAATATGAAGTACATTTATATAGAACATTCTAGTATACTCTACAAATAGTGTCTATCAATATACATAAGTTATACATAAAATGATGGATAATGTAAATACACATGAGTACATACTTAACCCATGAGAGTAACATAACCTACATACAATTCTAAGTAATTTTAATAATACCGATCACAAAATTTCTTAATACATTCATAATATTACTTTGAATGTGGGTTGGGCATTCTTAGTATACAACAAATACCCCCCCCCCCCCATAAAACCTACAACCACATACACAAATAGAATCTCCAAAGTTCAAAAAATTATACTACTTTATAAATTTATTTAGTATTTACAAAATTTGTTTTCTTGGCCGAAGGTTGTATTGAGGTTCTTCGATGTATGAAGAGGCACCACTCAATTTGTTCTCTTCTATCTGTGTTGCTGCGTTGAACTTGTTGTCTCCTTGCGTAGCTTGGGGTTAACGGCTGTTCACACTTTAAACCATACGCTGGGTTTAAACTGAATGTGAAATGATAAAAGTGGACTGTATAAACGGTTTATTATAAAAAACAGATTAAATCATAATCATGCGATTCTGTGAATCCGGGCATGCCCATACGACTGCATATCTAATAACTTAAGCTAATTAAAATTGAATTAATTGAATCGTTCCATATTGACAGCTGTAAATTGAATTTTGCATAACACACCCGCAGAACAACCTGTTGCCTCCTGGAGCTCCATGAGTCGACTGCTAGATTGAAAAAGGGAGGGGGACCGACCTTAGCTGGTCGGGCGATAAGCGATATGCAGCCGACGTCACAGGTGAATCATGGTTTTTAGGTCTGAACATACTTTGTAGGTCTGAACAAAAGATTTCATCTTGCTTTTTCCTTCAAGATTATAGGCTGCAATTAAACGGTACAGAAAACAAAATCTTAACGTGTTGAACACGGGACATTTCATTCTTTATCAACTTCTTATGCAAGATTTGATTAGCAAAATGATTAGTTTCATTAACCATAAACTCTAATGTATCATCAGATAGAAACATTGTAAGTAAATTGTAAGGATTTTTTTATGGAATTATCAGAACTTATGATTGTTTGGTCTGAGCCTGCATTCTCTTAGAAGGAGTCTCAGTAATAGGAGTCCACTGTAATGTAGCTGAATTTCAGGTTTTTCTGACGCTGAGATGTTACTTGAAAAACATAAATCAGCATCCATAGTTTTCTGATAATCGTATTATCAACAGGATCTTCATTGGTCACAACTCTAAGGGTCTGTAACTAACTGATGGGTTGACTAAAGTGCTGGGCTTAGTAGTTAGGTGGTGTTAGGAGTTTGTAGTCCTAGTACTCTGCTGAACAGTTGATAAACTGTTGGTTTATCAAGCATATTTGTTGCTTTCATATTTGTTTGGTTTTTCACCTGAAAAATTGAATCTCCAAAATCAAAAATTAATACAACTTTATAAATTTATTTAGTATTTACAAAATTTGTTTTCTTGGCCGAAGGTTGTATTGAGATTCTTCAATGTCTGAAGAGTCACCACTCAATTTGTTCTCTTCCATCTGTGTTGCTGCGTTGATATTGCTGTCTCCTTGCGTAGCTTGGGGTTAACGGCTGTTCACACTTTAAACCATAGGCTGGGTTTAAACTGAATGTGAAATGATAAAAGTGGACTGTATAAACGGTTTATTATAGAAAACAGATTAAATCATAATCATGCGATTCTGTGAATCCGGACATGACCATACGACTGCATATCTAATAATTTAAGCTAATTAAAATTGAATTAATTTAATCGTTCACACTTTGACCGCTGTAAATTGAATTTTGCATAACACACCCGCGGAACAAGCTGTTGCCTCCTGGAGATCCATGAGTCGACTACTAGATTGAAAAAGGGGGGACAGACCTTAGCTGGTTGGACGATAAGCGATATGCAGCCGACGTCACAGGTAAATCATGGTTTTTAGGTCTGAACATACTTTGTAGGTCTGAACAATAAATTTCATCTTGCTTTTTCCTTCAAGATTATAGGCTACAATTAAACGGTACAGAAATCGAAATCTTAACGTGTTGAACACGTGTTATTTCATTATTTATGGACTTCTTATGCAAGATTTGATTAGCAAAATGATTAGTTTCATTAACCATAAACTCTACTGTACCATCAGATAGAAACATAGTAAATAAATTGTAAGGATTTTTTTATGGAATTATCAGAACTTATGATTATGTTTGGTCTGAGCCTGCATTCTCTTAGAAGGAGTCTCAGTAATAGGAGTCCAATGTAATGTAGCTACATTTTCAGGTTCTTCTGACGCTGAGATGTTACTTGAAAAACATAAATCATCATCCATAGTTTTCTGGTAATCGGGATCTTCATCAGTATTATCAACAGGATCTTCATTGGTCACAACTCTAAGGGTCTGTAACTAACTGATGGGTTGACTAAAGTGCTGGGCTTAGTAGTTAGGTGGTTTAAGGAGTTTGTAGTCCTAGTACTCTGCTTGAACAGTTGATAAACTGTTGGTTTATCAAGCATATTTGTTGCTTTCATATTTGTTCGGTTTTTCACCTGAAAAATTGAGAAAAGAGAGTTTTAGAACTGTATCTATGATAGTGTTTTAGAAAAGTTTCACAGATTTCAAAAAATTGCTGTTGAAAAACACTGTTTTTAGTTTTAATGTGAATTTACTTGTTTAAATTGCCTTTAAATGAAAGTAAATATGTAATTTAAATTATAAAGAATTTAAAGCTGATAAATTTGATGCATGTACAGTGAATAAAAAAATATAGAAACATTAAAAAAATCAAGTCAGATCGAATGCTGTCCAACTTCATGTGAATAATGAGGTGGTTCGCCTTCATGTTAAAAAACATTACAGCCCTTTTTCAAAGGGGATGTCTTCTAACAGGATTGACAACCAATCTTGTAAAGAATCTTCATATGGAATACCAGTAGGGTGATCTTGAATAATAAATGGTGCAATTAACTGGTCCCCAATTATATCACACCATACATTTAACGATAACTGGTTTTGAAAGTGTGAATCTATTATTTTGTTTGGATTTTTAATTGTCCACTGTGACTGTTTTTCACATTTTGTATTCTGTTTCTTGCAAAAAAAAGATTCATTTGTGAATAAACATGTTTAATAATATTTCAATTTTATTGTACCAATTGGCAAAAATTTAATCTTAACTCATAGTCACCCGGTTGAAGATGTTGAACAGTATGCATATGACAAGGTTACAAATTTTCTTTCCTTAGTCTTCTCCAGACTTTAGTAAGAGGTATGCCTATTTGATATACAATCTTTCTAGTGCTGACTGCGCTCTATCATTTGAATGATATTTTCTTATTCAGTTACGTGCTGTTCTATAGGTTGTTTGATAGAACAAGCAATTGTTGGAAATGGCCTGTTAATTCATAAATTATGAAATATCAGAGAAAATGTTTTGTGACGTAGTAATCTTCTGTTTGCAATCTTCATTGGTATTCACATTTTGCAGCCCAGGAAAAGGTACATGTTTTCCATTTCTAAAACCATACCTACATCAAAAGAATAGGTACAAACTCATGATTTGAGAATTGTAAAGGCATCTCGAAATTATGTTAAAAAAACACACACACAACTGTTAAACAGCTGTTTCCTGATTTAAATTTAGAGTCTGAACTGTACAGAATTGCCAACTGTACGTTTTTTTTATCAAATTTATCAAAACAATTTAGTGAATGTTGTTGTAATTATTTTTTTGTTTAAAATGATGGTATTAATATTAAATGAAATTAATATCTTTCAATTGAATAAATTGTTGTTATTAATAAATAGTTATTATTAAGTAAAAAAATAAATGGTTGCAGTATATTATCAGAAGAAGAAATTTCTTAAATTTTTTGTGGTTTCCTCTTCAATAAAATTTGAGTTTTTATAATATTCATTTGTTTTTTTAAGTGACTTAACTTACATCAAATTTCATAAAATTAAATCCTTTATAAATTGTATTACATATTTACATTTATTTATTGGCAATTTAAAAAAGTAAATTCACATCGGACCTAAAATAGTGTGTTTTTCAATACCAACTTTTTGAAATTTAAAATCCTTTTCTGTAAAAGTACCCAAGATACAGTTCTGAGACATTTTTTTCAATTTCTCAGGTCAAAACCAACATGAAACCATAAAACCTACCCTTTAATGTAAGTTCCAAGAATTTTAGTATGGCTTATTTTAGCCATGCAGCAGAAATCGAGGTCAGATTTTCCCAAGCCATAAATCGAAAAAGGAAGCATTTTGGAACCCGAGTTTATATTAAATTTCTTCTTTATTTTTAGCCTGTAGAATGCATTTGTGAAGTATGTCCCAACCCTTATGGACACTCTGTACAATATTGAACCCCAAATCAGTCACTCGTACTAATTCTGTAACTCACTTAGCTAAAATCTTATTAAAGACTGATTCACTCTCAATCTCTCTCTCTCTCTCTCTCTCACTGTGTTTTATAGGTTGGTAATGATGTAATTCACCATCCTTTGTCACTTACTAGATAAGCCGACAAAATTATAGGTGCTTATTCTGGAATCTTGTAGAACACACTATGTTTATTTATCAATATGAAGTACATTTATATAGAACATTCTAGTATACTCTACAAATAGTGTCTATCAATATACATAAGTTATACATAAAATGATGGATAATGTAAATACACATGAGTACATACTTAATCCATGAGAGTAACATAACCTACATACAATTCTAAGTAATTTTAATAATACCGATCACAAAATTTCTTAATACATTCATAATATTACTTTGAATGTGGGTTGGGCATTCTTAGTATACAACAATTACCCCCCCCCCCCCCATAAAACCTACAACCACATACACAAATAGAATCTCCAAAGTTCAAAAAATTATACTACTTTATAAATTTATTTAGTATTTATAAAATTTGTTTTCTTGGCCGAAGGTTGTAGGAAGGCCGAAGAACCTCATTCTTCGATGTCTGAAGAGGCACCACTCAATTTGTTATCTTCTATCTGTGTTGCTGCGTTGAACTTGCTGTCTCCTTGCGTAGCTTGGGGTTAACGGCTGTTCACACTTTAAACCATACGCTGGGTTTAAACTGAATGTGAAATGATAAAAGTGGACTGTATAAACGGTTTATTATAAAAAACAGATTAAATCATAATCATGCGATTCTGTGAATACGGGCATGCCCATACGACTGCATATCTAATAACTTAAGCTAATTAAAATTGAATTAATTGAATCGTTCCATATTGACGGCTGTAAATTGAATTTTGCATAACACACCCGCAGAACAAGCTGTTGCCTCCTGGAGCTCCATGAGTCGACTGCTAGATTGAAAAAGGGAGGGGGACCGACCTTAGCTGGTCGGGCGATAAGCGATATGCAGCCGACGTCACAGGTGAATCATGGTTTTTAGCTCTGAACATACTTTGTAGGTCTGAACAAAAGATTTCATCTTGCTTTTTCCTTCAAGATTATAGGCTACAATTAAACGATACAGAAATCAAAATCTTAACGTGTTGAACACGGGTCATTTCATTCTTTATCAACTTCTTATGCAAGATTTGATTAGCAAAATGATTAGTTTCATTAACCATAAACTCTACTGTATCATCAGATAGAAACATAGTAAATAAATTGTTAGGATTTTTTTATGGAATTATCAGAACTTATGATTATGTTTGGTCTGAGCCTGCATTCTCTTAGAAGGAGTCTCAGTAATAGGAGTCCAATGTAATGTAGCTACATTTTCAGGTTCTTCTGACGCTGAGATGTTACTTGAAAAACATAAATCAGCATCCATAGTTTTCTGGTAATCGGGATCTTCATCAGTATTATCAACAGGATCTTCATTGGTCACAACTCTAAGGGTCTGTAACTAACTGATGGGTTAACTAAAGTGCTGGGCTTAGTAGTTAGGTGGTTTTAGGAGTTTGTAGTCCTAGTACTCTGCTTGAACAGTTGATAAACTGTTGGTTTATCAAGCATATTTGTTGCTTTCATATTTGTTCGGTTTTTCACCTGAAAAATTGAGAAAAGAGAGTCCCAGAACTGTATCTATGATAGTGTTTTAGAAAAGTTTCACAGATTTCAAAAAATTGCTGTTGAAAAACACTGTTTTTAGTTTTAATGAGAATTTACTTGTTTAAATTGCCTTTAAATGAAAGTAAATATGTAATTTAAATTATAAAGAATTTAAAGCTGATAAATTTGATGCATGTACAGTGAATAAAAAAATATAGAAACATTAAAAAAATCAAGTTAGATCGAATGCTGTCCAACTTCATGTGAATAATGAGGTGGTTCGCCTTCATGTTAAAAAAAATTACAGCCCTTTTTCAAAGGGGATGTCTTCTAACAGGATTGACAACCAATCTTGTAAAGAATCTTCATATGGAATACCAGTAGGGTGATCTTGAATAATAAATGGTGCAATTAACTGGTCCCCAATTATATCACACCATACATTTAACGATAACTGGTTTTGAAAGTGTGAATCTATTATTTTGTTTGGATTTTTAATTGTCCACTGTGACTGTTTTTCACATTTTGTATTCTGTTTCTTGCAAAAAAAAGATTCATTTGTGAATAAACATGTTTAATAATATTTCAA
Organism: Magicicada septendecula; assembly: GCA_034769895.1. Taxonomy (NCBI): domain Eukaryota; kingdom Metazoa; phylum Arthropoda; class Insecta; order Hemiptera; family Cicadidae; genus Magicicada; species Magicicada septendecula. Next base: position 376,997,819 of record CM068368.1, read on the forward strand.
TTTTATTGTACCAATTGGCAAAAATTTAATCTTAACTCATAGTCACCCGGTTGAAGATGTAGAACAGTATGCATATGACAAGGTTACAAATTTTCTTTCCTTAGTCTTCTCCAGACTTTAGTAAGAGGTATGCCTATTTGATATACAATCTTTCTAGTGCTGACTGCGCTCTATCATTTGAATGATATTTTCTTATTCAGTTACGTGCTGTTCTATAGGGTGTTTGATAGAACAAGCAATTGTTGGAAATGGCCTGTTAATTCATAAATTATGAAATATCAGAGAAAATGTTTTGTGACGTAGTAATCTTCTGTTTGCAATCTTCATTGGTATTCACATTTTGCAGCCCAGGAAAAGGTACATGTTTTCCATTTCTAAAACCATACCTACATCAAAAGAATAGGTACAAACTCATGATTTGAGAATTGTAAAGGCATCTCGAAATTATGTTAAAAAAACACACACACAACTGTTAAACAGCTGTTTCCTGATTTAAATTTAGAGTCTGAACTGTACAGAATTGCCAACTGTACGTTTTTTTTATCAAATTTATCAAAACAATTTAGTGAATGTTGTTGTAATTATTTTTTTGTTTAAAATGATGGTATTAATATTAAATGAAATTAATATCTTTCAATTGAATAAATTGTTGTTATTAATAAATAGTTATTATTAAGTAAAAAAATAAATGGTTGCAGTATATTATCAGAAGAAGAAATTTCTTAAATTTTTTGTGGTTTCCTCTTCAATAAAATTTGAGTTTTTATAATATTCATTTGTTTTTTTAAGTGACTTAACTTACATCAAATTTCATAAAATTAAATCCTTTATAAATTGTATTACATATTTACATTTATTTATTGGCAATTTAAACAAGTAAATACACATCGGACCTAAAATAGTGTGTTTTTCAATACCAACTTTTTGAAATTTAAAATCCTTTTCTGTAAAAGTACCCAAGATACAGTTCTGAGACATTTTTTTCAATTTCTCAGGTCAAAACCAACATGAAACCATAAAACCTACCCTTTAATGTAAGTTACAAGAATTTTAGTATGGCTTATTTTAGCCATGGAGCAGAAATCGAGGTCAGATTTTCCCAAGCCATAAATCGAAAAAGGAAGCATTTTGGAACCCGAGTTTATATTAAATTTCTTCTTTATTTTTAGCCTGTAGAATGCATTCGTGAAGTATGTCCCAACCCTTATGGACACTCTGTACAATATTGAACCACAAATCAGTCACTCGTACTAATTCTGTAACTCACTTAGCTAAAATCTTATTAAAGACTGATTCACTCTCAATCTCTCTCTCTCTCTCTCTCTCACTGTGTTTTATAGGTTGGTAATCATGTAATTCACCATCCTTTGTCACTTACTAGATAAGCCGACAAAATTATAGGTGCTTATTCTGGAATCTTGTAGAACCCACTATGTTTATTTATCAATATGAAGTACATTTATATAGAACATTCTAGTATACTCTACAAATAGTGTCTATCAATATACATAAGTTATACATAAAATGATGGATAATGTAAATACACATGAGTACATACTTAATCCATGAGAGTAACATAACCTACATACAATTCTAAGTAATTTTAATAATACCGATCACAAAATTTCTTAATACATTCATAATATTACTTTGAATGTGGGTTGGGCATTCTTAGTATACAACAATTACCCCCCCCCCCCATAAAACCTACAACCACATACACAAATAGAATCTCCAAAGTTCAAAAAATTATACTACTTTATAAATTTATTTAGTATTTATAAAATTTGTTTTCTTGGCCGAAGGTTGTATTGAGGTTCTTCGATGTCTGAAGAGGCACCACTCAATTTGTTATCTTCTATCTGTGTTGCTGCGTTGAACTTGCTGTCTCCTTGCGTAGCTTGGGGTTAACGGCTGTTCACACTTTAAACCATAGGCTGGGTTTAAACTGAATGTGAAATGATAAAAGTGGACTGTATAAACGGTTTATTATAGAAAACAGATTAAATCATAATCATGCGATTCTGTGAATCCGGACATGCCCATACGACTGCATATCTAATAATTTAAGCTAATTAAAATTGAATTAATTTAATCGTTCACACTTTGACCGCTGTAAATTGAATTTTGCATAACACACCCGCGGAACAAGCTGTTGCCTCCTGGAGATCCGTGAGTCGACTACTAGATTGAAAAAGAGGGGACAGACCTTAGCTGGTCGGACGATAAGCGATATGCAGCCGACGTCACAGGTAAATCATGGTTTTTAGGTCTGAACATACTTTGTAGGTCTGAACAATAGATTTCATCTTGCTTTTTCCTTCAAGATTATAGGCTACAATTAAACGGTACAGAAATCGAAATCTTAACGTGTTGAACACGTGTTATTTCATTATTTATGGACTTCTTATGCAAGATTTGATTAGCAAAATGATTAGTTTCATTAACCATAAACTCTACTGTATCATCAGATAGAAACATAGTAAATAAATTGTAAGGATTTTTTTATGGAATTATCAGAACTTATGATTATGTTTGGTCTGAGCCTGCATTCTCTTAGAAGGAGTCTCAGTAATAGGAGTCCAATGTAATGTAGCTACATTTTCAGGTTCTTCTGACGCTGAGATGTTACTTGAAAAACATAAATCAGCATCCATAGTTTTCTGGTAATCGGGATCTTCATCAGTATTATCAACAGGATCTTCATTGGTCACAACTCTAAGGGTCTGTAACTAACTGATGGGTTGACTAAAGTGCTGGGCTTAGTAGTTAGGTGGTTTTAGGAGTTTGTAGTCCTAGTACTCTGCTTGAACAGTTGATAAACTGTTGGTTTATCAAGCATATTTGTTGCTTTCATATTTGTTCGGTTTTTCACCTGAAAAATTGAGAAAAGAGAGTCCCAGAACTGTATCTATGATAGTGTTTTAGAAAAGTTTCTCAGGTTTCAAAAAATTGCTGTTGAAAAACACACTGTTTTTAGTTTTAATGTGAATTTACTTGTTTAAATTGCCTTTAAATAAAAGTACATATGTAATTTAAATTATAAAGAATTTAAAGCTGATAAATTTGATGCATGTACAGTGAATAAAAAAATATAGAAACATTAAAAAAATCAAGTTAGATCGAATGCTGTCCAACTTCATGTGAATAACGAGGTGGTTCGCCTTCATGTTAAAAAACATTACAGCCCTTTTTCAAAGGGGATGTCTTCTAACAGGATTGACAACCAATCTTGTAAAGAATCTTCATATGGAATACCAGTAGGGTGATCTTGAATAATAAATGGTGCAATTAACTGGTCCCCAATTATATCACACCATACATTTAACGATAACTGGTTTTGAAAGTGAGAATCTATTATTTTGTTTGGATTTTTAATTGTCCACTGTGACTGTTTTTCACATTTTGTATTCTGTTTCTTGCAAAAAAAGATTCATTTGTGAATAAACATGTTTAATAATATTTCAATTTTATTGTACCAATTGGCAAAAATTTAATCTTAACTCATAGTCACCCGTTTGAAGATGTTGAACAGTATGCATATGACAAGGTTACAAATTTTCTTTCCTTAGTCTTCTCCAGACTTTAGTAAGAGGTATGCCTATTTGATATACAATCTTTCTAGTGCTGACTGCGCTCTATCATTTGAATGATATTTTCTTATTCAGTTACGTGCTGTTCTATAGGGTGTTTGATAGAACAAGCAATTGTTGGAAATGGCCTGTTAATTCATAAATTATGAAATATCAAGAGAAAATGTTTTGTGACGTAGTAATCTTCTGTCTGCAATCTTCATTGGTATTCACATTTTGCAACCCAGGAAAAGGTACATGTTTTCCATTTCTAAAACCATACCTACATCAAAAGAATAGGTACAAACTCATGATTTGAGAATTATAAAGGCATCTCGAAATTATGTTAAAAAAACACACACACAACTGTTAAACAGCTGTTTCCTGATTTAAATTTAGAGTCTGAACTGTACAGAATTGCCAACTGTACGTTTTTTTTATCAAATTTATCAAAACAATTTAGTGAATGTTGTAATTATTGTTTTGTTTAAAATTATTGTATTAATATTAAATGAAATTAATATCTTTCAATTGAATAAATTGTTGTTATTAATAAATAGTTATTATTAAGTAAAAAAATAAATGGTTGCAGTATATTATCAGAAGAAGAAATTTCTTAAATTTTTTGTAGTTTCCTCTTCAATAAAATTTGAGTTTTTATAATATTCATTTGTTTTTTTAAGTGACTTAACTTACATCAAATTTCATAAAATTAAATCCTTTATAAATTGTATTACATATTTACATTTATTTATTGGCAATTTAAACAAGTAAATTCACATCGGACCTAAAATAGTGTGTTTTTCAATACCAACTTTTTGAAATTTAAAATCCTTTTCTGTAAAAGTACCCAAGATACAGTTCTGAGACATTTTTTTCAATTTCTCAGGTCAAAACCAACATGAAACCATAAAACCTACCCTTTAATGTAAGTTCCAAGAATTTTAGTATGGCTTATTTTAGCCATGGAGCAGAAATCGAGGTCAGATTTTCCCAAGCCATAAATCGAGAAAGGAAGCATTTTGGAACCTGAGTTTATATTAAATTTCTTCTTTATTTTTAGCCTGTAGAATGCATTCGTGAAGTATGTCCCAACCCTTATGGACACTCTGTACAATATTGAACCACAAATCAGTCACTCGTACTAATTCTGTAACTCACTTAGCTAAAAACTTATTAACGACTGATTCACTCTCAATCTCTCTCTCTCTCTCTCTCTCTCTCTCTCTCTCTCTCTCTCTGTGTTATATAGGTTGGTAATGATGTAATTCACCATCCTTTGTCACTTACTAGATAAGCCGACAAAATTATAGGTGCTTATTCTGGAATCTTGTAGAACACACTATGTTTATTTATCAATATGAAGTACATTTATATAGAACATTCTAGTATACTCTACAAATAGTGTCTATCAATATACATAAGTTATACATAAAATGATGGATAATGTAAATACACATGAGTACATACTTAATCCATGAGAGTAACATAACCTACATACAATTCTAAGTAATTTTAATAATACCGATCACAAAATTTCTTAATACATTCATAATATTACTTTGAATGTGGGTTGGGCATTCTTAGTATACAACAATTACCCCCCCCCCCATAAAACCTACAACCACATACACAAATAGAATCTCCAAAGTTCAAAAAATTATACTACTTTATAAATTTATTTAGTATTTACAAAATTTGTTTTCTTGGCCGAAGGTTGTATTGAGGTTCTTCGATGTCTGAAGAGGCACCACTCAATTTGTTCTCTTCTATCTGTGTTGCTGCGTTGAACTTGTTGTCTCCTTGCGTAGCTTGGGGTTAAAGGCTGTTCACACTTTAAACCATACGCTGGGTTTAAACTGAATGTGAAATGATAAAAGTGGACTGTATAAACGGTTTATTATAAAAAACAGATTAAATCATAATCATGCGATTCTGTGAATCCGGGCATGCCCATACGACTGCATATCTAATAACTTAAGCTAATTAAAATTGAATTAATTGAATCGTTCCATATTGACGGCTGTAAATTGAATTTTGCATAACACACCCGCAGAACAAGCTGCTGCCTCCTGGAGCTCCACGAGTCGACTGCTAGATTGAAAAAGGGAGGGGGACCGACCTTAGCTGGTCGGGCGATAAGCGATATGCAGCCGACGTCACAGGTGAATCATGGTTTTTAGGTCTGAACACACTTGTAGGTCTGAACAAAAGATTTCATCTTGCTTTTTCCTTCAAGATTATAGGCTACAATTAAACGGTACAGAAATCAAAATCTTAACGTGTTGAACACGGGTCATTTCATTCTTTATCAACTTCTTATGCAAGATTTGATTAGCAAAATGATTAGTTTCATTAACCATAAACTCTACTGTATCATCAGATAGAAACATTGAAAGTAAATTGTAAGGATTTTTTTATGGAATTATCAGAACTTATGATTATGTTTGGTCTGAGCCTGCATTCTCTTAGAAGGAGTCTCAGTAATAGGAGTCCAATGTAATGTAGCTGCATTTTCAGGTTCTTCTGACGCTGAGATGTTACTTGAAAAACATAAATCAGCATCCATAGTTTTCTGGTAATCAGGATCTTCATCAGTATTATTAACAGGATCTTCATTGGTCACAACTCTAAGGGTCTGTAACTAACTGATGGGTTGACTAAAGTGCTGGGCTTAGTAGTTAGGTGGTGTTAGGAGTTTGTAGTCCTAGTACTCTGCTGAACAGTTGATAAACTGTTGGTTTATCAACCATAATTGTTGCTTTCATATTAGTTTGGATTTTCACCTGAAAAATTGAATCTCCAAAGTCAAAAATTAATACAACTTTATAAATTTATTTAGTATTTACAAAATTTGTTTTCTTGGCCGAAGGTTGTATTGAGGTTCTTCAATGTCTGAAGAGTCACCACTCAATTTGTTCTCTTCTATCTGCGTTGAACTTGCTGTCTCCTTGCGTAGCTTGGGGTTAACGGCTGTTCACACTTTAAACCATAGGCTGGGTTTAAACTGAATGTGAAATGATAAAAGTGGACTGTATAAACGGTTTATTATAGAAAACAGATTAAATCATAATCATGCGATTCTGTGAATCCGGACATGCCCATATGACTGCATATCTAATAATTTAAGCTAATTAAAATTGAATTAATTTATTCGTTCACACTTTGACCGCTGTAAATTGAATTTTGCATAACACACCGGCGGAACAAACTGTTGTCTCCTGGAGATCCGTGAGTCGACTACTAGATTGAAAAAGGGGGGACAGACCTTAGCTGGTCGGACGATAAGCGATATGCAGCCGACGTCACAGGTAAATCATGGTTTTTAGGTCTGAACATACTTTGTAGGTCTGAACAATAGATTTCATCTTGCTTTTTGCTTCAAGATTATAGGCTACAATTAAACGGTACAGAAATCGAAATCTTAACGTGTTGAACACGTGTTATTTCATTATTTATGGACTTCTTATGCAAGATTTGATTAGCAAAATGATTAGTTTCATTAACCATAAACTCTACTGTATCATCAGATAGAAACATAGTAAATAAATTGTAAGGATTTTTTTATGGAATTATCAGAACTTATGATTATGTTTGGTCTGAGCCTGCATTCTCTTAGAAGGAGTCTCAGTAATAGGAGTCCAATGTAATGTAGCTACATTTTCAGGTTCTTCTGACGCTGAGATGTTACTTGAAAAACATAAATCAGCATCCATAGTTTTCTGGTAATCGGGATCTTCATCAGTATTATCAACAGGATCTTCATTGGTCACAACTCTAAGGGTCTGTAACTAACTGATGGGTTGACTAAAGTGCTGGGCTTAGTAGTTAGGTGGTTTTAGGAGTTTGTAGTCCTAGTACTCTGCTTGAACAGTTGATAAACTGTTGGTTTATCAAGCATATTTGTTGCTTTCATATTTGTTCGGTTTTTCACCTGAAAAATTGAGAAAAGAGAGTCCCAGAACTGTATCTATGATAGTGTTTTAGAAAAGTTTCTCAGGTTTCAAAAAATTGCTGTTGAAAAACACACTGTTTTTAGTTTTAATGTGAATTTACTTGTTTAAATTGCCTTTAAATAAAAGTACATATGTAATTTAAATTATAAAGAATTTAAAGCTGATAAATTTGATGCATGTACAGTGAATAAAAAAATATAGAAACATTAAAAAAATCAAGTTAGATCGAATGCTGTCCAACTTCATGTGAATAACGAGGTGGTTCGCCTTCATGTTAAAAAACATTACAGCCCTTTTTCAAAGGGGATGTCTTCTAACAGGATTGACAACCAATCTTGTAAAGAATCTTCATATGGAATACCAGTAGGGTGAGCTTGAATAATAAATGGTGCAATTAACTGGTCCCCAATTATATCACACCATACATTTAACAATAACTGGTTTTGAAAGTGTGAATCTATTATTTTGTTTGAATTTTTAATTGTCCACTGTGACTGTTTTTCACATTTTGTATTCTGTTTCTTGCAAAAAAAGATTCATTTGTGAATAAACATGTTTACTAATATTTCAATTTTATTGTACCAATTGGCAAAAATTTAATCTTAACTCATAGTCACCCGGTTGAAGATGTTGAACAGTATGCATATGACAAGGTTACAAATTTTCTTTCCTTAGTCTTCTCCAGACTTTAGTAAGAGGTATTCCTATTTGATATACAATCTTTCTAGTGCTGACTGCGCTCTATCATTTGAATGATATTTTCTTATTCAGTTACATGCTGTTCTATAGAGTGTTTGATAGAACAAGCAATTGTTGGAAATGGCCTGTTAATTCATAAATTATGAAATATCAAGAGAAAATGTTTTGTGACGTAGTAATCTTCTGTTTGCAATCTTCATTGGTATTCACATTTTGCAGCCCAGGAAAAGGTACATGTTTTCCATTTCTAAAACCATACCTACATCAAAAGAATAGGTACAAACTCATGATTTGAGAATTATAAAGGCATCTCGAAATTATGTTAAAAAAAACACACACACAACTGTTAAACAGCTGTTTCCTGATTTAAATTTAGAGTCTGAACTGTACAGAATTGCCAACTGTACGTTTTTTTTATCAAATTTATCAAAACAATTTAGTGAATGTTGTAATTATTGTTTTGTTTAAAATTATTGTATTAATATTAAATGAAATTAATATCTTTCAATTGAATAAATTGTTGTTATTAATAAATAGTTATTATTAAGTAAAAAAATAAATGGTTGCAGTATATTATCAGAAGAAGAAATTTCTTAAATTTTTTGTAGTTTCCTCTTCAATAAAATTTGAGTTTTTATAATATTCATTTGTTTTTTTAAGTGACTTAACTTACATCAAATTTCATAAAATTAAATCCTTTATAAATTGTATTACATATTTACATTTATTTATTGGCAATTTAAACAAGTAAATTCACATCGGACCTAAAATAGTGTGTTTTTCAATACCAACTTTTTGAAATTTAAAATCCTTTTCTGTAAAAGTACCCAAGATACAGTTCTGAGACATTTTTTTCAATTTCTCAGGTCAAAACCAACATGAAACCATAAAACCTACCCTTTAATGTAAGTTCCAAGAATTTTAGTATGGCTTATTTTAGCCATGGAGCAGAAATCGAGGTCAGATTTTCCCAAGCCATAAATCGAGAAAGGAAGCATTTTGGAACCTGAGTTTATATTAAATTTCTTCTTTATTTTTAGCCTGTAGAATGCATTCGTGAAGTATGTCCCAACCCTTATGGACACTCTGTACAATATTGAACCACAAATCAGTCACTCGTACTAATTCTGTAACTCACTTAGCTAAAAACTTATTAAAGACTGATTCACTCTCAATCTCTCTCTCTCTCTCTCTCTCTCTCTCTCTCTCTCTCTCTCTCTCTCTCTCTCTGTGTTATATAGGTTGGTAATGATGTAATTCACCATCCTTTGTCACTTACTAGATAAGCCGACAAAATTATAGGTGCTTATTCTGGAATCTTGTAGAACACACTATGTTTATTTATCAATATGAAGTACATTTATATAGAACATTCTAGTATACTCTACAAATAGTGTCTATCAATATACATAAGTTATACATAAAATGATGGATAATGTAAATACACATGAGTACATACTTAATCCATGAGAGTAACATAACCTACATACAATTCTAAGTAATTTTAATAATACCGATCACAAAATTTCTTAATACATTCATAATATTACTTTGAATGTGGGTTGGGCATTCTTAGTATACAACAATTACCCCCCCCCCCCATAAAACCTACAACCACATACACAAATAGAATCTCCAACGTTCAAAAAATTATACTACTTTATAAATTTATTTAGTATTTACAAAATTTGTTTTCTTGGCCGAAGGTTGTATTGAGGTTCTTCGATGTCTGAAGAGGCACCACTCAATTTGTTCTCTTCTATCTGTGTTGCTGCGTTGAACTTGTTGTCTCCTTGCGTAGCTTGGGGTTAAAGGCTGTTCACACTTTAAACCATACGCTGGGTTTAAACTGAATGTGAAATGATAAAAGTGGACTGTATAAACGGTTTATTATAAAAAACAGATTAAATCATAATCATGCGATTCTGTGAATCCGGGCATGCCCATACGACTGCATATCTAATAACTTAAGCTAATTAAAATTGAATTAATTGAATCGTTCCATATTGACGGCTGTAAATTGAATTTTGCATAACACACCCGCAGAACAAGCTGCTGCCTCCTGGAGCTCCACGAGTCGACTGCTAGATTGAAAAAGGGAGGGGGACCGACCTTAGCTGGTCGGGCGATAAGCGATATGCAGCCGACGTCACAGGTGAATCATGGTTTTTAGGTCTGAACACACTTGTAGGTCTGAACAAAAGATTTCATCTTGCTTTTTCCTTCAAGATTATAGGCTACAATTAAACGGTACAGAAATCAAAATCTTAACGTGTTGAACACGGGTCATTTCATTCTTTATCAACTTCTTATGCAAGATTTGATTAGCAAAATGATTAGTTTCATTAACCATAAACTCTACTGTATCATCAGATAGAAACATTGAAAGTAATTTGTAAGGATTTTTTTATGGAATTATCAGAACTTATGATTATGTTTGGTCTGAGCCTGCATTCTCTTAGAAGGAGTCTCAGTAATAGGAGTCCAATGTAATGTAGCTGCATTTTCAGGTTCTTCTGACGCTGAGATGTTACTTGAAAAATATAAATCAGCATCCATAGTTTTCTGGTAATCAGGATCTTCATCAGTATTATTAACAGGATCTTCATTGGTCACAACTCTAAGGGTCTGTAACTAACTGATGGGTTGACTAAAGTGCTGGGCTTAGTAGTTAGGTGGTGTTAGGAGTTTGTAGTCCTAGTACTCTGCTGAACAGTTGATAAACTGTTGGTTTATCAACCATAATTGTTGCTTTCATATTAGTTTGGTTTTTCACCTGAAAAATTGAATCTCCAAAGTCAAAAATTAATACAACTTTATAAATTTATTTAGTATTTACAAAATTTGTTTTCTTGGCCGAAGGTTGTATTGAGGTTCTTCAATGTCTGAAGAGTCACCACTCAATTTGTTCTCTTCTATCTGCGTTGAACTTGCTGTCTCCTTGCGTAGCTTGGGGTTAACGGCTGTTCACACTTTAAACCATAGGCTGGGTTTAAACTGAATGTGAAATGATAAAAGTGGACTGTATAAACGGTTTATTATAGAAAACAGATTAAATCATAATCATGCGATTCTGTGAATCCGGACATGCCCATATGACTGCATATCTAATAATTTAAGCTAATTAAAATTGAATTAATTTATTCGTTCACACTTTGACCGCTGTAAATTGAATTTTGCATAACACACCGGCGGAACAAACTGTTGCCTCCTGGAGATCCGTGAGTCGACTACTAGATTGAAAAAGGGGGGACAGACCTTAGCTGGTCGGACGATAAGCGATATGCAGCCGACGTCACAGGTAAATCATGGTTTTTAGGTCTGAACATACTTTGTAGGTCTGAACAATAGATTTCATCTTGCTTTTTACTTCAAGATTATAGGCTACAATTAAACGGTACAGAAATCGAAATCTTAACGTGTTGAACACGTGTTATTTCATTATTTATGGACTTCTTATGCAAGATTTGATTAGCAAAATGATTAGTTTCATTAACCATAAACTCTACTGTATCATCAGATAGAAACATAGTAAATAAATTGTAAGGATTTTTTTATGGAATTATCAGAACTTATGATTATGTTTGGTCTGAGCCTGCATTCTCTTAGAAGGAGTCTCAGTAATAGGAGTCCAATGTAATGTAGCTACATTTTCAGGTTCTTCTGACGCTGAGATGTTACTTGAAAAACATAAATCAGCATCCATAGTTTTCTGGTAATCGGGATCTTCATCAGTATTATCAACAGGATCTTCATTGGTCACAACTCTAAGGGTCTGTAACTAACTGATGGGTTGACTAAAGTGCTGGGCTTAGTAGTTAGGTGGTTTTAGGAGTTTGTAGTCCTAGTACTCTGCTTGAACAGTTGATAAACTGTTGGTTTATCAAGCATATTTGTTGCTTTCATATTTGTTCGGTTTTTCACCTGAAAAATTGAGAAAAGAGAGTCCCAGAACTGTATCTATGATAGTGTTTTAGAAAAGTTTCTCAGGTTTCAAAAAATTGCTGTTGAAAAACACACTGTTTTTAGTTTTAATGTGAATTTACTTGTTTAAATTGCCTTTAAATAAAAGTACATATGTAATTTAAATTATAAAGAATTTAAAGCTGATAAATTTGATGCATGTACAGTGAATAAAAAAATATAGAAACATTAAAAAAATCAAGTTAGATCGAATGCTGTCCAACTTCATGTGAATAACGAGGTGGTTCGCCTTCATGTTAAAAAACATTACAGCCCTTTTTCAAAGGGGATGTCTTCTAACAGGATTGACAACCAATCTTGTAAAGAATCTTCATATGGAATACCAGTAGGGTGAGCTTGAATAATAAATGGTGCAATTAACTGGTCCCCAATTATATCACACCATACATTTAACAATAACTGGTTTTGAAAGTGTGAATCTATTATTTTGTTTGAATTTTTAATTGTCCACTGTGACTGTTTTTCACATTTTGTATTCTGTTTCTTGCAAAAAAAGATTCATTTGTGAATAAACATGTTTACTAATATTTCAATTTTATTGTACCAATTGGCAAAAATTTAATCTTAACTCATAGTCACCCGGTTGAAGATGTTGAACAGTATGCATATGACAAGGTTACAAATTTTCTTTCCTTAGTCTTCTCCAGACTTTAGTAAGAGGTATTCCTATTTGATATACAATCTTTCTAGTGCTGACTGCGCTCTATCATTTGAATGATATTTTCTTATTCAGTTACATGCTGTTCTATAGAGTGTTTGATAGAACAAGCAATTGTTGGAAATGGCCTGTTAATTCATAAATTATGAAATATCAAGAGAAAATGTTTTGTGACGTAGTAATCTTCTGTTTGCAATCTTCATTGGTATTCACATTTTGCAGCCCAGGAAAAGGTACATGTTTTCCATTTCTAAAACCATACCTACATCAAAAGAATAGGTACAAACTCATGATTTGAGAATTGTAAAGGCATCTCGAAATTATGTTAAAAAAACACACACACAACTGTTAAACAGCTGTTTCCTGATTTAAATTTAGAGTCTGAACTGTACAGAATTGCCAAATGTACGTTTTTTTTTATCAAATTTATCAAAACAATTTAGTGAATGTTGTAATTATTTTTTTGTTTAAAATTATTGTATTAATATTAAATGAAATTAATATCTTTCAATTGAATAAATTGTTGTTATTAATAAATAGTTATTATTAAGTAAAAAAATAAATGGTTGCAGTATATTATCAGAAGAAGAAATTTCTTAAATTTTTTGTAGTTTCCTCTTCAATAAAATTTGAGTTTTTATAATATTCATTTGTTTTTTTAAGTGACTTAACTTATATCAAATTTCATAAAATTAAATCCTTTATAAATTGTATTACATATTTACATTTATTTATTGGCAATTTAAACAAGTAAATTCACATCGGACCTAAAATAGTGTGTTTTTCAATACCAACTTTTTGAAATTTAAAATCCTTTTCTGTAAAAGTACCCAAGATACAGTTCTGAGACATTTTTTTCAATTTCTCAGGTCAAAACCAACATGAAACCATAAAACCTACCCTTTAATGTAAGTTACAAGAATTTTAGTATGGCTTATTTTAGCCATGGAGCAGAAATCGAGGTCAGATTTTCCCAAGCCATAAATCGAAAAAGGAAGCATTTTGGAACCCGAGTTTATATTAAATTTCTTCTTTATTTTTAGCCTGTAGAATGCATTCGTGAAGTATGTCCCAACCCTTATGGACACTCTGTACAATATTGAACCACAAATCAGTCACTCGTACTAATTCTGTAACTCACTTAGCTAAAATCTTATTAAAGACTGATTCACTCTCAATCTCTCTCTCTCTCACTGTGTTATATAGGTTGGTAATGATGTAATTCACCATCCTTTGTCACTTACTAGATAAGCCGACAAAATTATAGGTGCTTATTCTGGAATCTTGTAGAACCCACTATGTTTATTTATCAATATGAAGTACATTTATATAGAACATTCTAGTATACTCTACAAATAGTGTCTATCAATATACATAAGTTATACATAAAATGATGGATAATGTAAATACACATGAGTACATACTTAATCCATGAGAGTAACATAACCTACATACAATTCTAAGTAATTTTAATAATACCGATCACAAAATTTCTTAATACATTCATAATATTACTTTGAATGTGGGTTGGGCATTCTTAGTATACAACAATTACCCCCCCCCCCCATAAAACCTACAACCACATACACAAATAGAATCTCCAAAGTTCAAAAAATTATACTACTTTATAAATTTATTTAGTATTTATAAAATTTGTTTTCTTGGCCGAAGGTTGTATTGAGGTTCTTCGATGTCTGAAGAGGCACCACTCAATTTGTTATCTTCTATCTGTGTTGCTGCGTTGAACTTGCTGTCTCCTTGCGTAGCTTGGGGTTAACGGCTGTTCACACTTTAAACCATAGGCTGGGTTTAAACTGAATGTGAAATGATAAAAGTGGACTGTATAAACGGTTTATTATAGAAAACAGATTAAATCATAATCATGCGATTCTGTGAATCCGGACATGCCCATACGACTGCATATCTAATAATTTAAGCTAATTAAAATTGAATTAATTTAATCGTTCACACTTTGACCGCTGTAAATTGAATTTTGCATAACACACCCGCAGAACAAGCTGCTGCCTCCTGGAGCTCCACGAGTCGACTGCTAGATTGAAAAAGGGAGGGGGACCGACCTTAACTGGTCGGGCGATAAGCGATATGCAGCCGACGTCACAGGTGAATCATGGTTTTTAGGTCTGAACACACTTGTAGGTCTGAACAAAAGATTTCATCTTGCTTTTTCCTTCAAGATTATAGGCTACAATTAAACGGTACAGAAATCAAAATCTTAACGTGTTGAACACGGGTCATTTCATTCTTTATCAACTTCTTATGCAAGATTTGATTAGCAAAATGATTAGTTTCATTAACCATAAACTCTACTGTATCATCAGATAGAAACATTGAAAGTAAATTGTAAGGATTTTTTTATGGAATTATCAGAACTTATGATTATGTTTGGTCTGAGCCTGCATTCTCTTAGAAGGAGTCTCAGTAATAGGAGTCCAATGTAATGTAGCTGCATTTTCAGGTTCTTCTGACGCTGAGATGTTACTTGAAAAACATAAATCAGCATCCATAGTTTTCTGGTAATCAGGATCTTCATCAGTATTATTAACAGGATCTTCATTGGTCACAACTCTAAGGGTCTGTAACTAACTGATGGGTTGACTAAAGTGCTGGGCTTAGTAGTTAGGTGGTGTTAGGAGTTTGTAGTCCTAGTACTCTGCTGAACAGTTGATAAACTGTTGGTTTATCAACCATAATTGTTGCTTTCATATTAGTTTGGTTTTTCACCTGAAAAATTGAATCTCCAAAGTCAAAAATTAATACAACTTTATAAATTTATTTAGTATTTACAAAATTTGTTTTCTTGGCCGAAGGTTGTATTGAGGTTCTTCAATGTCTGAAGAGTCACCACTCAATTTGTTCTCTTCTATCTGCGTTGAACTTGCTGTCTCCTTGCGTAGCTTGGGGTTAACGGCTGTTCACACTTTAAACCATACGCTGGGTTTAAACTGAATGTGAAATGATAAAAGTGGACTGTATAAACGGTTTATTATAGAAAACAGATTAAATCATAATCATGCGATTCTGTGAATCCGGACATGCCCATATGACTGCATATCTAATAATTTAAGCTAATTAAAATTGAATTAATTTATTCGTTCACACTTTGACCGCTGTAAATTGAATTTTGCATAACACACCGGCGGAACAAACTGTTGCCTCCTGGAGATCCGTGAGTCGACTACTAGATTGAAAAAGGGGGGACAGACCTTAGCTGGTCGGACGATAAGCGATATGCAGCCGACGTCACAGGTAAATCATGGTTTTTAGGTCTGAACATACTTTGTAGGTCTGAACAATAGATTTCATCTTGCTTTTTGCTTCAAGATTATAGGCTACAATTAAACGGTACAGAAATCGAAATCTTAACGTGTTGAACACGTGTTATTTCATTATTTATGGACTTCTTATGCAAGATTTGATTAGCAAAATGATTAGTTTCATTAACCATAAACTCTACTGTATCATCAGATAGAAACATAGTAAATAAATTGTAAGGATTTTTTTATGGAATTATCAGAACTTATGATTATGTTTGGTCTGAGCCTGCATTCTCTTAGAAGGAGTCTCAGTAATAGGAGTCCAATGTAATGTAGCTACATTTTCAGGTTCTTCTGACGCTGAGATGTTACTTGAAAAACATAAATCAGCATCCATAGTTTTCTGGTAATCGGGATCTTCATCAGTATTATCAACAGGATCTTCATTGGTCACAACTCTAAGGGTCTGTAACTAACTGATGGGTTGACTAAAGTGCTGGGCTTAGTAGTTAGGTGGTTTTAGGAGTTTGTAGTCCTAGTACTCTGCTTGAACAGTTGATAAACTGTTGGTTTATCAAGCATATTTGTTGCTTTCATATTTGTTCGGTTTTTCACCTGAAAAATTGAGAAAAGAGAGTCCCAGAACTGTATCTATGATAGTGTTTTAGAAAAGTTTCTCAGGTTTCAAAAAATTGCTGTTGAAAAACACACTGTTTTTAGTTTTAATGTGAATTTACTTGTTTAAATTGCCTTTAAATAAAAGTACATATGTAATTTAAATTATAAAGAATTTAAAGCTGATAAATTTGATGCATGTACAGTGAATAAAAAAATATAGAAACATTAAAAAAATCAAGTTAGATCGAATGCTGTCCAACTTCATGTGAATAACGAGGTGGTTCGCCTTCATGTTAAAAAACATTACAGCCCTTTTTCAAAGGGGATGTCTTCTAACAGGATTGACAACCAATCTTGTAAAGAATCTTCATATGGAATACCAGTAGGGTGAGCTTGAATAATAAATGGTGCAATTAACTGGTCCCCAATTATATCACACCATACATTTAACAATAACTGGTTTTGAAAGTGTGAATCTATTATTTTGTTTGAATTTTTAATTGTCCACTGTGACTGTTTTTCACATTTTGTATTCTGTTTCTTGCAAAAAAAGATTCATTTGTGAATAAACATGTTTACTAATATTTCAATTTTATTGTACCAATTGGCAAAAATTTAATCTTAACTCATAGTCCCGGTTGAAGATGTTGAACAGTATGCATATGACAAGGTTACAAATTTTCTTTCCTTAGTCTTCTCCAGACTTTAGTAAGAGGTATTCCTATTTGATATACAATCTTTCTAGTGCTGACTGCGCTCTATCATTTGAATGATATTTTCTTATTCAGTTACATGCTGTTCTATAGAGTGTTTGATAGAACAAGCAATTGTTGGAAATGGCCTGTTAATTCATAAATTATGAAATATCAAGAGAAAATGTTTTGTGACGTAGTAATCTTCTGTTTGCAATCTTCATTGGTATTCACATTTTGCAGCCCAGGAAAAGGTACATGTTTTCCATTTCTAAAACCATACCTACATCAAAAGAATAGGTACAAACTCATGATTTGAGAATTGTAAAGGCATCTCGAAATTATGTTAAAAAAACACACACACAACTGTTAAACAGCTGTTTCCTGATTTAAATTTAGAGTCTGAACTGTACAGAATTGCCAAATGTACGTTTTTTTTTATCAAATTTATCAAAACAATTTAGTGAATGTTGTAATTATTTTTTTGTTTAAAATTATTGTATTAATATTAAATGAAATTAATATCTTGCAATTGAATAAATTGTTGTTATTAATAAATAGTTATTATTAAGTAAAAAAATAAATGGTTGCAGTATATTATCAGAAGAAGAAATTTCTTAAATTTTTTGTAGTTTCCTCTTCAATAAAATTTGAGTTTTTATAATATTCATTTGTTTTTTTAAGTGACTTAACTTATATCAAATTTCATAAAATTAAATCCTTTATAAATTGTATTACATATTTACATTTATTTATTGGCAATTTAAACAAGTAAATTCACATCGGACCTAAAATAGTGTGTTTTTCAATACCAACTTTTTGAAATTTAACATCCTTTTCTGTAAAAGTACCCAAGATACAGTTCTGAGACATTTTTTTCAATTTCTCAGGTCAAAACCAACATGAAACCATAAAACCTACCCTTTAATGTAAGTTACAAGAATTTTAGTATGGCTTATTTTAGCCATGGAGCAGAAATCGAGGTCAGATTTTCCCAAGCCATAAATCGAAAAAGGAAGCATTTTGGAACCCGAGTTTATATTAAATTTCTTCTTTATTTTTAGCCTGTAGAATGCATTCGTGAAGTATGTCCCAACCCTTATGGACACTCTGTACAATATTGAACCACAAATCAGTCACTCGTACTAATTCTGTAACTCACTTAGCTAAAATCTTATTAAAGACTGATTCACTCTCAATCTCTCTCTCTCTCACTGTGTTATATAGGTTGGTAATGATGTAATTCACCATCCTTTGTCACTTACTAGATAAGCCGACAAAATTATAGGTGCTTATTCTGGAATCTTGTAGAACCCACTATGTTTATTTATCAATATGAAGTACATTTATATAGAACATTCTAGTATACTCTACAAATAGTGTCTATCAATATACATAAGTTATACATAAAATGATGGATAATGTAAATACACATGAGTACATACTTAATCCATGAGAGTAACATAACCTACATACAATTCTAAGTAATTTTAATAATACCGATCACAAAATTTCTTAATACATTCATAATATTACTTTGAATGTGGGTTGGGCATTCTTAGTATACAACAATTACCCCCCCCCCCATAAAACCTACAACCACATACACAAATAGAATCTCCAAAGTTCAAAAAATTATACTACTTTATAAATTTATTTAGTATTTACAAAATTTGTTTTCTTGGCCGAAGGTTGTATTGAGGTTCTTCGATGTCTGAAGAGGCACCACTCAATTTGTTATCTTCTATCTGTGTTGCTGCGTTGAACTTGCTGTCTCCTTGCGTAGCTTGGGGTTAACGGCTGTTCACACTTTAAACCATAGGCTGGGTTTAAACTGAATGTGAAATGATAAAAGTGGACTGTATAAACGGTTTATTATAGAAAACAGATTAAATCATAATCATGCGATTCTGTGAATCCGGACATGCCCATACGACTGCATATCTAATAATTTAAGCTAATTAAAATTGAATTAATTTAATCGTTCACACTTTGACCGCTGTAAATTGAATTTTGCATAACACACCCGCAGAACAAGCTGCTGCCTCCTGGAGCTCCACGAGTCGACTGCTAGATTGAAAAAGGGAGGGGGACCGACCTTAGCTGGTCGGGCGATAAGCGATATGCAGCCGACGTCACAGGTGAATCATGGTTTTTAGGTCTGAACACACTTGTAGGTCTGAACAAAAGATTTCATCTTGCTTTTTCCTTCAAGATTATAGGCTACAATTAAACGGTACAGAAATCAAAATCTTAACGTGTTGAACACGGGTCATTTCATTCTTTATCAACTTCTTATGCAAGATTTGATTAGCAAAATGATTAGTTTCATTAACCATAAACTCTACTGTATCATCAGATAGAAACATTGAAAGTAAATTGTAAGGATTTTTTTATGGAATTATCAGAACTTATGATTATGTTTGGTCTGAGCCTGCATTCTCTTAGAAGGAGTCTCAGTAATAGGAGTCCAATGTAATGTAGCTGCATTTTCAGGTTCTTCTGACGCTGAGATGTTACTTGAAAAACATAAATCAGCATCCATAGTTTTCTGGTAATCAGGATCTTCATCAGTATTATTAACAGGATCTTCATTGGTCACAACTCTAAGGGTCTGTAACTAACTGATGGGTTGACTAAAGTGCTGGGCTTAGTAGTTAGGTGGTGTTAGGAGTTTGTAGTCCTAGTACTCTGCTGAACAGTTGATAAACTGTTGGTTTATCAACCATAATTGTTGCTTTCATATTAGTTTGGTTTTTCACCTGAAAAATTGAATCTCCAAAGTCAAAAATTAATACAACTTTATAAATTTATTTAGTATTTACAAAATTTGTTTTCTTGGCCGAAGGTTGTATTGAGGTTCTTCAATGTCTGAAGAGTCACCACTCAATTTGTTCTCTTCTATCTGCGTTGAACTTGCTGTCTCCTTGCGTAGCTTGGGGTTAACGGCTGTTCACACTTTAAACCATACGCTGGGTTTAAACTGAATGTGAAATGATAAAAGTGGACTGTATAAACGGTTTATTATAGAAAACAGATTAAATCATAATCATGCGATTCTGTGAATCCGGACATGCCCATATGACTGCATATCTAATAATTTAAGCTAATTAAAATTGAATTAATTTATTCGTTCACACTTTGACCGCTGTAAATTGAATTTTGCATAACACACCGGCGGAACAAACTGTTGCCTCCTGGAGATCCGTGAGTCGACTACTAGATTGAAAAAGGGGGGACAGACCTTAGCTGGTCGGACGATAAGCGATATGCAGCCGACGTCACAGGTAAATCATGGTTTTTAGGTCTGAACATACTTTGTAGGTCTGAACAATAGATTTCATCTTGCTTTTTGCTTCAAGATTATAGGCTACAATTAAACGGTACAGAAATCGAAATCTTAACGTGTTGAACACGTGTTATTTCATTATTTATGGACTTCTTATGCAAGATTTGATTAGCAAAATGATTAGTTTCATTAACCATAAACTCTACTGTATCATCAGATAGAAACATAGTAAATAAATTGTAAGGATTTTTTTATGGAATTATCAGAACTTATGATTATGTTTGGTCTGAGCCTGCATTCTCTTAGAAGGAGTCTCAGTAATAGGAGTCCAATGTAATGTAGCTACATTTTCAGGTTCTTCTGACGCTGAGATGTTACTTGAAAAACATAAATCAGCATCCATAGTTTTCTGGTAATCGGGATCTTCATCAGTATTATCAACAGGATCTTCATTGGTCACAACTCTAAGGGTCTGTAACTAACTGATGGGTTGACTAAAGTGCTGGGCTTAGTAGTTAGGTGGTTTTAGGAGTTTGTAGTCCTAGTACTCTGCTTGAACAGTTGATAAACTGTTGGTTTATCAAGCATATTTGTTGCTTTCATATTTGTTCGGTTTTTCACCTGAAAAATTGAGAAAAGAGAGTCCCAGAACTGTATCTATGATAGTGTTTTAGAAAAGTTTCTCAGGTTTCAAAAAATTGCTGTTGAAAAACACACTGTTTTTAGTTTTAATGTGAATTTACTTGTTTAAATTGCCTTTAAATAAAAGTACATATGTAATTTAAATTATAAAGAATTTAAAGCTGATAAATTTGATGCATGTACAGTGAATAAAAAAATATAGAAACATTAAAAAAATCAAGTTAGATCGAATGCTGTCCAACTTCATGTGAATAACGAGGTGGTTCGCCTTCATGTTAAAAAACATTACAGCCCTTTTTCAAAGGGGATGTCTTCTAACAGGATTGACAACCAATCTTGTAAAGAATCTTCATATGGAATACCAGTAGGGTGAGCTTGAATAATAAATGGTGCAATTAACTGGTCCCCAATTATATCACACCATACATTTAACAATAACTGGTTTTGAAAGTGTGAATCTATTATTTTGTTTGAATTTTTAATTGTCCACTGTGACTGTTTTTCACATTTTGTATTCTGTTTCTTGCAAAAAAAGATTCATTTGTGAATAAACATGTTTACTAATATTTCAATTTTATTGTACCAATTGGCAAAAATTTAATCTTAACTCATAGTCACCCGGTTGAAGATGTTGAACAGTATGCATATGACAAGGTTACAAATTTTCTTTCCTTAGTCTTCTCCAGACTTTAGTAAGAGGTATTCCTATTTGATATACAATCTTTCTAGTGCTGACTGCGCTCTATCATTTGAATGATATTTTCTTATTCAGTTACGTGCTGTTCTATAGAGTGTTTGATAGAACAAGCAATTGTTGGAAATGGCCTGTTAATTCATAAATTATGAAATATCAAGAGAAAATGTTTTGTGACGTAGTAATCTTCTGTTTGCAATCTTCATTGGTATTCACATTTTGCAGCCCAGGAAAAGGTACATGTTTTCCATTTCTAAAACCATACCTACATCAAAAGAATAGGTACAAACTCATGATTTGAGAATTGTAAAGGCATCTCGAAATTATGTTAAAAAAACACACACACAACTGTTAAACAGCTGTTTCCTGATTTAAATTTAGAGTCTGAACTGTACAGAATTGCCAAATGTACGTTTTTTTTTATCAAATTTATCAAAACAATTTAGTGAATGTTGTAATTATTTTTTTGTTTAAAATTATTGTATTAATATTAAATGAAATTAATATCTTTCAATTGAATAAATTGTTGTTATTAATAAATAGTTATTATTAAGTACAAAAATAAATGGTTGCAGTATATTATCAGAAGAAGAAATTTCTTAAATTTTTTGTAGTTTCCTCTTCAATAAAATTTGAGTTTTTATAATATTCATTTGTTTTTTTAAGTGACTTAACTTATATCAAATTTCATAAAATTAAATCCTTTATAAATTGTATTACATATTTACATTTATTTATTGGCAATTTAAACAAGTAAATTCACATCGGACCTAAAATAGTGTGTTTTTCAATACCAACTTTTTGAAATTTAAGATCCTTTTCTGTAAAAGTACCCAAGATACAGTTCTGAGACATTTTTTTCAATTTCTCAGGTCAAAACCAACATGAAACCATAAAACCTACCCTTTAATGTAAGTTACAAGAATTTTAGTATGGCTTATTTTAGCCATGGAGCAGAAATCGAGGTCAGATTTTCCCAAGCCATAAATCGAAAAAGGAAGCATTTTGGAACCCGAGTTTATATTAAATTTCTTCTTTATTTTTAGCCTGTAGAATGCATTCGTGAAGTATGTCCCAACCCTTATGGACACTCTGTACAATATTGAACCACAAATCAGTCACTCGTACTAATTCTGTAACTCACTTAGCTAAAATCTTATTAAAGACTGATTCACTCTCAATCTCTCTCTCTCTCACTGTGTTATATAGGTTGGTAATGATGTAATTCACCATCCTTTGTCACTTACTAGATAAGCCGACAAAATTATAGGTGCTTATTCTGGAATCTTGTAGAACCCACTATGTTTATTTATCAATATGAAGTACATTTATATAGAACATTCTAGTATACTCTACAAATAGTGTCTATCAATATACATAAGTTATACATAAATTGATGGATAATGTAAATACACATGAGTACATACTTAATCCATGAGAGTAACATAACCTACATACAATTCTAAGTAATTTTAATAATACCGATCACAAAATTTCTTAATACATTCATAATATTACTTTGAATGTGGGTTGGGCATTCTTAGTATACAACAATTACCCCCCCCCCCCCCATAAAACCTACAACCACATACACAAATAGAATCTCCAAAGTTCAAAAAATTATACTACTTTATAAATTTATTTAGTATTTATAAAATTTGTTTTCTTGGCCGAAGGTTGTATTGAGGTTCTTCGATGTCTGAAGAGGCACCACTCAATTTGTTATCTTCTATCTGTGTTGCTGCGTTGAACTTGCTGTCTCCTTGCGTAGCTTGGGGTTAACGGCTGTTCACACTTTAAACCATAGGCTGGGTTTAAACTGAATGTGAAATGATAAAAGTGGACTGTATAAACGGTTTATTATAGAAAACAGATTAAATCATAATCATGCGATTCTGTGAATCCGGACATGCCCATACGACTGCATATCTAATAATTTAAGCTAATTAAAATTGAATTAATTTAATCGTTCACACTTTGACCGCTGTAAATTGAATTTTGCATAACACACCCGCGGAACAAGCTGTTGCCTCCTGGAGATCCGTGAGTCGACTACTAGATTGAAAAAGAGGGGACAGACCTTAGCTGGTCGGACGATAAGCGATATGCAGCCGACGTCACAGGTAAATCATGGTTTTTAGGTCTGAACATACTTTGTAGGTCTGAACAATAGATTTCATCTTGCTTTTTCCTTCAAGATTATAGGCTACAATTAAACGGTACAGAAATCGAAATCTTAACGTGTTGAACACGTGTTATTTCATTATTTATGGACTTCTTATGCAAGATTTGATTAGCAAAATGATTAGTTTCATTAACCATAAACTCTACTGTATCATCAGATAGAAACATAGTAAATAAATTGTAAGGATTTTTTTATGGAATTATCAGAACTTATGATTATGTTTGGTCTGAGCCTGCATTCTCTTAGAAGGAGTCTCAGTAATAGGAGTCCAATGTAATGTAGCTACATTTTCAGGTTCTTCTGACGCTGAGATGTTACTTGAAAAACATAAATCAGCATCCATAGTTTTCTGGTAATCGGGATCTTCATCAGTATTATCAACAGGATCTTCATTGGTCACAACTCTAAGGGTCTGTAACTAACTGATGGGTTGACTAAAGTGCTGGGCTTAGTAGTTAGGTGGTTTTAGGAGTTTGTAGTCCTAGTACTCTGCTTGAACAGTTGATAAACTGTTGGTTTATCAAGCATATTTGTTGCTTTCATATTTGTTCGGTTTTTCACCTGAAAAATTGAGAAAAGAGAGTCCCAGAACTGTATCTATGATAGTGTTTTAGAAAAGTTTCTCAGGTTTCAAAAAATTGCTGTTGAAAAACACACTGTTTTTAGTTTTAATCTGAATTTACTTGTTTAAATTGCCTTTAAATAAAAGTACATATGTAATTTAAATTATAAAGAATTTAAAGCTGATAAATTTGATGCATGTACAGTGAATAAAAAAATATAGAAACATTAAAAAAATCAAGTTAGATCGAATGCTGTCCAACTTCATGTGAATAACGAGGTGGTTCGCCTTCATGTTAAAAAACATTACAGCCCTTTTTCAAAGGGGATGTCTTCTAACAGGATTGACAACCAATCTTGTAAAGAATCTTCATATGGAATACCAGTAGGGTGATCTTGAATAATAAATGGTGCAATTAACTGGTCCCCAATTATATCACACCATACATTTAACGATAACTGGTTTTGAAAGTGAGAATCTATTATTTTGTTTGGATTTTTAATTGTCCACTGTGACTGTTTTTCACATTTTGTATTCTGTTTCTTGCAAAAAAAGATTCATTTTTGAATAAACATGTTTAATAATATTTCAATTTTATTGTACCAATTGGCAAAAATTTAATCTTAACTCATAGTCACCCGTTTGAAGATGTTGAACAGTATGCATATGACAAGGTTACAAATTTTCTTTCCTTAGTCTTCTCCAGACTTTAGTAAGAGGTATGCCTATTTGATATACAATCTTTCTAGTGCTGACTGCGCTCTATCATTTGAATGATATTTTCTTATTCAGTTACGTGCTGTTCTATAGGGTGTTTGATAGAACAAGCAATTGTTGGAAATGGCCTGTTAATTCATAAATTATGAAATATCAAGAGAAAATGTTTTGTGACGTAGTAATCTACTGTCTGCAATCTTCATTGGTATTCACATTTTGCAACCCAGGAAAAGGTACATGTTTTCCATTTCTAAAACCATACCTACATCAAAAGAATAGGTACAAACTCATGATTTGAGAATTATAAAGGCATCTCGAAATTATGTTAAAAAAACACACACACAACTGTTAAACAGCTGTTTCCTGATTTAAATTTAGAGTCTGAACTGTACAGAATTGCCAACTGTACGTTTTTTTTATCAAATTTATCAAAACAATTTAGTGAATGTTGTAATTATTGTTTTGTTTAAAATTATTGTATTAATATTAAATGAAATTAATATCTTTCAATTGAATAAATTGTTGTTATTAATAAATAGTTATTATTAAGTAAAAAAATAAATGGTTGCAGTATATTATCAGAAGAAGAAATTTCTTAAATTTTTTGTAGTTTCCTCTTCAATAAAATTTGAGTTTTTATAATATTCATTTGTTTTTTTAAGTGACTTAACTTACATCAAATTTCATAAAATTAAATCCTTTATAAATTGTATTACATATTTACATTTATTTATTGGCAATTTAAACAAGTAAATTCACATCGGACCTAAAATAGTGTGTTTTTCAATACCAACTTTTTGAAATTTAAAATCCTTTTCTGTAAAAGTACCCAAGATACAGTTCTGAGACATTTTTTTCAATTTCTCAGGTCAAAACCAACATGAAACCATAAAACCTACCCTTTAATGTAAGTTCCAAGAATTTTAGTATGGCTTATTTTAGTCATGGAGCAGAAATCGAGGTCAGATTTTCCCAAGCCATAAATCGAGAAAGGAAGCATTTTGGAACCTGAGTTTATATTAAATTTCTTCTTTATTTTTAGCCTGTAGAATGCATTCGTGAAGTATGTCCCAACCCTTATGGACACTCTGTACAATATTGAACCACAAATCAGTCACTCGTACTAATTCTGTAACTCACTTAGCTAAAATCTTATTAAAGACTGATTCACTCTCAATCTCTCTCTCTCTCACTGTGTTATATAGGTTGGTAATGATGTAATTCACCATCCTTTGTCACTTACTAGATAAGCCGACAAAATTATAGGTGCTTATTCTGGAATCTTGTAGAACCCACTATGTTTATTTATCAATATGAAGTACATTTATATAGAACATTCTAGTATACTCTACAAATAGTGTCTATCAATATACATAAGTTATACATAAATTGATGGATAATGTAAATACACATGAGTACATACTTAATCCATGAGAGTAACATAACCTACATACAATTCTAAGTAAATTTAATAATACCGATCACAAAATTTCTTAATACATTCCTAATATTACTTTGAATGTGGGTTGGGCATTCTTAGTATACAACAATTACCCCCCCCCCCATAAAACCTACAACCACATACACAAATAGAATCTCCAAAGTTCAAAAAATTATACTACTTTATAAATTTATTTAGTATTTATAAAATTTGTTTTCTTGGCCGAAGGTTGTATTGAGGTTCTTCGATGTCTGAAGAGGCACCACTCAATTTGTTATCTTCTATCTGTGTTGCTGCGTTGAACTTGCTGTCTCCTTGCGTAGCTTGGGGTTAACGGCTGTTCACACTTTAAACCATAGGCTGGGTTTAAACTGAATGTGAAATGATAAAAGTGGACTGTATAAACGGTTTATTATAGAAAACAGATTAAATCATAATCATGCGATTCTGTGAATCCGGACATGCCCATACGACTGCATATCTAATAATTTAAGCTAATTAAAATTGAATTAATTTAATCGTTCACACTTTGACCGCTGTAAATTGAATTTTGCATAACACACCCGCGGAACAAGCTGTTGCCTCCTGGAGATCCGTGAGTCGACTACTAGATTGAAAAAGAGGGGACAGACCTTAGCTGGTCGGACGATAAGCGATATGCAGCCGACGTCACAGGTAAATCATGGTTTTTAGGTCTGAACATACTTTGTAGGTCTGAACAATAGATTTCATCTTGCTTTTTCCTTCAAGATTATAGGCTACAATTAAACGGTACAGAAATCGAAATCTTAACGTGTTGAACACGTGTTATTTCATTATTTATGGACTTCTTATGCAAGATTTGATTAGCAAAATGATTAGTTTCATTAACCATAAACTCTACTGTATCATCAGATAGAAACATAGTAAATAAATTGTAAGGATTTTTTTATGGAATTATCAGAACTTATGATTATGTTTGGTCTGAGCCTGCATTCTCTTAGAAGGAGTCTCAGTAATAGGAGTCCAATGTAATGTAGCTACATTTTCAGGTTCTTCTGACGCTGAGATGTTACTTGAAAAACATAAATCAGCATCCATAGTTTTCTGGTAATCGGGATCTTCATCAGTATTATCAACAGGATCTTCATTGGTCACAACTCTAAGGGTCTGTAACTAACTGATGGGTTGACTAAAGTGCTGGGCTTAGTAGTTAGGTGGTTTTAGGAGTTTGTAGTCCTAGTACTCTGCTTGAACAGTTGATAAACTGTTGGTTTATCAAGCATATTTGTTGCTTTCATATTTGTTCGGTTTTTCACCTGAAAAATTGAGAAAAGAGAGTCCCAGAACTGTATCTATGATAGTGTTTTAGAAAAGTTTCTCAGGTTTCAAAAAATTGCTGTTGAAAAACACACTGTTTTTAGTTTTAATGTGAATTTACTTGTTTAAATTGCCTTTAAATAAAAGTACATATGTAATTTAAATTATAAAGAATTTAAAGCTGATAAATTTGATGCATGTACAGTGAATAAAAAAATATAGAAACATTAAAAAAATCAAGTTAGATCGAATGCTGTCCAACTTCATGTGAATAACGAGGTGGTTCGCCTTCATGTTAAAAAACATTACAGCCCTTTTTCAAAGGGGATGTCTTCTAACAGGATTGACAACCAATCTTGTAAAGAATCTTCATATGGAATACCAGTAGGGTGATCTTGAATAATAAATGGTGCAATTAACTGGTCCCCAATTATATCACACCATACATTTAACGATAACTGGTTTTGAAAGTGAGAATCTATTATTTTGTTTGGATTTTTAATTGTCCACTGTGACTGTTTTTCACATTTTGTATTCTGTTTCTTGCAAAAAAAGATTCATTTGTGAATAAACATGTTTAATAATATTTCAATTTTATTGTACCAATTGGCAAAAATTTAATCTTAACTCATAGTCACCCGTTTGAAGATGTTGAACAGTATGCATATGACAAGGTTACAAATTTTCTTTCCTTAGTCTTCTCCAGACTTTAGTAAGAGGTATGCCTATTTGATATACAATCTTTCTAGTGCTGACTGCGCTCTATCATTTGAATGATATTTTCTTATTCAGTTACGTGCTGTTCTATAGGGTGTTTGATAGAACAAGCAATTGTTGGAAATGGCCTGTTAATTCATAAATTATGAAATATCAAGAGAAAATGTTTTGTGACGTAGTAATCTACTGTCTGCAATCTTCATTGGTATTCACATTTTGCAACCCAGGAAAAGGTACATGTTTTCCATTTCTAAAACCATACCTACATCAAAAGAATAGGTACAAACTCATGATTTGAGAATTATAAAGGCATCTCGAAATTATGTTAAAAAAACACACACACAACTGTTAAACAGCTGTTTCCTGATTTAAATTTAGAGTCTGAACTGTACAGAATTGCCAACTGTACGTTTTTTTTATCAAATTTATCAAAACAATTTAGTGAATGTTGTAATTATTGTTTTGTTTAAAATTATTGTATTAATATTAAATGAAATTAATATCTTTCAATTGAATAAATTGTTGTTATTAATAAATAGTTATTATTAAGTAAAAAAATAAATGGTTGCAGTATATTATCAGAAGAAGAAATTTCTTAAATTTTTTGTAGTTTCCTCTTCAATAAAATTTGAGTTTTTATAATATTCATTTGTTTTTTTAAGTGACTTAACTTACATCAAATTTCATAAAATTAAATCCTTTATAAATTGTATTACATATTTACATTTATTTATTGGCAATTTAAACAAGTAAATTCACATCGGACCTAAAATAGTGTGTTTTTCAATACCAACTTTTTGAAATTTAAAATCCTTTTCTGTAAAAGTACCCAAGATACAGTTCTGAGACATTTTTTTCAATTTCTCAGGTCAAAACCAACATGAAACCATAAAACCTACCCTTTAATGTAAGTTCCAAGAATTTTAGTATGGCTTATTTTAGCCATGGAGCAGAAATCGAGGTCAGATTTTCCCAAGCCATAAATCGAGAAAGGAAGCATTTTGGAACCTGAGTTTATATTAAATTTCTTCTTTATTTTTAGCCTGTAGAATGCATTCGTGAAGTATGTCCCAACCCTTATGGACACTCTGTACAATATTGAACCACAAATCAGTCACTCGTACTAATTCTGTAACTCACTTAGCTAAAATCTTATTAAAGACTGATTCACTCTCAATCTCTCTCTCTCTCTCTCTCTCTCTCTCTCTCTCTCTCTCTCTCTCTCTCTCTCTCTCTCTCTGTGTTATATAGGTTGGTAATGATGTAATTCACCATCCTTTGTCACTTACTAGATAAGCCAACAAAATTATAGGTGCTTATTCTGGAATCTTGTAGAACACACTATGTTTATTTATCAATATGAAGTACATTTATATAGAACATTCTAGTATACTCTACAAATAGTGTCTATCAATATACATAAGTTATACATAAAATGATGGATAATGTAAATACACATGAGTACATACTTAATCCATGAGAGTAACATAACCTACATACAATTCTAAGTAATTTTAATAATACCGATCACAAAATTTCTTAATACATTCATAATATTACTTTGAATGTGGGTTGGGCATTCTTAGTATACAACAATTACCCCCCCCCCTAAAACCTACAACCACATACACAAATAGAATCTCCAAAGTTCAAAAAATTATACTACTTTAAAAATTTATTTAGTATTTACAAAATTTGTTTTCTTGGCCGAAGGTTGTATTGAGGTTCTTCGATGTCTGAAGAGGCACCACTCAATTTGTTCTCTTCTATCTGTGTTGCTGCGTCGAACTTGTTGTCTCCTTGCGTAGCTTGGGGTTAAAGGCTGTTCACACTTTAAACCATACGCTGGGTTTAAACTGAATGTGAAATGATAAAAGTGGACTGTATAAACGGTTTATTATAAAAAACAGATTAAATCATAATCATGCGATTCTGTGAATCCGGGCATGCCCATACGACTGCATATCTAATAACTTAAGCTAATTAAAATTGAATTAATTGAATCGTTACATATTGACGGCTGTAAATTGAATTTTGCATAACACACCCGCAGAACAAGCTGCTGCCTCCTGGAGCTCCACGAGTCGACTGCTAGATTGAAAAAGGGAGGGGGACCGACCTTAGCTGGTCGGGCGATAAGCGATATGCAGCCGACGTCACAGGTGAATCATGGTTTTTAGGTCTGAACACACTTGTAGGTCTGAACAAAAGATTTCATCTTGCTTTTTCCTTCAAGATTATAGGCTACAATTAAACGGTACAGAAATCAAAATCTTAACGTGTTGAACACGGGTCATTTCATTCTTTATCAACTTCTTATGCAAGATTTGATTAGCAAAATGATTAGTTTCATTAACCATAAACTCTACTGTATCATCAGATAGAAACATTGAAAGTAAATTGTAAGGATTTTTTTATGGAATTATCAGAACTTATGATTATGTTTGGTCTGAGCCTGCATTCTCTTAGAAGGAGTCTCAGTAATAGGAGTCCAATGTAATGTAGCTGCATTTTCAGGTTCTTCTGACGCTGAGATGTTACTTGAAAAACATAAATCAGCATCCATAGTTTTCTGGTAATCGGGATCTTCATCAGTATTATTAACAGGATCTTCATTGGTCACAACTCTAAGGGTCTGTAACTAACTGATGGGTTGACTAAAGTGCTGGGCTTAGTAGTTAGGTGGTGTTAGGAGTTTGTAGTCCTAGTACTCTGCTGAACAGTTGATAAACTGTTGGTTTATCAACCATAATTGTTGCTTTCATATTTGTTTGGTTTTTCACCTGAAAAATTGAATCTCCAAAGTCAAAAATTAATACAACTTTATAAATTTATTTAGTATTTACAAAATTTGTTTTCTTGGCCGAAGGTTGTATTGAGGTTCTTCAATGTCTGAAGAGTCACCACTCAATTTGTTCTCTTCTATCTGCGTTGCTGCGTTGAACTTGCTGTCTCCTTGCGTAGCTTGGGGTTAACGGCTGTTCACACTTTAAACCATAGGCTGGGTTTAAACTGAATGTGAAATGATAAAAGTGGACTGTATAAACGGTTTATTATAGAAAACAGATTAAATCATAATCATGCGATTCTGTGAATCCGGACATGCCCATATGACTGCATATCTAATAATTTAAGCTAATTAAAATTGAATTAATTTATTCGTTCACACTTTGACCGCTGTAAATTGAATTTTGCATAACACACCGGCGGAACAAACTGTTGCCTCCTGGAGATCCGTGAGTCGACTACTAGATTGAAAAAGGGGGGACAGACCTTAGCTGGTCGGACGATAAGCGATATGCAGCCGACGTCACAGGTAAATCATGGTTTTTAGGTCTGAACATACTTTGTAGGTCTGAACAATAGATTTCATCTTGCTTTTTGCTTCAAGATTATAGGCTACAATTAAACGGTACAGAAATCGAAATCTTAACGTGTTGAACACGTGTTATTTCATTATTTATGGACTTCTTATGCAAGATTTGATTAGCAAAATGATTAGTTTCATTAACCATAAACTCTACTGTATCATCAGATAGAAACATAGTAAATAAATTGTAAGGATTTTTTTATGGAATTATCAGAACTTATGATTATGTTTGGTCTGAGCCTGCATTCTCTTAGAAGGAGTCTCAGTAATAGGAGTCCAATGTAATGAAGCTACATTTTCAGGTTCTTCTGACGCTGAGATGTTACTTGAAAAACATAAATCAGCATCCATAGTTTTCTGGTAATCGGGATCTTCATCAGTATTATCAACAGGATCTTCATTGGTCACAACTCTAAGGGTCTGTAACTAACTGATGGGTTGACTAAAGTGCTGGGCTTAGTAGTTAGGTGGTTTTAGGAGTTTGTAGTCCTAGTACTCTGCTTGAACAGTTGATAAACTGTTGGTTTATCAAGCATATTTGTTGCTTTCATATTTGTTCGGTTTTTCACCTGAAAAATTGAGAAAAGAGAGTCCCAGAACTGTATCTATGATAGTGTTTTAGAAAAGTTTCTCAGGTTTCAAAAAATTGCTGTTGAAAAACACACTGTTTTTAGTTTTAATGTGAATTTACTTGTTTAAATTGCCTTTAAATAAAAGTACATATGTAATTTAAATTATAAAATTATAAATTTGATGCATGTACAGTGAATAAAAAAATATATAAACATTAAAAAAATCAAGTTAGATCGAATGCTGTCCAACTTCATGTGAATAACGAGGTGGTTCGCCTTCATGTTAAAAAACATTATAGCCCTTTTTCAAAGGGGATGTCTTCTAACAGGATTGACAACCAATCTTGTAAAGAATCTTCATATGGAATACCAGTAGGGTGATCTTGAATAATAAATGGTGCAATTAACTGGTCCCCAATTATATCACACCATAAATTTAACAATAACTGGTTTTGAAAGTGTGAATCTATTATTTTGTTTGGATTTTTAATTGTCCACTGTGACTGTTTTTCACATTTTGTATTCTGTTTCTTGCAAAAAAAGATTCATTTGTGAATAAACATGTTTAATAATATTTCAATTTTTTTTGTACCAATTGGCAAAAATTTAATCTTAACTCATAGTCACCCGGTTGAAGATGTTGAACAGTATGCATATGACAAGGTTACAAATTTTCTTTCCTTAGTCTTCTCCAGACTTTAGTAAGAGGTATGCCTATTTGATATACAATCTTTCTAGTGCTGACTGCGTTCTATCATTTGAATGATATTTTCTTATTCAGTTACGTGCTGTTCTATAGGGTGTTTGATAGGACAAGCAATTGTTGGAAATGGCCTGTTAATTCATAAATTATGAAATATCAAGAGAAAATGTTTTGTGACGTAGTAATCTTCTGTTTGCAATCTTCATTGGTATTCACATTTTGCAGCCCAGGAAAAGGTACATGTTTTCCATTTCTAAAACCATACCTACATTAAAAGAATAGGTACAAACTCATGATTTGAGAATTGTAAAGGCATCTCGAAATTATGTTAAAAAAACACACACACAACTGTTAAACAGCTGTTTCCTGATTTAAATTTAGAGTCTGAACTGTACAGAATTGCCAACTGTACGTTTTTTTTTATCAAATTTATCAAAACAATTTAGTGAATGTTGTAATTATTTTTTTGTTTAAAATTATTGTATTAATATTAAATGAAATTAATATCTTTCAATTGAATAAATTGTTGTTATTAATAAATAGTTATTATTAAGTACAAAAATAAATGGTTGCAGTATATTATCAGAAGAAGAAATTTCTTAAATTTTTTGTAGTTTCCTCTTCAATAAAATTTGAGTTTTTATAATATTCATTTGTTTTTTTAAGTGACTTAACTTACATCAAATTTCATAAAATTAAATCCTTTATAAATTGTGTTACATATTTACATTTTTTTATTGGCAATTTAAACAAGTAAATTCACATCGGACCTAAAATAGTGTGTTTTTCAATACCAACTTTTTGAAATTTAAAATCCTTTTCTGTAAAAGTACCCAAGATACAGTTCTGAGACATTTTTTTCAATTTCTCAGGTCAAAACCAACATGAAACCATAAAACCTACCCTTTAATGTAAGTTCCAAGAATTTTAGTATGGCTTATTTTAGCCATGGAGCAGAAATCAAGGTCAGATTTTCCCAAGCCATAAATCGAGAAAGGAAGCATTTTGGAACCCGAGTTTATATTAAATTTCTTCTTTATTTTTAGCCTGTAGAATGCATTCGTGAAGTATGTCCCAACCCTTATGGACATTCTGTACAATATTGAACCACAAATCAGTCACTCGTACTAATTCTGTAACTCACTTAGCTAAAATCTTATTAAAGACTGATTCACTCTCAATCTCTCTCTCTCTCACTGTGTTATATAGGTTGGTAATGATGTAATTCACCATCCTTTGTCACTTACTAGATAAGCCGACAAAATTATAGGTGCTTATTCTGGAATCTTGTAGAACACACTATGTTTATTTATCAGTATGAAGTACATTTATATAGAACATTCTAGTATACTCTACAAATAGTGTCTATCAATATACATAAGTTATACATAAAATGATGGATAATGTAAATACACATGAGTACATACTTAATCCATGAGAGTAACATAAGCTACATACAATTCTAAATAATTTTAATAATACCGATCACAAAATTTCTTAATACATTCATAATATTACTTTGAATGTGGGTTGGGCATTCTTAGTATACAACAATTACCCCCCCCCCCCATAAAACCTACAACCACATACACAAATAGAATCTCCAAAGTTCAAAAAAATATACTACTTTATAAATTTATTTAGTATTTACAAAATTTGTTTTCTTGGCCGAAGGTTGTATTGAGGTTCTTCGATGTCTGAAGAGGCACCACTCAATTTGTTCTCTTCTATCTGTGTTGCTGCGTTGAACTTGTTGTCTCCTTGCGTAGCTTGGGGTTAAAGGCTGTTCACACTTTAAACCATACGCTGGGTTTAAACTGAATGTGAAATGATAAAAGTGGACTGTATAATCGGTTTATTATAAAAAACAGATTAAAATCATAATCATGCAATTCTGTGAATCCGGGCATGCCCATATGACTGCATATCTAATAACTTAAGCTAATTAAAATTGAATTAATTGAATCGTTCCATATTGACGGCTGTAAATTGAATTTTGCATAACACACCCACAGAACAAGCTGCTGCCTCCTGGAGCTCCACGAGTCGACTGCTAGATTGAAAAAGGGAGGGGGACCGACCTTAGCTGGTCGGGCGATAAGCGATATGCAGCCGACGTCACAGGTGAATCGTGGTTTTTAGGTCTGAACATACTTTGTAGGTCTGAACAAAAGATTTCATCTTGCTTTTTCCTTCAAGATTATAGGCTACAATTAAACGGTA
This sequence comes from Magicicada septendecula, assembly GCA_034769895.1. Lineage (NCBI taxonomy): Eukaryota > Metazoa > Arthropoda > Insecta > Hemiptera > Cicadidae > Magicicada > Magicicada septendecula. Next base: position 377,033,687 of record CM068368.1, read on the forward strand.
CAGAAATCGAAATCTTAACGTGTTGAACACGTGTTATTTCATTATTTATGGACTTCTTATGCAAGATTTGATTAGCAAAATGATTAGTTTCATTAACCATAAACTCTACTGTATCATCAGATAGAAACATAGTAAATAAATTGTAAGGATTTTTTTATGGAATTATCAGAACTTATGATTATGTTTGGTCTGAGCCTGCATTCTCTTAGAAGGAGTCTCAGTAATAGGAGTCCAATGTAATGTAGCTACATTTTCAGGTTCTTCTGACGCTGAGATGTTACTTGAAAAACATAAATCAGCATCCATAGTTTTCTGGTAATCGGGATCTTCATCAGTATTATCAACAGGATCTTCATTGGTCACAACTCTAAGGGTCTGTAACTAACTGATGGGTTGACTAAAGTGCTGGGCTTAGTAGTTAGGTGGTTTTAGGAGTTTGTAGTCCTAGTACTCTGCTTGAACAGTTGATAAACTGTTGGTTTATCAAGCATATTTGTTGCTTTCATATTTGTTCGGTTTTTCACCTGAAAAATTGAGAAAAGAGAGTCCCAGAACTGTATCTATGATAGTGTTTTAGAAAAGTTTCTCAGATTTCAAAAAATTGCTGTTGAAAAACACACTGTTTTTAGTTTTAATGTGAATTTACTTGTTTAAATTGCCTTTAAATAAAAGTACATATGTAATTTAAATTATAAAATTATAAATTTGATGCATGTACAGTGAATAAAAAAATATATAAACATTAAAAAAATCAAGTTAGATCGAATGCTGTCCAACTTCATGTGAATAACGAGGTGGTTCGCCTTCATGTTAAAAAACATTATAGCCCTTTTTCAAAGGGGATGTCTTCTAACAGGATTGACAACCAATCTTGTAAAGAATCTTCATATGGAATACCAGTAGGGTGATCTTGAATAATAAATGGTGCAATTAACTGGTCCCCAATTATATCACACCATAAATTTAACAATAACTGGTTTTGAAAGTGTGAATCTATTATTTTGTTTGGATTTTTAATTGTCCACTGTGACTGTTTTTCACATTTTGTATTCTGTTTCTTGCAAAAAAAGATTCATTTGTGAATAAACATGTTTAATAATATTTCAATTTTTTTTGTACCAATTGGCAAAAATTTAATCTTAACTCATAGTCACCCGGTTGAAGATGTTGAACAGTATGCATATGACAAGGTTACAAATTTTCTTTCCTTAGTCTTCTCCAGACTTTAGTAAGAGGTATGCCTATTTGATATACAATCTTTCTAGTGCTGACTGCGTTCTATCATTTGAATGATATTTTCTTATTCAGTTACGTGCTGTTCTATAGGGTGTTTGATAGGACAAGCAATTGTTGGAAATGGCCTGTTAATTCATAAATTATGAAATATCAAGAGAAAATGTTTTGTGACGTAGTAATCTTCTGTTTGCAATCTTCATTGGTATTCACATTTTGCAGCCCAGGAAAAGGTACATGTTTTCCATTTCTAAAACCATACCTACATTAAAAGAATAGGTACAAACTCATGATTTGAGAATTGTAAAGGCATCTCGAAATTATGTTAAAAAAACACACACACAACTGTTAAACAGCTGTTTCCTGATTTAAATTTAGAGTCTGAACTGTACAGAATTGCCAACTGTACGTTTTTTTTTATCAAATTTATCAAAACAATTTAGTGAATGTTGTAATTATTTTTTTGTTTAAAATTATTGTATTAATATTAAATGAAATTAATATCTTTCAATTGAATAAATTGTTGTTATTAATAAATAGTTATTATTAAGTACAAAAATAAATGGTTGCAGTATATTATCAGAAGAAGAAATTTCTTAAATTTTTTGTAGTTTCCTCTTCAATAAAATTTGAGTTTTTATAATATTCATTTGTTTTTTTAAGTGACTTAACTTACATCAAATTTCATAAAATTAAATCCTTTATAAATTGTGTTACATATTTACATTTTTTTATTGGCAATTTAAACAAGTAAATTCACATCGGACCTAAAATAGTGTGTTTTTCAATACCAACTTTTTGAAATTTAAAATCCTTTTCTGTAAAAGTACCCAAGATACAGTTCTGAGACATTTTTTTCAATTTCTCAGGTCAAAACCAACATGAAACCATAAAACCTACCCTTTAATGTAAGTTCCAAGAATTTTAGTATGGCTTATTTTAGCCATGGAGCAGAAATCAAGGTCAGATTTTCCCAAGCCATAAATCGAGAAAGGAAGCATTTTGGAACCCGAGTTTATATTAAATTTCTTCTTTATTTTTAGCCTGTAGAATGCATTCGTGAAGTATGTCCCAACCCTTATGGACATTCTGTACAATATTGAACCACAAATCAGTCACTCGTACTAATTCTGTAACTCACTTAGCTAAAATCTTATTAAAGACTGATTCACTCTCAATCTCTCTCTCTCTCACTGTGTTATATAGGTTGGTAATGATGTAATTCACCATCCTTTGTCACTTACTAGATAAGCCGACAAAATTATAGGTGCTTATTCTGGAATCTTGTAGAACACACTATGTTTATTTATCAGTATGAAGTACATTTATATAGAACATTCTAGTATACTCTACAAATAGTGTCTATCAATATACATAAGTTATACATAAAATGATGGATAATGTAAATACACATGAGTACATACTTAATCCATGAGAGTAACATAACCTACATACAATTCTAAGTAATTTTAATAATACCGATCACAAAATTTCTTAATACATTCATAATATTACTTTGAATGTGGGTTGGGCATTCTTAGTATACAACAATTACCCCCCCCCCCATAAAACCTACAACCACATACACAAATAGAATCTCCAAAGTTCAAAAAAATATACTACTTTATAAATTTATTTAGTATTTACAAAATTTGTTTTCTTGGCCGAAGGTTGTATTGAGGTTCTTCGATGTCTGAAGAGGCACCACTCAATTTGTTCTCTTCTATCTGTGTTGCTGCGTTGAACTTGTTGTCTCCTTGCGTAGCTTGGGGTTAAAGGCTGTTCACACTTTAAACCATACGCTGGGTTTAAACTGAATGTGAAATGATAAAAGTGGACTGTATAATCGGTTTATTATAAAAAACAGATTAAAATCATAATCATGCAATTCTGTGAATCCGGGCATGCCCATACGACTGCATATCTAATAACTTAAGCTAATTAAAATTGAATTAATTGAATCGTTCCATATTGACGGCTGTAAATTGAATTTTGCATAACACACCCACAGAACAAGCTGCTGCCTCCTGGAGCTCCACGAGTCGACTGCTAGATTGAAAAAGGGAGGGGGACCGACCTTAGCTGGTCGGGCGATAAGCGATATGCAGCCGACGTCACAGGTGAATCGTGGTTTTTAGGTCTGAACATACTTTGTAGGTCTGAACAAAAGATTTCATCTTGCTTTTTCCTTCAAGATTATAGGCTACAATTAAACGGTACAGAAATCAAAATCTTAACGTGTTGAACACGGGTCATTTCATTCTTTATCAACTTCTTATGCAAGATTTGATTAGCAAAATGATTAGTTTCATTAACCATAAACTCTACTGTATCATCAGATAGAAACATTGAAAGTAAATTGTAAGGATTTTTTTATGGAATTATCAGAACTTATGATTATGTTTGGTCTGAGCCTGCATTCTCTTAGAAGGAGTCTCAGTAATAGGAGTCCAATGTAATGTAGCTGCATTTTCAGGTTCTTCTGACGCTGAGATGTTACTTGAAAAACATAAATCAGCATCCATAGTTTTCTGGTAATCGGGATCTTCATCAGTATTATTAACAGGATCTTCATTGGCCACAACTCTAAGGGTCTGTAACTAACTGATGGGTTGACTAAAGTGCTGGGCTTAGTAGTTAGGTGGTGTTAGGAGTTTGTAGTCCTAGTACTCTGCTGAACAGTTGATAAACTGTTGGTTTATCAACCATATTTGTTTCTTTCATATTTGTTTGGTTTTTCACCTGAAAAATTGAATCTCCAAAGTCAAAAATTAATACAACTTTATAAATTTATTTAGTATTTACAAAATTTGTTTTCTTGGCCGAAGGTTGTATTGAGGTTCTTCAATGTCTGAAGAGTCACCACTCAATTTGTTCTCTTCTATCTGCGTTGCTGCGTTGAACTTGCTGTCTCCTTGCGTAGCTTGGGGTTAACGGCTGTTCACACTTTAAACCATAGGCTGGGTTTAAACTGAATGTGAAATGATAAAAGTGGACTGTATAAACGGTTTATTATAGAAAACAGATTAAATCATAATCATGCGATTCTGTGAATCCGGAAATGCCCATATGACTGCATATCTAATAATTTAAGCTAATTAAAATTGAATTAATTTATTCGTTCACACTTTGACCGCTGTAAATTGAATTTTGCATAACACACCGGCGGAACAAACTGTTGCCTCCTGGAGATCCGTGAGTCGACTACTAGATTGAAAAAGGGGGGACATACCTTAGCTGGTCGGACGATAAGCGATATGCAGCCGACGTCACAGGTAAATCATGGTTTTTAGGTCTGAACATACTTTGTAGGTCTGAACAATAGATTTCATCTTGCTTTTTCCTTCAAGATTATAGGCTACAATTAAACGGTACAGAAATCGAAATCTTAACGTGTTGAACACGTGTTATTTCATTATTTATGGACTTCTTATGCAAGATTTGATTAGCAAAATGATTAGTTTCATTAACCATAAACTCTACTGTATCATCAGATAGAAACATAGTAAATAAATTGTAAGGATTTTTTTATGGAATTATCAGAACTTATGATTATGTTTGGTCTGTGCTCGCATTCTCTTAGAAGGAGTCTCAGTAATAGGATTCCAATGTAATGTAGCTACATTTTCAGGTTCTTCTGACGCTGAGATGTTACTTGAAAAACATAAATCAGCATCCATAGTTTTCTGGTAATCGGGATCTTCATCAGTATTATCAACAGGATCTTCATTGGTCACAACTCTAAGGGTCTGTAACTAACTGATGGGTTGACTAAAGTGCTGGGCTTAGTAGTTAGGTGGTGTTAGGAGTTTGTAGTCCTAGTACTCTGCTGAACAGTTGATAAACTGTTGGTTTATCAAGCATATTTTTTGCTTTCATATTTGTTCGGTTTTTCACCTGAAAAATTGGAAAAAGAGAGTCCCAGAACTGTATCTATGATAGTGTTTTAGAAAAGTTTCAAAGATTTCAAAAAATTGCTGTTGAAAAACACACTGTTTTTAGTTTTAATGTGAATTTACTTGTTTAAATTGCCTTTAAATAAAAGTACATATGTCATTTAAATTATAAAGAATTGAAAGCTGATAAATTTGATGCATGTGTAGTCAATAAAAAAATATAGAAACATTAAAAAAATCAAGTTAGATCAAATGCAGTCTAACTTCATGTGAATAACGAGGTGGTTCGCCTTCATGTTAAAAAACATTACAGCCCTTTTTCAAAGGGGATGTCTTCTAACAGGATTGACAACCAATCTTGTAAAGAATCTTCATATGGAATACCAGTAGGGTGATCTTGAATAATAAATGGTGCAATTAACTGGTCCCCCAATTATATCACACCATACATTTAACGATAATTGGTTTTGAAAGTGTGACTCTATTATTTTGTTTGGATTTTTAATTGTCCACTGTGACTGTTTTTCACATTTTGTATTCTGTTTCTTGCAAAAAAAGATTCATTTGTGAATAAACATGTTTAATATTATTTCAATTTTATTGTACCAATTGGCAAAAATTTAATCTTAACTCATAGTCACCCGGTTGAAGATGTTGAACAGTATGCATATGACAAGGTTACAAATTTTCTTTCCTTAGTCTTCTCCAGACTTTAGTAAGAGGTATGCCTATTTGATATACAATCTTTCTAGTGCTGACTGCGCTCTATCATTTGAATGATATTTTCTTATTCAGTTACGTGCTGTTCTATAGGGTGTTTGATAGAACAAGCAATTGTTGGAAATAGCCTGTTAACCATAAATTATGAAATATCAGAGAAAATGTTTTGTGACGTAGTAATCTTCTGTTTGCAATCTTCATTGGTATTCACATTTTGCAGCCCAGGAAAAGGTACATGTTTTCCATTTCTAAAACCATACCTACATCAAAAGAATAGGTACAAACTCATGATTTGAGAATTATAAAGGCATCTCGAAATTATGTTAAAAAAACACACACAACTGTTAAACAGCTGCTTCCTGATTTAAATTTAGAGTCTGAACAGTACAGAATTGCCAACTGTAGGTTTTTTTTATCAAATTTATCAAAACAATTTAGTGAATGTTGTTGTAATTATTTTTTTGTTTAAAATTATTGTATTAATATTAAATGAAATTAATATCTTTCAATTGAATAAATTGTTATTATTAATAAATAGTTATTATTAAGTAAAAAAATAAATGGTTGCAGTATATTATCAGAAGAAGAAATTTCTTAAATTTTTTGTGGCTTCCTCTTCAATAAAATTTGAGTTTTTATAATATTCATTTGTTTTTTTAAGTGACTTAACTTACATCAAATTTCATAAAATTAAATCCTTTATAAATTGTATTACATATTTACATTTATTTATTGGCAATTTAAACAAGTAAATTCACATCGGACCTAAAATAGTGTGTTTTTCAATACCAACTTTTTGAAATTTAAAATCCTTTTCTGTAAAAGTACCCAAGATACAGTTCTGAGACATTTTTTTCAATTTCTCAGGTCAAAAACCAACATGAAACCATAAAACCTACCCTTTAATGTAAGTTCCAAGAATTTTAGTATGGCTTATTTTAACCATGGAGCAGAAATCGAGGTCAGATTTTCCCAAGCCATAAATCGAAAAAGGAAGCATTTTGGAACCCGAGTTTATATTAAATTTCTTCTTTATTTTTAGCCTGTAGAATGCATTCGTGAAGTATGTCCCAACCCTTATGGACACTCTGTACAATATTGAACCACAAATCAGTCACTCGTAATAATTCTGTAACTCACTTAGCTAAAATCTTATTAAAGACTGATTCACTCTCAATCTCTCTCTCTCTCACTGTGTTATATAGGTTGGTAATGATGTAATTCACCATCCTTTGTCACTTACTAGATAAGCCGACAAAATTATAGGTGCTTATTCTGGAATCTTGTAGAACACATTATGTTTATTTATCAATATGAAGTACATTTATATAGAACATTCTATTATACTCTACAAATAGTGTCTATCAATATACATAAGTTATACATAAAATGATGGATAATGTAAATACACTTGAGTACATACTTAATCCATGTGAGTAACATTACCTACATACAATTCTAAGTAATTTTAATAATACCGATCACAAAATTTCTTAATACATTCATAATTTACTTTGAATGTGGGTTGGGCATTCTTAGTATACAATGTAACTCTTCTCTTTTTTGTAATTTTTATTATTTATTCAAATTAAAAACTCCCACTTACCTTTCGTCTTTGATCTGGCCGGATCGCGTAGTGGAGGTAAACCCATTTCGTTCGACGAACTCTGATAATACATGTAACGAAATAAGGCCTTGAAAAAATTTAACTCTCAATTGTATGGAAGAGAAATTAGATTTTTTATTTATTAATCAGAAATGTTGAATTGATAGATATTCGTGTTACATGTTGTGCAACTCTTGCACCTTACTGACTATAGCTTACCTTATCCTTTATACAGGTTCAAACAATTATACACATAAACACAAACACAAACAGCCCAGCTTTGCTTGCACACACTCTCATTCAGAATTTATAATACCCTTAACATTTTATAATATAAATTTCCCCCCCACGGCGGACACGCGGTCTTCACGCACAGTCATCTTTATATGAAATGTTATAATGTTGATGTCCGAAAAAACACTCGGTTAGTTTCTACCGCATGGATTGATTGTAATACCAAACTTTTTCCACTGATATTTGACTTTACTATTAAAAATAAAAAACTTTTGTGTGGAGTCTACTTCGTTCCTAGCCGGCCGGCTTCAATAGTGTGACTGCCTCGTGTGTGTCTTTTAGTGGTAGGAAGCAATGTAACTAGAATATAGTTAGGAGGAAGTACGCGTCCACGGCCAAAAGGTTTTAGTCGCCGTATAATGTTGGTTTGCTGTTACTCATGAGCTCTATGCATGGAATATAAGTTAGTCATTATATTCGCCACATGTGTAGCTGATATTTGCATGTGCCACACTGATGTCATTAAAATGGGCCAGACTATAGCAGCGTTTCCGGAAGGTCTGTGAAGAGATGATGAATACTTCTACTTTAGCCATCTTGTGTTAAACCAACTAGGCGTCCTGGCCGAGCGCGGACTCGAGTAGTTGCGCTCGTGTGTCGACACACATGTACAGGGTTCTAAGAATTTCGACGGGGGCGCGAATTTCTTTGCCGCATTACTCAACAACAAATTGCGTCTATGCCTTTGTTACACCACAGTTTCTCAACACCGTTCTGTTATAATGGAATGAATTTGGTTGCACAATAATTTTCACAATAATTTTTTAGACAAGCCCGCCCAAAATGAAATAAATAGAAAATGTAAATACCCCATTCCTTGAAAAATAAAATGATCCAAAATTGACACGCTACAATACCCCCTTGATGAGAATTCTGCTGTTCACAACAGAAGAAATCTCATCGACAAACCCCGAAGAGGACCGGTGAGGAACTGGTGCCATCAACCCCCTTGTTCTTACGACTCATGGGTACACTACCCCCCTGGCTCAGTGACCATGGACTCATCTGAACGAGATCACTGGACTTCTCCGTAAGAGGTCCCAACACCGAGAAATCGAACAGACTCGTACCACAGCGCACCTCACCTTTTAGCATGCTACCCCAAAAATCCTCAATCCCTGGCTCAGATTATGCCAGATCCTCAGCCGATATGGATCCCCTTTTATGCAAGCTGGGCTGCCTTTAGCAAATACTGGGCTCACACACACTCACATTACATGTTGACATAACACATAGTAAAATTGAAAAATTATCTTTTAAAATTTATAAAAAATTTAAAAAATTCAAAATAATCTTTTGTCAAAAAAATTCTCTTCCTTGTTTTTCTGTTTTTTCTTTCAAATGACTTAACTTAGACATTCCTACTAATCGAAACATATCCTTAATCTAACAAGTAATCACTTATAGGCTAACAATACAATGCAATACAATCAATCAATAAAATAAACATGGTTAGGTACACAAATAATAAAAGAGTCAACACTTAAAATATTCATTCGCTGGCAGGCAAAAAATCAAGTTTTTTTTTTCTTTTTTCAAAAAAATTAAAATTTTCAAAAATTTTAAAATTAAAAAAATAAATTTATTTAAATGTTTCCTTCGTATGTAAAATTATTTAAAATTTTGTTTAAATTACTTAAACAAACAAATAAAATTGACTTCCTACTATACAAGCTTAGTAGGTGAATGACCTCATCAGCTGATCGAAACTAGGTCAAGTCCAAAACCCTTGACCTACATATGTTATGTATCCTTTCTGAAAATACATTCAACATCTGTAACAGTCTAACGTGAAACACAAAACAATAAAATAAAACATTTAAAATAAACAAAATATTAATATAATAATCAAATTGACATTTAAATTATTTAAAATAAACAATTCTTAATTTTACATTATTTTCAAATTCTGTCACTGGTTTTGAAAATGAAAATTTTATATCTTTATTATGAATCACTCTTCATTTAATAATCTGATTCTAATCTACCGTGGGTGATGTAAATTATTTATTCTCATTGACTGTACTAGATCTGTATACATATATAATCTTTCTCCCCCTGACTCTCACCACTAACAACTTCAGCTCCCATGACACCCATCTCTATCAAAATCTCTACTAATCAGGACACTCTAAATCCCAACTTATCATTGAACTCAAATCGCCACATTCTCTACATACATAAAAAAAAAATACTCTCTAACCCTTTGTATATAGGATACATGTTTCCCCGCCCCCAAAAAACTCAATTTCCCTTATCTGGCGGCCTGGATTCTACCTAAGGCAGCCCCTCCTCACTAAAATCTATCCCTATCCCGTCCCAACATATCATTAAGTTGCGAACTCCTACATTACACTACCCTCTAATACAAAATTGCCATCCCCAAAAATCTCAATCTCATTACCTTACTACAACTACAACAAAATAACATCATTAATTATAAACAACAATATAGCACTCAAAATCTATATAATTCTCCATTACTACTGTGTCAACATCAATACTTCACAAAATTCTACAATATACATTACTCAAAAACAACATTACATTATCTCCATCTCTATTATTTCTTTAACTTCAATTTTGATTTTAACTTGGACAGATATATGTGTCCCATAAATTACGCATCACCCAAAAACTATCTTTTGTTAACTTGCATAAATTATTACTTTACTTCTCATTTTATCAAATTATTTTTTATCATTACTTCAAAACATCTGTAATACATCAAAAACATTAATTACTTAAAACATTTATAACTAATATACCAGTGACATATTATTGCTGATCAGCTGTTACCCTAACATAATGAAAACATATCTCACAATTGAACACATTATATGAAATATATATTTATCAATACTCACTTCTACCCTCATTGTTTCCCCTTTTTCTGATTCTGGTCATTTATGTTAACCTGCCAGACGATTTAATTATTGGCTTAGAAAAAAAATACACACACATAATGAAAATACATATTCTTATCAATGCTTATCTAACAGACAACAATAAAATAATACACTTAAAAATATAGCATGAACACCTTATTTTTAAATATCTAAGCAGCTAGTTACCTGAACAGAGCACAAGCAGTTTTATTTGATCAAACTTTGAATAAAAAAAAAATGTTATGTTATAAAATTTACATTTGTGACTCCTTTGCGTCACCTCCCAGCCACACACTCTATTGCAAATTGTGTAAGACTGTGGCGCCTTTTCGCTTCCACAAAGACTGTATATTTTGGAGCAGGTTTTACCTCTCCGTGTCTTTGCTTCCGCTATTACATTTAAAAGTAGTGAACATCAACATGTTCTCGTTATAATTATACACCCTTACTGCGGGTCTACCACCTTTCTTGCCACCCCTAAGCGGGCAGAGTGGCAGCCGCTGTTTCATAGTTCCGGAGATTTCCCCTAATTGTCTCCCCCCATTAAATTTCTAATATGTACCAATTTCAAGTCAGCTATGGTCAAGGGACTTGATATGACCATAGATGGCCGCTAGCCAAATCCACGATTAGTGCTGGTAAGGCAGTAATCGCCCGAAAAGTCGGGGAAATCTAAACTTCATTTGACTGCCTGTTACACATCAATCTAGTTATGTGCGACACGGTCGTTTAGCAGTGTGTAAACTTTAATTTACACGGAAAATTTGTGCCGCACATTTTCGCCATTTTCGCCTCCGATGGAGGTAACACTCACTGTTACCCCCAACCCATTTCGCTACCTACGAGAGCACAGGCCACCCCCGCAATAGCAACTTAATAGCTAACTACTTAAAAATTTTATATACATTATCATATAATATTTTCATCCCTAATCATTTAACCCATTCATAACCTTTTACCATTTGACTTTCTTAAGATTTTTAAAATTTTATTATTAATAATCATTATATATCATTTTTCATTTATTAAAAAATTTTTTAATTATCATATTTATTAAACACAATGATTGCATTAAAATCTCACTATTACATTAACACCTCAATCACACCTGTAAACATTTTTATTATACATGATTATCAAATTTTTTCTACTTACAATCCATTTAACATGATATACACCCAAAACATAATCACCACCACAATACTTTTCACCTCATCTCTGTAACATTTAACACAAAAATATTAGTTTACATCAAATAATTTATCATTCATTACCAAATTTCCCACTCTCATGACATAAATTAAATTCATAAAAAATTTAATTAATTAATATTTAAATAAGCAATCAAAATATTTAACATGTATCAAATTGTTTTAATTAAATTAATTACCAAAAATATAAATTATATAGTTATCGAAACAATTACCATTAATCAATTACTGTTTTCACAATTAATTCTAATATTTATTTAACTTGCAAAATATTGGTATTATTATTATTATCGCAACATTTTCTAATACATATACACATTATTTACCTAACGTTTCATAATACACACAAATGAATTCACTATATTATTTACAAACTCTTGCTATTAATTGTTCAGTTTTTTCCGCACTTCAGTTGTCCAGATTTGCCATGTCAGAACCATTAAAACAAAATGTTTATACTGTCTTTTATTGTTTTAATAGTTTATCCTCCATCGTTCCAGATTAACCTTGGTTTTACATAGCATCGTTCAATTATTTTACCACACAAATGACTGTTTTGTATGTTGTACCCAGAAAAACTAACTTCAATCAACTTATTCAAATACTCGTTAAACCAGTCTACATTAGGTATTTTTGTCAAGTCTTCGTCATTAAATTCATTCACTATCGGGTTAATTATTTTTATTAAATCATTGTAATCATTATCATTCACATATACTTCTAAACTTTCCTTCCATTCATCATACTTTCTATTTAAGTTATATAATTCTGTCACTTTCTCCACATACACTTCTCTGTTCAACTCTCTCTCATCACAATACCAAATCATACTTTCAACATCATTATTACAGACAGAGGGTACAAATTCAATTAAACCTTTCCTGACTTCTCCAGGAAAAATAAAAAACTTCAAAAAACAATTATTTGTAGCACACTTGTCTACACAATATATACGTGAAGGTCTTCCTTCACCCCCCATTCTACCTCGTAAACAATTTACCCTCTGTTTCATATCTATAATATAACTCTCTCTCCACTCTCTCTCTAACTCATTAACACACATTAACATCTCATAATCACATTCTACAAACTCCTCAGTACTCTCAGATATTACCTTATTACTCTCATTATTTTCAACAACATCATTATTATTTATTAATTCTTTACCCAATACAACATTGTCATTACAACTTTCGTTTGTATTACTCGTACTTGATTCTACTTTATTCAAACTATTTCTTGTCATTTCATCGGCATTTTCAAGACGTACATTCTTGTCTTGTATATTATTTATCAACTCATCAAATTTTACATTTATATTCTGCTGCAACTGAATATTCCGGTCTTTAATTTCTTTAAAATTGATTTCGTTTTGAATATTTTGCTGTTCGCATTTTATTTTCTGTTCATTAAAATCATTAGTTAATTGATCTAATCTATTGTTCAAGTCACTTTTCATCTTATTTAAAGTTATATCATTATCATCAAAACGTTTATTTAATTCTTTATTCTGCATGTCAAATTTGTGTCCATTTTTCGTAAGAAACTCATTATATCTAGTTCCTCTGATTGTTTATTTTTTTTAGTTGAAACTGGGGTCAACTGGATCCCAGAGTCAACATCTGTTTCACTTAGTGGTGCTTGAGCCACAATCGGGGTTGAATGAACGATTATACTACCGCCGACAGCTGTTTCTGTAACAGCGTTCGTCTCCCCCGTCCTCATACAACTTTCATCCAGCGATTGCGACTCAAGGTCACTTTCACTCATAATTGAATTTATTACGCTACTTTTCTCTGTTTTTTCAGACATTTTTACTTAATCTATTTTTTTCTTATGTAACAACTGTCACTTAGTGATTTTATTTCCAAAACTGATATTTTAACATATACAAAATCACTTTGCTTTCGCAACCATATTTCGCCATGTATCGTCAGATGTAGGTCTGAGTAATATAAGCCCTTTTCAGTTATATTACATCCTGGAATTTCACGGCACCAATTGTAACTCTTCTCTTTTTTGTAATTTTTATTATTTATTCAAATTAAAAACTCCCACTTACCTTTCGTCTTTGATCTGGCCGGATCGCATAGTGGAGGTAAACCCATTTCGTTCGACGAACTCTGATAATACATGTAACGAAATAAGGCCTTGAAAAAATTTAACTCTCAATTGTATGGAAGAGAAATTAGATTTTTTATTTATTAATCAGAAATGTTGAATTGATAGATATTCGTGTTACATGTTGTGCAACTCTTGCACCTTACTGACTATAGCTTACCTTATCCTTTATACAGGTTCAAACAATTATACACATAAACACAAACACAAACAGCCCAGCTTTGCTTGCACACACTCTCATTCAGAATTTATAATACCCTTAACATTTTATAATATAAATTTCCCCCCCACGGCGGACACGCGGTCTTCACGCACAGTCATCTTTATATGAAATGTTATAATGTTGATGTCCGAAAAAACACTCGGTTAGTTTCTACCGCATGGATTGATTGTAATACCAAACTTTTTCCACTGATATTTGACTTTACTATTAAAAATAAAAAACTTTTGTGTGGAGTCTACTTCGTTCCTAGCCGGCCGGCTTCAATAGTGTGACTGCCTCGTGTGTGTCTTTTAGTGGTAGGAAGCAATGTAACTAGAATATAGTTAGGAGGAAGTACGCGTCCACGGCCAAAAGGTTTTAGTCGCCGTATAATGTTGGTTTGCTGTTACTCATGAGCTCTATGCATGGAATATAAGTTAGTCATTATATTCGCCACATGTGTAGCTGATATTTGCATGTGCCACACTGATGTCATTAAAATGGGCCAGACTATAGCAGCGTTTCCGGAAGGTCTGTGAAGAGATGATGAATACTTCTACTTTAGCCATCTTGTGTTAAACCAACTAGGCGTCCTGGCCGAGCGCGGACTCGAGTAGTTGCGCTCGTGTGTCGACACACATGTACAGGGTTCTAAGAATTTCGACAGGGGCGCGAATTCCTTTGCCGCATTACTCAACAAAAAATTGCGTCTATGCCTTTGTTACACCACGGTTTCTCAACACCGTTCTGTTATAATGGAATGAATTTGGTTGCACAATAATTTTCACAATAATTTTTTAGACAAGCCCGCCCAAAATGAAATAAATAGAAAATGTAAATACCCCATTCCTTGAAAAATAAAATGATCCAAAATTAACACGCTACAACAACAATTACCCCCCCCCTAAAACCTACAACCACATACACAAATAGAATCTCCAAAGTTCAAAAAATAATACAACTTTATAAATTTATTTAGTATATACAAAATTTGTTTTCTTGGCCGAAGGTTGTATTGAGGTTCTTCGATGTCTGAAGTGTCACCACTCAATTTGTTCTCTTCTATCTATGTTGCTGCGTTGAACTTGCTGTCTCCTTGGGTAGCTTGGGATTAACGGCTGTTCACACTTTAAACCATAGGCTGGGTTTAAACTGAATGTGAAATGATAAAAGTGGACTGTATAAACGGTTTATTATAAAAAACAGATTAAATCATAATCATGCGATTCTGCGAATCCGCGCGTGCCCGTACGACTGCATATCTAATAATTTAAGCTAATTAAAATATTAAAATTGAATTAATTGAATCGTTCATATATTGACGGCTGTAAATTGAATTTTGCATAACACACCCGCGGAACAAGCTGTTGCCTCCTGGAGCTCCGTGAGTCGACTGCTAGATTGAAAAAGAGGGATGGGGCGGACCGACCTTAGCTGGTCGGGCGATAAGAGATATGCAGCCGACGTCACAGGTGAATTTATGGTTTTTAGGTCTGAACATACTCTTTAGGTCTGAACAAAAGATTTCATCTTGCTTTTTCCTTCAAGATTATGGGCTACAATTAAACGGTACAGAAATCGAAATCTTAACGTTTTGAACACGGGTCATTTCATTATTTATGGACTTCTTATGCAAAATTTGATTAGCAAAGTGATTAGTTTCATTAACCATAAACTCTACTGTATCATCAGATAGAAACATAGTAAATAAATTGTAAGGATTTTTTTAAGGAATTATCAGAACTTATGATTATGTTTGGTCTGAGCTGCATTCTCTTAGAAGGAGTCTCATTAATAGGAGTCCACTGTAATGTAGCTGCATTTTCAGGTTCTTCTGACGCTGAGATGTTACTTGAAAAACATAAATCAGCATCCATAGTTTTCTGGTAATCGGGATCTTCATCAGTATTATCAACAGGATCTTCATTGGTCACAACTCTAAGGGTCTGTAACTAACTGATGGGTTGACTAAAGTGCTGGGCTTAGTAGTTAGGTGGTGTTAGGAGTTTGTAGTCCTAGTACTCTGCTGAACAGTTGATAAACTGTTGGTTTATCAAGCATATTTGTTGCTTTCATATTTGTTCGGTTTTTCACCTGAAAAATTGGAAAAAGAGAGTCCCAGAACTGTATCTTTGATAGTGTTTTAGAAAAGTTTCAAAGATTTCAAAAAATTGCTGTTGAAAAACACACTGATTTAGTTTTAATGTGAATTTACTTGTTTAAATTGCCTTTAAATAAAAGTACATATGTAATTTAAATTATAAAGAATTTAAAGCTGATAAATTTGATGCATGTGTAGTCAATAAAAAAATATAGAAACATTAAAAAAATCAAGTTAGATCAAATGCTGTCTAACTTCATGTGAATAACGAGGTGGTTCGCCTTCATGTTAAAAAACATTACAGCCCTTTTTCAAAGGGGATGTCTTCTAACAGGATTGACAACCAATCTTGTAAAGAATCTTCATATGGAATACCAGTAGGGTGATCTTGAATAATAAATGGTGCAATTAACTGGTCCCCAATTATATCACACCATACATTTAACGATAATTGGTTTTGAAAGTGTGACTCTATTATTTTGTTTGGATTTTTAATTGTCCACTGTGACTGTTTTTCACATTTTGTATTCTGTTTCTTGCAAAAAAAGATTCATTTGTGAATAAACATGTTTAATAATGTTTCAATTTTATTGTACCAATTGGCAAAAATTTAATCTTAACTCATAGTCACCTGGTTGAAGATGTTGAACAGTATGCATATGACAAGGTTACAAATTTTCTTTCCTTAGTCTTCTCCAGACTTTAGTAAGAGGTATGCCTATTTGATATACAATCTTTCTAGTGCTGACTGCGCTCTATCATTTGAATGATATTTTCTTATTCAGTTACGTGCTGTTCTATAGGGTGTTTGATAGAACAAGCAATTGTTGGAAATGGCCTGTTAACCATAAATTATGAAATATCAGAGAAAATGTTTTGTGACGTAGTAATCTTCTGTTTGCAATCTTCATTGGTATTCACATTTTGCAGCCCAGGAAAAGGTACATGTTTTCCATTACTAAAACCATACCTACATCAAAAGAATAGGTACAAACTCATGATTTGAGAATTATAAAGGCATCTCGAAATTATGTTAAAAAAACACACACAACTGTTAAACAGCTGCTTCCTGATTTAAATTTAGAGTCTGAACAGTACAGAATTGCCAACTGTAGGTTTTTTTTATCAAATTTATCAAAACAATTTAGTGAATGTTGTTGTAATTATTTTTTTGTTTAAAATTATTGTATTAATATTAAATGAAATTAATATCTTTCAATTGAATAAATTGTTGTTATTAATAAATAGTTATTATTAAGTAAAAAAATAAATGGTTACAGTATATTATCAGAAGAAGAAATTTCTTAAATTTTTTGTGGTTTCCTCTTCAATAAAATTTGAGTTTTTATAATATTCATTTGTTTTTTTAAGTGACTTAACTTACATCAAATTTCATAAAATTAAATCCTTTATAAATTGTATTACATATTTACATTTATTTATTGGAAATTTAAACAAGTAAATTCACATCGGACCTAAAATAGTGTGTTTTTCAATACCAACTTTTTGAAATTTAAAATCCTTTTCTGTAAAAGTACCCAAGATACAGTTCTGAGACATTTTTTTCAATTTCTCAGGTCAAAACCAACATGAAACCATAAAACCTACCCTTTAATGTAGTTCCAAGAATTTTAGTATGGCTTATTTTAGCCATGGAGCAGAAATCGAGGTCAGATTTTCCCAAGCCATAAATCGAGAAAGGAAGCATTTTGGAACCCGAGTTTATATTAAATTTCTTCTTTATTTTTAGCCTGTAGAATGCATTCCTGAAGTATGTCCCAACCCTTATGGACACTCTGTATAATATTGATCCACAAATCAGTCACTCGTACTAATTCTGTAACTCACTTAACTAAAAACCTTATTAAAGACTGATTCAATCTCTCTCTCTCTCTCTCACTGTGTTATATAGGTTGGTAATGATGTAATTCACCATCGTTTGTCACTTACTAGATAAGATAACGAAATTATAGGTGCTTATTCTGGAATCTTGTAGAACACACTATGTTTATTTATCAATATGAAGTACATTTATATAAAACATTCTAGTATACTCTACAAATAGTGTCTATCAATATACATAAGTTATACATAAAATGATGAATAATGTAAATACACATGAGTACATACTTAATCCATGTGAGTAACATTACCTACATACAATTCTAAGTAATTTTAATAATACCGATCACAAAATTTCTTAATACATTCATAATATTACTTTGAATGTGGGTTGGGCATTCTTAGTATACAACAATTACCCCCCCCCCTAAAACCTACAACCACATATACAAATAGAATCTCCAAAGTTCAAAAAATAATACAACTTTATAAATTTATTTAGTATTTACAAAATTTGTTTTCTTGGCCGAAGGTTGTATTGAGGTTCTTCGAGGTCTGAAGAGTCACCACTCAATTTGTTCTCTTCTATCTGTGTTGCTGCGTTGAACTTGCTGTCTCCTTGCGTAGCTTGGGGTTAACGGCTGTTCACACTTTAAACCATAGGCTGGGTTTAAACTGAATGTGAAATGATAAAAGTGGACTGTATAAACGGTTTATTATAAAAAACAGATTAAATCATAATCATGTGATTCTGCGAATCCGGGCGTGCCCGTACGACTGCATATCTAATAATTTAAGCTAATTATAATTGAATTAATTGAATCATTCACATATCGACGGCTCTAAATTGAATTTTGTATAACACACCCGCGGAACAAGCTGTTGCCTCCTGGAGCTCCGTGAGTCAACTGCTAGTTTGAAAAAGGGGGGACCGACCTTAGCTGGTCGGGCGATAAGCGATATGCAGCCGACATCACAGGTGAATCATGGTTTTTAGGACTGAACATACTTTTTAGGTCTGAACAAAAGATTTCATCTTGTTTTTCCTTCAAGATTATGGGCTACAATTAAACGGTACAGAAATCGAAATCTTAACGTGTTGAACACGGGTCATTTCATTATTTATGGGCTTCTTATGCAAGATTTGATTAGCAAAATGATTAGTTTCATTAACCATAAACTCTACTGTATCATCAGATAGAAACATTGTAAACAAATTGTAAGGATTTTTTTATGGAATTATCAGAACTTATGATTATGTTTGGTCTGAGCCTGCATTCTCTTAGAAGGAGTCTCAGTAATAGGAGTCCAATGTAATGTAGCTGCATTTTCAGGTTCTTCTGACGCTGAGATGTTACTTGAAAAACATAAATCAGCATCCATAGTTTTCTGGTAATCGGGATCTTCATCAGTATTATCAACAGGATCTTCATTGGTCACAACTCTAAGGGTCTGTAACTAACTGATGGGTTGACTAAAGTGCTGGGCTTAGTAGTTAGGTGGTGTTAGGAGTTTGTAGTCCTAGTACTCTGCTGAACAGTTGATAAACTGTTGGTTTATCAAGCATATTTGTTGCTTTCATATTTGTTCGGTTTTTCATCTGCACATGTTTTTTAGGTCTGAACATACTGCCCATCAAAAATCAAAGATCTCGATTTTTCCCGAGCTTGCGCAGTGAGCAGTTTACTCACCCATGACGCCAACTGCGGCTACATAAATTGGTTGTAACACATAATTGAATACAATACATGAATTGAATAGAATACATGAATGGCATAAATCACATAAATTGAATACAATACATAAATTGAATAGAATACATAAATTGAATAAAATACATGAATTGACTGAAATGCATAAATTGAATGGCATGCATGAATCGCATAAATCACATAAATTGAATACAATACATAATTGAATAGACTACATGAATTGCATAAATCATATAAATTGAATGCAATACATAAATTAAATATAATACATAGATTGAATAAATACATGAATTGACTAAAATGCATAAATTGAATGGGATGCATAAATCGCATAAATCACATAAATTGAATGCAATACATAAATTGAATAGAATAGATAGATTGAATAAAATACATGAATCGCATAAATTGAATGTAATACATAAATTGAATAGAATACATAGATTGAATAAAATACAAGAATTGACTGCAATGCATAAATTGAATGGCATGCATGATTCACATAAATCACATAAATTGAATATAATACATAAATGGAATAGAATACATAGATTGAATAAAATACATGAATTGTGTAAATCACATAAATTGAATAGAATACATAGATTGAATAAAATACGTGAATTGACTGCAATGCATAAATTTAATGGCATGCATAAATCGTACAAATCACATAAATTGAATACAATACATAAATTAAATAGAATAAATAAATTGAATAAAATACATGAATCGTATAAATCACATAAATTGAATGCAATACATAAATTAAATAGAATACATAGATTGAATAAAATACGTGAATCGCATAAATTGAATAAAGTCCTCTGAACAAGGCAACATTACTGAGGACCAGAACAATAACACCCCTTCGCATAGAGTGAAACCCATATGAGTGACGACAATCCTTATTCGTTGGACATATGTAAAGCGCACAGCTTATGAATAGGTCGACGCAATATACTACGGGAAGTGCGGACGTCAACGACGCGCACCAACTGGTCGTCACCCATGATAATCTTAGTGACCACACCCAAACTCCAATGTAATGGAAAGGCGTTATCCTCTATATAATTATGACCACTCACCCTCCGCGAGGTTCCGCTTAGGTGTCTGCCTTGGTCGAATCGCCTTCGTAGCGAGACAGACAAACAAACATATGCCTTTGAGGTAGTCTTGGATCGCTGCCCGCCATGACGGATCACGATGGGCCGCCGTAATCTACAGCAGACGAAGAAAAGGCCTTGGTCAATACCACTCTTGACGAAGGCAACTGACCAAGTTGCTGCGTCTGCTTGTGGGTTCTGAAGCGAAAGCATTTGATGCACTTACGGTGACAGAACTGACAACAATCTTGCCATTGACGACCCAATACCTTTGACGAACAGAACTATGAGTTAACTGAACGCCCGCGTGAAGCAGCCTCGAATGCTCAGCCTCTATTATTAATCTAGTGAGGTGGGCCTTTGGGTGCAGAATAGTCTGATGCTTAGTATCGTAATGCAAATCGGAATGTTGGAGACGACCTTCAACCCGAAGTAACCCCAATCGTCGATGAATGGATCAAGAGAGATAAGTTTGCTAGATTTGGCTAGATTGCCATTCTTTATCTCAACGATTTCTTTGTGAAAGTACGTCAATTGAGATTGGCATATAAAGAAATTTAAAGTGTTGTTTAATTCCTCCCTGGACAGTCGCAGGTCATTTGCCGAACCAGGTGAACTCGATCTCAGATTATAGATAAATCTGAAGCAATAGCTGATAACGCGTATCAATCTCTGAAGAGTAGAAAAGTCTTCACTTATATCGGTAGCGACGACGCTAGCCATACATTCAAGAATTGCCAATTGTTTTTGTTCAGATCAGCACTCCCGTATGGTGGCCGAATCATTTGTACTGAATTTGGGGTGGCGAATTGGATCTTGCAAAAGCCATGCCGGATCATGTCACCACAATTAGAAGTTCCGCAATTTCTCTGGATGACAACCACGAGATAGAATATCGGCGGGGTTATACTGGGACTTCACGTGATGCCAGTCAGCGTTATTGGAACCCTGCTAGATTTCAGCCACACGATTGGCGACGAAGGTCTTCCACCTGGAGGACTCACCGTGTATCCAGTGGAAGGCGACCATGGAGTCGAAGTACAGATGGATCTCATGAGCATGTATATTCAATCCACGAATAACCTTTTGAAGTAAACGGGCAAGCAGAAGACAACCGCATAGCTCAAGTCTGAGCAGTGTAATTTGTTTTAGGGGGGCTACCCTGGATTTCGAACACAGTAAGTTAGATGAGACATGCTATTATCATATACAATTCTTGCGTATATGCAACAACCATAACCCTCACAGGAAGAATCAGCGAACCCGTGAATTTGAAACGATCTCATATATGGGTTAGACTTTATGCAACGGTTCACATTAATCTTATTGACTAGATTTAATTTACTATACAATTCCCTCCATTTGGAGAGAAGAGTATCTGCTAAGACCCAATTCGTTTTTGCTTGCCAAAGCTGCTGCATGAAACGTTTATATAGAAAAACTACGGGACCAAGTAGACCCAACGGGTCATAAATGCCCGCAGTTACTGAAAGAACAGTTCTTTTGGTAAACGCCTCATGGCAAGGGTTGAGTGTTGTCTTATAAACAAACATATCGGAACCGTTGTTCCGTAGTAGCCCTAAAGTGCTCACAAATTCTCACATTTTCACCCTTGTTTAGGGGTATGGCAGTGGTGCATTGGTTTATGATTTCTTGGCTGTTGGAAGACCATTTGTGCAAGGGAAACCCATATTGTCGCAGTAATTCGCTTACATCCGATCTCAACCGTTTGAACTCATCTATATCATCGCAGCCGGTAATTAAATCATCGACGTAGAATTCGTTAGCAATAACTCGGCATGCCAAGGGAAACTGATTGAGGTCGTCATTCGCAACCTGGAATAGACACCTGGTAGCAAGAAATGAAGCGCTGGCTGTGCCATAAGTCACAGTCCTGAGCACGAAATGTTTCAACTTCAAGTCGGGGGAATCCCGCCAAAGTATTCTTTGGAAGTTACAATCGCTTGAATCGACCAAAATTTGTCTATACATCTTCTCGATGTCGGACGTTAAATCATAGACGTGGGTCCTAAATCTGAGTATAATTGAAAAAATATCCTGCTGTATTGTCGGCCTTACCAGTAGTGTATCATTAAGTTAACGGCCATTAGCGGATTTTGCGGACGCATCAAATACCACGCGGAGCTTTGTAGTCAGACTTGAGTTGTTGAAAACCGCGTGATGGGGTAAGTAGTACACCATGGAGCAATGAACCAAATTGTCGCTGGGACTGAGTGGTGACATGTGCCCCAGCAGTTGGTACTCCTTGATGAACTTGGAATAGTCATGCCTCAACCCAGGATTCCTCATGAGTTTACGCTCAAGAGTCTGAAAACGCTGTTTAGCATGGGCCAGCAAATCGCCCAGAGCCACATCACAAGCCCTACGGGGCAACCTAACAACAAATCTACCGTCACTATTTCTCAGCGTGTTATGCACAAAGTGTCCCTCACATGACTCGTCGGCAGCTGAGGGCAAATCGACAGGATACTCCTCGATCTGCCAGAATTTCTCAACCATAGAAGTGAGCCCTTTATTGTCATTTCTCGCAATAAATGACGAAGCACGATAAGGAGATTTAAATTTGAAAGGAAGATTTCCTGACACAATGTAACCCAGTCTAGTTTCCTGAAGTATGGGGAAGTTTCCGTCCCTGACAAATTTGCCTGGCTTAATCAAACTTAAGAAGAACTGGGCGCCCAGCAGAACGTCAATGCTCGAGGTCGTGCTGAAGTTTGGGTCCGCTAGGAATATACCCTCGGGCAATCCCAACTGCGCAGGATCAAAAGATTCCGTGGGGAGATTGTCAGTAAGATTGGGCAGGATTGAGCATTGTACGCTAAAATTGAATTTTTCGTACAGCGATTGTAAGGGGTGCTGTGGTGGAACCGACAGGACGCATTGCGCATTGTTGATGCTTGTAATTGGCAACTTATTTTTTACAAGGTTCAATTTAAGTTTTTTGGAAAAGGCATGTGTAATGAAATTCGTCTGGCTACCGGAGTCCAGTAAAATCCTGCAAAGGCGGGGTTTACCAGAATTGTCTAAGGTTTTGCACAACACAGTAGACCAGCGGTTCCCAACCTTTTTAGTTATGCGGACCACCTATTTTGTAAAAAAACTTTGAGGCCCACTAACTAAATATACAAGTAAAAAATATAAACACACACACACACACACAAATAGACACCTATGTATGTATGACGTATGTATATATATTATAAGAAAACTCTTATTAGGGGTGATCTTATTTAAATGTTATTGCCCCGCGTTGTATGCGTTAATTTATAAGAAAACGCGATTCGGGGTTATCTTAAATATTTATAAAATTATTATTATGTTTAGCCGTTTATAGTAATTATATTAAAATAATGTTTAAATTACGTTTAAAACCACACGGATGGTCTAACCTATTTGTAATAAAATGAAAACGTGTGTGTTTACAATTAACTTGAAGTAAAATAAAAGAGTGGTTGTTATTTAAATTTAAATTCGTGGTTAAAATATTAAAAGTCTCATTAAAACAAAATTCATCTATGGGTGAAGTGTTCTTTTGAGATAACTCAATGTTGAGAATGGTTACTTCTACTTGAAGGTGACTAATGTAGTAAAGTATTTTATCATACAACATTCAAGTTACTCACAGTGTTTACAATGGTTTAATTACACTTGTTTTTTAAAGAATTCCCTTGTATTAAATAAAAAAATAATGAAGTTGATTATATTTAAATGCTAGATTAACTTAAGTTAAAACATGAAGTATAGCAGTTGATTGCTTGATAATAGTTCTCGTCTGGTTGAAACTGGTAGTAGAAACTTCTTCTGATTACAGGTAGTCTGAGTAAGTCAAGTCCCGTAAAGTCTGGACAATATTATAAACAAACATATACTTTTACGTACCTGATTGCGTTTACTTGAAGTTCACTAAACTGTCAACTCAGCTTACAATCATCAACTCCCTTTGGTTGCAAGGTTATGTTACCTTGATTATTAAATTAGTGGGCGCCACACGGATTTATTCAGGGAAAATCCCGTGTAAAACCCATACATAAAAATTACTAGATGAAAAGAAAATTTAAAATAGTTGAGTACCACTTTTTGGCAATGCTGTTCCAATATGTTAAGCACAACAGAAGGTTGTTTAAGTTTATTAAAAGAAAATATTTAATTATTCAAAAAAATAAATCAAATCAGGTGATGCTGTTAATAATGGGTTTATTTGCACCCTTATAGTGAATTCAAAAAATACACATAATGTAAACATACAAAGTTGTACAATTAAAAGTTAGTTATTATATGCCTCATACGGCTTGCTCAGAACATGAATTATAAATCTGGTTAAGTCCAGATACTATTTATTTTTAATATGAAAATTATTACAATTATTAATATTATAATTATTATTATTATTATCTCAGTTGTGAATTCTTTGAGACACGAAAGAAAACAATTATGCCTACACAATATCCAATGATACAATTGATCAACAAAGTTTTAGGTTACTTTTACCAAGTAATTGAAAAAAAAAAACGATCTATTGAAAGATCGTGCGTTTCATCAACGCTTGCTTTTTTAATGACAATATTTATCAATTGAGAGCCCTTACAACTAACATATAGCTTACTTACTAATAACAAATTTGAATAATAAATCGAAACGTGGTGTAATCTTAAATACTGTTTTTGTGTTTTGCGTCAGTACAGGTTATGGTAGCAAAAATACAAGTTATTGCACTCAGATCAAGATTAATAATAATTGCACTTTTACCTTCAGAGTTTTAATTATTTAATTAAAACCTTTTATCACTTAAGTAATCGGATTATAATGATTACTTGGTTTCGGCACTAATTCGCACAAGAACAGAATAATGCGATCCTCTTCTGATTAAAATGGATCGTGAATAATGACAATAAATTATTTTCTGTTCGTCATTCCCGCACAAAATTAAAATAAACTGCACTTAAACACTGTTGTTGGTTGAGTATGAACTTGAAGTAAAATTTCTTGTTGTTAACTATTGGTTCCGAAGTACAATGTAACTGCGCTAAGTGTTATTAAAAAAACGTAGCGGTGACGGGCGTACGTCTGTTCTGCTTGCTAGTTAGTAAAGGTCTCTGTCAAAATTCGCTGGTTTGTCTTTATATACCCCTCTCTTGGATCGGCTTTAGGTAAAAATGTTGATTACTAACTAATTTTCTGATTGGCTGTCGCCGGTGAGTCGGCGTGACGTGTCACTTTTTGACAGTTGATAACGGCTTTTCCTAACCGTCGAATGTTGCGGTAGCAGCTAGTTGGCGTTTTTGTTATTATTCTTAAACAGTTTCCCGATGTACATTTTTAGAATGATGCTAACACCTCTCCCGCACTAAATACAGTTGCGATTGGGTTAATATTACTATCAAATTAAAGATTGTTCTTTTTCCTTCAATTTGATACCACTCATTCTCGAATTACTTTCACTCTAACCGACATTGTTATAAAATCAACGTTCGGGTACATTATTCTTACTGTCGTCTGCTCTTTATGAGTCGCCGATTTTACACTTTTGGTTAACCTTGCTCGTATCCACATAACATTTTATTAATCAAATGTTTATGCGCGAACACCATTAATACTGTACTGACGTTTTTTGCTGAACTTTACTTGTACACCTTAATTCTATACATTGTAATAAATGATCCTACTGACTATGACATTTCGTTTCCCGTTAGTTTGTTTTAAGCTACTATTTACAATTAAAATTATGGCTAAACCTATCGTTTTAATAACATTTTTCGTTATGTCGATGCATAACCATAGTTCTTGTGGATTTTAGTTTGCACTGGTGATAATCATCGATAGTCATTTTATTGACTAATGTTTGGTCTAAGTTTGCTAAGGTGTATCGCCTACACTGAAATTTGGCCTTAATAATGCCTATTGGTTCTCAATTCGGTAAATTATGGAGACATCTTATTTGTATAAGATTCTCTTATATAAATAGCTCTCTTTTCTAACAGGTATATTTGATGCGGAAATACATCTTAGTTCCTACAATATAGCCATTGTTAACATTGGTTTTGGTATTCATTATCTACTGTTCACTGTCACATCTATTATCAGCAAAATGCTGATTTTGCTTTCACAGTATTTAACGGCTCATTAGTTTATTTTTTGTTTATAAATGACATTCGGTTTACATCAACCATTTACTGAATTGACAGTTGAATTTAAATTTATTCTGTCCATTAGTTCGTTTTAGTCTCAGTCTAGTTGTAGTGTCAAACAGCTATTGGGTTACTGTTTCACCTGGCACTTCTGCTTTATTCGTCTCTCTTGGTTTCTTCTTTCTTGTTTATTTTGACTATTCTATACCTATTTACATGGTTATTCAGTTTTTATGAAATCTGATAACATACACTTAGGTTAGGTGACATCTTGTGATGTTACAATATATATATATATATATATTGTAAGATGACAGATGTATGCATAATATTGAATGGCAATTGATCATTAGAATAATGAAGTTATAATATTTAAATTTGGAAGAAAGCATTAAGTTTAATATAAATAGATTAATTCATAGCAACTGTGGAAAGAAATCATTATTATAAAGAAAATACAAGTTCAAATAAAAGGAGTTACTAGTGATGAGTCATCCAAGACCAGTCTCATAACCAAAGGTTTTCAAGGTATAACCCAGGAAGGTAAAAAAGTAAATAACAAAGCAGTACTGAATATGACCAAACCCACAACGAGGAAGAATAAATAGAAGAGAAACCCTAAAATAAGCCAAGATCAAACAATACAGGTGGTGTATTTCTGAAATAAAGAAGAAGATGGAGAAGATCCCAAGAAACCTGATGGCATCAAGAAGAAGATGGAGAAGATACCAGTCCCAGAAGGCAGGAGAAAAGAAGACTGATGAAAGAAGAAGAAGGCAGCATCCTGAAGAAGATGTCATGCTCTTATAAAAGACACCCAAACCCCTATATCCCCAAAATAAACATTTAAAAATAAAAGTATAATGAATTGAAAACCACATGTATACAAATTTAAGAGAGAGAAGTGTATAAAGTAAAAGTTGCCTGTGAACTAAGATGAAACAATAATATAGTACCCATGGAACAAATCTCCATTGAAAAAACGCTAACCAATTTATTATGTTAATAAGACTATACGACCATTTAGCATTAACATAATATATAAGTGCAAAGTGAACCAGTGATAGTTTTGGGTATTATAAAAAATGAACCTTGTGTTTCATTCTTGGCAATCACAAACATTGAATGCAATGAAATATGCAGTTTTCAATGACTTAAAATGTGTACTGTGACAATATGTTGTTCATAAGACATGAATCTGTTTAAAATAACATTTTGTTTTACATGAAAAAAGAAAAACAGATTTCATGATACTTTTCGAACAATTCATACTATTTATTTATTAATGACAGGGTACAATTCCCCAAAGACAATGTGTAAAAGACGGTATAAAAACTGTAGAATCCTACTTATAATAATAGTTAGAAATAAGAATATAAATATAAGGTTTTTATGTATATAGTACAAGAATGTTTAAAAATGTTTTAGATATAAGGCCATTTGTTTGGGTCTGAAACAACTAACATCAGAACTATAAAAATAGTTACCACTTGTAAATAGTAGAGAGTAATTAAGATGTTAGTTAGTAAAAAACCTTTTTTGTAAACCATACTTCCATGTTAGAAATAAGGATTTTGTTGCAAAATGTCTGACTTGAAGACAACCATTTATTTAAAAAAATATTCTTTATTTTGTTTAACTATTATTTGTATTGTAACCAATACTAATTGTTTTTGTGCAATTTGAAAACATGTTTAATTTATAATACTATATGTAAAAGTCAGAGAGGGTATCACACATCATATATTGTTTGTAAAATATTTTGTAAGAAAAATTGTTAAAAAATCATAGGCCAAAAGAATGGAAACCAAACTTCATCAAAACAGAGAAATTGCTCATTTAAATGCAAATAAACAAAAGGGGTTTAGACAAAATAAACTTGAGATCAAGCCATATAATTGCACATACCATTTAGAGAGATTTTAATAAATTATATTCAGAATTATAAATAAAAATGAAAATGACTAAACTCAGAAATTTGGACATGGGAGTCATATATTTCAGAATAATGTTTCAGAATACAACTAATTCAATTAATTACCAGAAAATAAGGGAATATGAACTTTTAATACAATATAGGATTATTAATATTAAATATAACTGATAAAATGGCTGAATTTATATAATGACAGGAAGTAAATTTTGATGTTTTGACTTTTCAGTGTATACCAAACTGAAAGTAAAATTACTATTTTTTGGACAGAAAACACTATAAAACGGCATTATTTAATCTGAAAATAACCAGAATGAACTGAAAGATTAATTTAAATAACATCTAGTGAATAAAATTGATAAATAACCCAAGTTTAGGTATTTATATAGTGAAATATTAAAGTGTGCACAGGATATGAAAAATATTTGAACAATGTTAAGAATAATATTATATTGGCTAAGAGTTTAATTGAAACTGGAGGAAACAGTTAGTTGATTATTGGTATTCGAACGGTTAACATAAACGAGAGTTTTGTGACGATCTAACCTATCTTACAAAGGTAAAGTTAAGTGGCGAACAGTACGTTACTGTGAAGTCGAGAGTGAATTATAAAATCCTTCCAGAACATATACATTGTGACAAAAACGATCAAGAAACACTAATTAACACTAAACAATACATTTCTACTCCGAAAAACACCACAAAACACCAGAAAACTGTATAATACCTTAACCAAATTAGTGTCGGAATTGGGAAAAGTGTTTTGACTTATAATTACACAGATATACTAAATACAACCCAGAATCACTACACCAGTCACTACACAACATTTAACAAGAGATTTGCAGACACAAGAACAGGAATATTGCCAGAAAATACATTATTTGGAATGCAGCAGGAACGAGCGACATTTTGATCAACTTGACGGCAGCCATCTTTCTTTTGACGATCCCAGTGCCTTCTCCTGTTTCAACACAGCTGTTTGGTGAAAACAATTATTTTAATTTTCAAATTATTATTCAATGTTTGTGTTTAGTAATAATTATTCATTTGATGTAACGTTATACTTTTTAAATATTGGCCCGATTTCTCTGACTTTGATAATAATTGGCTGTTTAAAGAACCCTGTACGATTTTTATATAATACTTTGTAATTTTTTCGATATCCTGAGAATCGATATTAATCGATAAGAGTCAATATTGCTATTAATTAATAAAACATTAATACTTTTCAATACTTAATAGTTCTTTATTTCGTCAATAATACTAATTATCAATAATATAATTCTAATTGATAATCTACAAGGACTTTACCACCTATAAGTGAAGATAACCTAAAAAATAAAAAGATAAACAAGTATCGATTGGTTTGAAGACAATCTTATGAGTGGTGATAGTTTATTTAAAATATACCAAAACTTTAATAAAAATTTTCAGAAGAGCATTACACTTTTTAAAACTTCACAGCCCTATATTAATTAATTGATCATAATTAATTAATTAATAAAATTAAAAATTTTTTTTTTTGTCATATAAACATAATTTTTTTTTTTTTTAATTTCCTTCAAAACAATAATTTTTGTTTTGAAACTTTCGGTGAAGCTGAACATATATATTTCTTCATCAACTTTACGCTACTCGACCGGTCTTGCTACCATTGGGACTCGACCAGCTGAGAAACTTAAGGAAGTGTTTCAGGCCAGTAAGACGTCGAGAGCCACACCAATTAAACATATTACATTACAATTTATTTATTTTATTACAAATTGGCTAGCCCAAACAGTGGGGCTTGATTACATCGGAGTCACACTCTTCACCATCTCTATTATCATCAACACACATCAATATTATTATTACAAATTGGCGCACAACTTTAGGGGCTTTAATTAGCGATTGGAAGGCCAATACTTTCTGCCCAATCACTAGTTGGAGCTAGGCAACAGCTACAAAGCCAGAGAATTTCAAGGGAAAATGCAACGACGTGCGACATCTAAGAAACAGGCGGCGGAGGCCGAAAAAGAAATAGAAATCGATATGGACAACAAAGAGGCAACGCCAGTAGAGGTGGAAGAGTTATTACAATCGGTGTTGTCCAAACAACCTGAACAATCAGAGAAACAACCGGAGATACCCACACAGACAGGGGAAGTCAATGTGCCGGAGAAGGAAACAGAGAACATGACAACACAACAAATGTTCAGGATGATGATGGAAAAAATGGAATCCATAAGTAAAGAATTGAAGGAAGACTTGAGTAAGGAAAGGAAAGAAGATAACCAGTCCTTGAAAGAAGAATTAAGTGGGATGAACAAGAACATGGAAGGGTTGAAGGAAGACAACCAGTCCCTGGGTAAGAAGATTGATGAAACCAATAAGAAGATGGAAGAGAAGATGGAAGAAAACAGCAAGAAGATGGAAGAGAAGATGGAAGAAAACAGCAAGAAGATGGAAGAGAAGATGGAAGAAAACAGCAAGAAGATGGAAGAAGAGGTGGGGAAGAAGTTAGAAGAATTAAAGGAAGACAACCAATTGTTCAAGGAAGAATTCAAGTCGACCAAAGAAGAATTGATTAAGAAAATTGAAAATACTAATCAGAAAATCGATGAAACCAGGAAGAAGATAGAGAAGAACAACCGACAGTTGAAAGAAGAATTGAAGGAAGACAACAGGAAGTTGGAAGAGAAGATGGGGGAGAAATTGGAAGAATTGAGAGAGGATAATCAAATTTTAAGAGAAGAATTAAGAGAAGTAAATCAGGAGAATTTGGACAAACTGGACGAAAGGATGGAATTGTTGCGAGAAGAACTGAATAAAGAAATCACTGTTAACAAAAAAGCGATGAATAAGAAGATGGAAGAAGAAAATATAATGGTCAATCGACAGATTCGAGAGATTGATGGAAAGTGCAACCAGACCGAAAAGGAGGTCCATGAGTTTAAAGAAGTGGTGAACATCAAGTTCACAAATATTGAAGAACATAGTCGTAGGAAGGTAGAAGAACAGAGGAAGGAAAATCAAGAAGAGTTCGGAAAAGTACGCAACCAAGTCACAGAGCGATGTAATGATATACAAGAAACCATGGCCAATATCACCGGTCAGGTGCGACAAAGCCGAGAGGAGATGGAAGCAATAAGAAACAGACCGACTCATTTCACCGGATTACCCGTCAACGAAAGCCGAGAGTGGCTCAATTTCCGGCAATACAAACGCAAGCCGATGGAGTTCCTGGCCAGGGTAGAAGAATATTTGACCAAGCATAAAATTACTCAATGGAGCCATAGCAGGGAGATATTCGACGAGTCTTTCCGAGACATAACAGATAATTGGTGGATGGCCAACCGGAGTGAAATTTCCGACTACCAACAGTTCCGGAAAATGTTTAAGACAAAATACTGGTCTGAGACCACCCAGAACTTGATACGTGACAATGTTTGTAATGGAAGATACAGGTCACAATTAAGTAGCAGTATGACGGCATATTTCTTGGGGAAGGTGTGTATGGCAAAACACCTTGAGCCAGCAATCCCAGAAGAATGTTTAGTGAACAAGATATCATATCACTATGATGAGGACATTATCAGGGCCCGGAGAGGTAGCCAGATCAAGACGATCCAAGGAATGACCGAGTTATTGGAGGGATACGAGAACGAAGAGTATTATCGGCAGAGCAGAAAGAGAAATGAGAGACCAGAAGCAAGGCCGACTACCTACCCCAATAACGGCAATAACCATATCAGTAACCGGAACCAGCCCAATAATTACGACGGCCCTAACAACCAGCCGCGTAATAACCAGTTTAACGGTAATTTTAACGGCGTGAGGAATAACAACCCTACCCAAATAATAGAAACAATTTTTATCAACAAAATAATAATGTCCCATACAGTCAGAGAAATCCATATCCCAACAATAATGGTGACAGACCTTACCCACCTAACCGAAATTACTATAATAATAATTTTGGTAATAACAATAATAGCAATAGTAATAACCGAGTGTCGCGCCCTAGGGTAAATTTTATAAGAGCAGAAGATCGCGGACCTAGGAGATATTATCAACCGAGGAGGAGCAGCTTCCACGGCGCAGACCGAAGATGGAGGAGTGCGGAACGAGACGGCCCAAGACACGAAGAGGGAAGACGAAGTACCAGCCTGGAAGATCTTGGCAGACAACCGAACAGGGCGTTAAACATCAACCAGGGTACAGAACGTCAGGAGACAAACCAGAGTTTCCCGAACGATGCCTCGGTCAATAATAACATAAACACTGACCAAAATAATTTAAACGAGAGGAGGCAGTAATCAACAACGATGACCCGTTACTGCTTATACTTCCTGGGTTAGAAAAGGATGATTTGCAACAAGCAAACAATAATAAGAATATCACTATCATAAGTAACCATTATCTGAAAGACATACGAACTGAACTTTTGGAAGAGAACGAGAAGAGTCTCAGCAACAGTAATAATGAGATAATTTATATAACAGCGGAGGTGGAAGGAGTTCCCGCTAAAATAATGATAGACACAGGAGCTAATATTTCAATAATAAACTCCAATGAGTTGGAGAGAATACAATGTACATGTGTAAAAACTTTGCCAATGTTACCAGTCAACAACATTGTGTTGGTAGGTGCAACTGGCCGCCAGAATAAAACCATTAGGAAGCAAGTTTCCTTAAGTGTCGTTAGCCGTGATATAGCTTTAGACATGGAATTTTTAATCGCCACCGGATTACCATTTGACATCTTAGTCGGTTGCGATATTCTTCGTAGATATTCGGCAGTAATCGATCTTAATTTAAATAGAGTATCACTTTTCCCAGACGGAGTAACATGGACCGCAGATCTGGTAGGAAGCACAACTATACTTCCCAGCCCAATACATCAACAACTTCGGAAAATAAATGTTATTAGAAACAGCCCTCTTTCTAAACCCATAATATACAATCATGGAGGAGAGGATTTATGGTCAGTTAAGATCCAAGAAATACGGAATTTCCAGTGCGGAAGCGATGACAAGAAAATACCAACACATCTGGCTGATCGTCTAATCGCTATATATGAGAAATACAAGGCGGTGTTTTCTGATGAACCAGGGAAGGTAAAAAACTACCAGTGCCAACTTCGTTTTAAAGAAAACGTAGAGTTTAACCGGAGGTCATATCCAATAGCGCAGTCGCTCAAAGAAGCCGTGAGAACAGAGATAAACAAGATGATAGAAAACGACATAATTGAGATTAGTCAATCACCTTACACTAGTCCAATTATTGCTGTTCCGAAGAAAGACGGACAAGTCCGGCTCTGTTTAGATGCGCGTGAGTTGAATAAGACAATTGTGAATGACAGAACTTCTCCTGGTGAAATAGAAGAAATCTTGAAGTGTTTTCATGGTACTAGATTTATTAGCACCTGGGATACGGTCTGTGGTTATTGGCAGGTAGAGCTGCATCCACAAAGCCGCCAATACGTAGCGTTCATTTTCGAAGGGCGCAATTACCAGTTCAAGAGACTGCCCTTCGGACTTGTCAACTCTGTCGCCATATTTGTGGCATGCATGGACCAGATTCTTGGACAAGAAGCGCTTCAATTTACCACCGTCTATGTTGACGATTTACTCATCACATCCGGAACCTGGGAGGAACACTGTTACAGAGTGGAATTTGTACTAAACAAACTAGCGCAGAACAACATAACACTGAAGTTGGAGAAATCCAAGTTCATAGCGCGCGAGGTACAATTCTTAGGCTTCAACCTAGACGACCGAGGTATTACCCCATCAGCAGAGAAAGTGGAGGCAATTCAGAGGTTCCCGCAACCAAGAAACAGGAAACAATTGCAATCTTTCCTCGGACTCTGTAACTATTACAGGAAGTTTCAGAGCCGATATTCCGAGTTGACCGCCAAGTTTCAACCACAGTTATCTGCCAAAAACAAATGGACTTGGGGTGAAGATCAAGATATTACTTTCCGATTGATAAAAGAGAAGTTTCTGGAGAGTGTGATACTTCGTCACCCAGATTTTAAGAAACCGTTGTTTCTAAACTGTGACGCTAGCGATCTAAGCTTAGGAACGACATTATACCAGGAAGATGAGGAGGAACAACATCTGGTAATAAGCTTCGCTAGTCGCACACTGAACCAGTGCGAAAAGAACTACAGTGTGACAGAAAAGGAATTGTTGAGCGTGGTGTTCGCATGCAGCAAGTTCCGAACGTACATTCTCGGATATCAAGTCACGGTACGAACTGATCATAAATCCATCTCGTTCCTTCGTAGGTGCAAATTGAGTCACGGCCGATTGGCTAGGTGGGTACTCGCCCTACAAGAATATGACCTGAAATGGGAATACATTCCAGGAAAGAAGAACGTGGTAGCGGATGTGTTGTCACGTATAAATCTGGAAGATCAGACTTTCGAGGGAGAGAAGGAGAGCTTGGTAAAAATTTATAACATATTAACGACCAGAGCCGATTTACAAGCTTTGTTAATAAATATCCGAATCCATCAGCAGTCTGATCCTAAGCTGAAAAACATTGTGAGTCGTTTGGAAGCCAATGATGAAACCATTTCTACATATTACCACCTTAACAAGGGAATTTTACTCATAAAAACCGCCTTGGACGATGAGACATGGAAGGTGATAATCCCACACCAAATCGAAAAGGAGGTCATCATCGATTACCATGTCAGGTATGGTCACATGAGAGCGTTAAAAGTGATACAAGCTCTAGAGGAAAATTGTAAGATCAAGAATATCAACCGCAAGGTGAGAACATACATCAAGTCCTGTAAGATCTGCCAATGTGCAAAAGTAAACAATGAAAAGACAGAGGGTATCATGATACCGATAACTTCCAACGCAAAACTGGAAAAAGTGTTTTTGGATATCTGCGGGCCATTTCCCCGTAGCGGTGGTCAGCACAGATATAAATACTTGGTAATCATAATGGATCACTACACCAAGTATATAAAGCTATATCCGGTTAATCGGGCAACAACAGCAAAGGTTTTGGCGGTGATTATTGATTTGTATATCCCAGAGATCGGTAGACCGTCTTCTATTATTACCGACCATGGTACACAGTTTAAGGGGAGGAGATGGCGAGACACGTTATTAGCACTTGGGGTCAAAACGTATAAGACATCAGTCTACCACCCAAGTAGCAATCCGGCTGAGAGAGTACTGAGAGAAGTGGGTAGGATATTGCGCACGTACTGTCACAACCAACAGAAAAAGTGGCAAGAGTACCTAGCAGCGACAGAAACATTCCTAAATTACGCCCACCATCCAGCTATAGGAATTCCACCATACTCAGCCATGTATGAGAAGCCGACTCCCCGAGACATTGAACAAATCATTGAATTTCCAACGAACAACAATAGGAAATTCAACCAGTTGAAGTTTTACAATAAGGTAGCAGAAGATCAGGAAAAACGGCAAGCCAAGTACCAGAAGGCAATAGGGCGAATTGTAACATATAAAGAGGGTGAAAAAGTCCTCCTAAAAAATAGAGAGCTGCCTAGCACCTTAGAAGGCATAACCAAAAAACTATTATTACTTTACACTGGCCCATATGTTGTGGTAAATGATAAACATAACAATACATATGAGTTGAAGGAAATCGTTTCAGGAAAAATCAAAGGAGTGTACAATCAAGCTTCTATGAAGAAATATTATGAAGAATGAGTTGTGAGTTTAGAATTTTTAATTTAATTTTAAAAAAAAATTCAAAAATAATGTAAGTACATCTTACAACCTAATATTTTGAGAACATTCTGGAGAATTAAAAGAAAAAGAAAGACTTTTGAATTGAAATATAATTATAAAAATTTAAAATTGAGTAAGTACATCTTACTACAACCTAATAATTTAGGAACAAACTTTATGGAAGAAAGAAAAAGAAAGACTTTTGAATTGAAATATATTTATAAAAATTTAAAATTTAGTAAGAACATCTTACTACCACTGATAATTTTGAAAGGAAAGAAAGGAATTTTGAATTTATTTATAAAAATTTAAAATTGAGTAAGTACTTCTTACTACAACCTGATAATTTAGAACAAAATTTTTGGAAGAAAGAGAAAGAGAGAGAATTTTGAACTTAATTTAAAAAATTT
This sequence comes from Magicicada septendecula, assembly GCA_034769895.1. Lineage (NCBI taxonomy): Eukaryota > Metazoa > Arthropoda > Insecta > Hemiptera > Cicadidae > Magicicada > Magicicada septendecula. The sequence goes on from CM068368.1 coordinate 377,070,816, forward strand.
AAAATTAAGCAAGCACAGCTTAATACCACTGAATTATGAGAAAAACATTTTGGAAGAATTAAGAAGAAAGGAATTTTGAAGTTAATATACAAAAAATTTAAAAATAAAGTAAGACCAACTTACTATAACTAAGTTTATGAGAAAACTTTATGGTAAATAATTAAGAAGAATTTGAATTTGGAGAAATACCAAAACATTCAGAAATAATAGTAAAATCACAGTACTATAAACAATTCTGAATGAAACAATTCTGGGAATAAATGAATTAAACAGAATTTGAATGTTGATAGAACGTCAGTACTTTGAAACAAGATAAGATCAACATATTACAAGGATTTATGAGAAATATTTTTCAATTAAATAAAAAGAATAGTTTGAATTTTATATTAAAACTAACCAAGTTCCAAAAAATAATTATGTGTCAATTATGATTGAATTGAGAAGAAAATAAAGTGGTTAATTCAGAAAAGAGAATTAACGTTAATCCAGAATAAATGCTAGACATTCACAATAGAATTTGAAGGAGTAGAGAAGAATAACAAAAAAGAGTGTAATATGCAAGAGAAGAAAAAATTTGGAAGCAAAGAGACTAATTACCTATGAAACGATAATGAAAACAGTTAATTAAGAGCAAAGAAGAACAACTCATACCAAACATATGGAGAAGATGATTTTGAACCAATGATAATAATAAGACCTATATGAAATGGAAAGAGAAGAAATACCACATGAAATATAATATAAATGAATTAATGTTAATGAATGCGAAGGCGGATTAATAACTTTCTAAGAGAAAGGAAAGAACCAAAATGTTTAAATAAAATGATCAATATAACAACCTGTATATCTAATGTAAAGATACAATGTTAAAAAATTAAATATAATATATTAAGACCATTCAAATAATGAATACGAAAGACTATTTATAAAGACCATGCTAATACTATGAGTAACCAGAAGAAAGTATAAAGAGAATTCAGATGAAGAAGAAAGAGAGTTACACTGTAAACAGTAACAAGAATTATTAAAAGAAAGGTTTTCAACCATAATAAAAATAAATATATCAGACAAGTTAAGAGTTTTGAAAAAATATATATGTAATGAGTATAATAATGATTATGAAGATTTATTAAGATAGAAAATGTGAGATAATCTGAGAGACTACGAAGTGGAGAATCCAAAGATATTTTTATTAGTCGAAAATGAGACTACTTTTTATTTATTTATTCGATGACTGACTGGAGATAATTCCAGCAGCATTATGTTTTTGAGCAGGGATGGATATGCCTCTGTACTCAATTTATAGAAGTGGTGTATGGCCAGCAGAGAAGTAGCGTACAGTGCCCCTCTGATCTGCCCCAGCCCACGTGATAGGGAATGTTAGGGAATTAATATCCCAAGGATACAACACAAAGTTGATATAGAAAGAAAATGTATTACAATTATAATATATCTCAGAAGACACTAACTATCCGAAAAGGATCAGTAGTAAAACAAATAATTATATATATAAAATTAATTAAACTCTAATTATAAAAAAGTCGATATAAAAATGGAGAAGAAAATGAATTATAAGAAATGATGAAATTATCATAAGAAATTATTTCATCCATAAACATGTCTGAAATAATTACTTCTGGAGGAGAGCAATCTGTAACATGACAGATGTATGCATAATATTGAATGGCAATTGATCATTAGAATAATGAAGTTATAATATTTAAATTTGGAAGAAAGCATTAAGTTTAATATAAATAGATTAATTCATAGCAACTGTGGAAAGAAATCATTATTATAAAGAAAATACAAGTTCAAATAAAAGGAGTTACTAGTGATGAGTCATCCAAGACCAGTCTCATAACCAAAGGTTTTCAAGGTATAACCCAGGAAGGTAAAAAAGTAAATAACAAAGCAGTACTGAATATGACCAAACCCACAACGAGGAAGAATAAATAGAAGAGAAACCCTAAAATAAGCCAAGATCAAACAATACAGGTGGTGTATTTCTGAAATAAAGAAGAAGATGGAGAAGATCCCAAGAAACCTGATGGCATCAAGAAGAAGATGGAGAAGATACCAGTCCCAGAAGGCAGGAGAAAAGAAGACTGATGAAAGAAGAAGAAGGCAGCATCCTGAAGAAGATGTCATGCTCTTATAAAAGACACCCAAACCCCTATATCCCCAAAATAAACATTTAAAAATAAAAGTATAATGAATTGAAAACCACATGTATACAAATTTAAGAGAGAGAAGTGTATAAAGTAAAAGTTGCCTGTGAACTAAGATGAAACAATAATATAGTACCCATGGAACAAATCTCCATTGAAAAAACGCTAACCAATTTATTATGTTAATAAGACTATACGACCATTTAGCATTAACATAATATATAAGTGCAAAGTGAACCAGTGATAGTTTTGGGTATTATAAAAAATGAACCTTGTGTTTCATTCTTGGCAATCACAAACATTGAATGCAATGAAATATGCAGTTTTCAATGACTTAAAATGTGTACTGTGACAATATGTTGTTCATAAGACATGAATCTGTTTAAAATAACATTTTGTTTTACATGAAAAAAGAAAAACAGATTTCATGATACTTTTCGAACAATTCATACTATTTATTTATTAATGACAGGGTACAATTCCCCAAAGACAATGTGTAAAAGACGGTATAAAAACTGTAGAATCCTACTTATAATAATAGTTAGAAATAAGATTATAAATATAAGGTTTTTATGTATATAGTACAAGAATGTTTAAAAATGTTTTAGATATAAGGCCATTTGTTTGGGTCTGAAACAACTAACATCAGAACTATAAAAATAGTTACCACTTGTAAATAGTAGAGAGTAATTAAGATGTTAGTTAGTAAAAAACCTTTTTTGTAAACCATACTTCCATGTTAGAAATAAGGATTTTGTTGCAAAATGTCTGACTTGAAGACAACCATTTATTTAAAAAAATATTCTTTATTTTGTTTAACTATTATTTGTATTGTAACCAATACTAATTGTTTTTGTGCAATTTGAAAACATGTTTAATTTATAATACTATATGTAAAAGTCAGAGAGGGTATCACACATCATATATTGTTTGTAAAATATTTTGTAAGAAAAATTGTTAAAAAATCATAGGCCAAAAGAATGGAAACCAAACTTCATCAAAACAGAGAAATTGCTCATTTAAATGCAAATAAACAAAAGGGGTTTAGACAAAATAAACTTGAGATCAAGCCATATAATTGCACATACCATTTAGAGAGATTTTAATAAATTATATTCAGAATTATAAATAAAAATGAAAATGACTAAACTCAGAAATTTGGACATGGGAGTCATATATTTCAGAATAATGTTTCAGAATACAACTAATTCAATTAATTACCAGAAAATAAGGGAATATGAACTTTTAATACAATATAGGATTATTAATATTAAATATAACTGATAAAATGGCTGAATTTATATAATGACAGGAAGTAAATTTTGATGTTTTGACTTTTCAGAGTATACCAAACTGAAAGTAAAATTACTATTTTTTGGACAGAAAACACTATAAAACGGCATTATTTAATCTGAAAATAACCAGAATGAACTGAAAGATTAATTTAAATAACATCTAGTGAATAAAATTGATAAATAACCCAAGTTTAGGTATTTATATAGTGAAATATTAAAGTGTGCACAGGATATGAAAAATATTTGAACAATGTTAAGAATAATATTATATTGGCTAAGAGTTTAATTGAAACTGGAGGAAACAGTTAGTTGATTATTGGTATTCGAACGGTTAACATAAACGAGAGTTTTGTGACGATCTAACCTATCTTACAAAGGTAAAGTTAAGTGGCGAACAGTACGTTACTGTGAAGTCGAGAGTGAATTATAAAATCCTTCCAGAACATATACATTGTGACAAAAACGATCAAGAAACACTAATTAACACTAAACAATACATTTCTACTCCGAAAAACACCACAAAACACCAGAAAACTGTATAATACCTTAACCAAATTAGTGTCGGAATTGGGAAAAGTGTTTTGACTTATAATTACACAGATATACTAAATACAACCCAGAATCACTACACCAGTCACTACACAACATTTAACAAGAGATTTGCAGACACAAGAACAGGAATATTGCCAGAAAATACATTATTTGGAATGCAGCAGGAACGAGCGACATTTTGATCAACTTGACGGCAGCCATCTTTCTTTTGACGATCCCAGTGCCTTCTCCTGTTTCAACACAGCTGTTTGGTGAAAACAATTATTTTAATTTTCAAATTATTATTCAATGTTTGTGTTTAGTAATAATTATTCATTTGATGTAACGTTATACTTTTTAAATATTGGCCCGATTTCTCTGACTTTGATAATAATTGGCTGTTTAAAGAACCCTGTACGATTTTTATATAATACTTTGTAATTTTTTTGATATCCTGAGAATCGATATTAATCAATAAGAGTCAATATTGCTATTAATTAATAAAACATTAATACTTTTCAATACTTAATAGTTCTTTATTTCGTCAATAATACTAATTACCAATAATATAATTCTAATTGATAATCTACAAGGACTTTACCACCTATAAGTGAAGATAACCTAAAAAATAAAAAGATAAACAAGTATCGATTGGTTTGAAGACAATCTTATGAGTGGTGATAGTTTATTTAAAATATACCAAAACTTTAATAAAAATTTTCAGAAGAGCATTACACTTTTTAAAACTTCACAGCCCTATATTAATTAATTGATCATAATTAATTAATTAATAAAATTAAAAATTTTTCTTAATTATTTTTTTTTTTTTGTCATATAAACATAATTTTTTTTTTTTTTAATTTCCTTCAAAACAATAATTTTTGTTTTGAAACTTTCGGTGAAGCTGAACATATATATTTCTTCATCAACTTTACGCTACTCGACCGGTCTTGCTACCATTGGGACTCGACCAGCTGAGAAACTTAAGGAAGTGTTTCAGGCCAGTAAGACGTCGAGAGCCACACCAATTAAACATATTACATTACAATTTATTTATTTTATTACAAATTGGCTAGCCCAAACAGTGGGGCTTGATTACATCGGAGTCACATACTTCACAATCTCTTATCATCAATAACACAATATTTTTATTATTATTACAATATATATAATGTGCACATATGTCAGTAATTAGTAAAACATACTGCACAAGAAGGATTAAAAAATAATTTTTTATAAAGAAAAGAACTTTATTGTATTCACTTAGCTGTCACAACTATAAGAAAACTCAAAAACAAGTGGTCAAAACTAAAAAAAAAAACTCAATGGGATTTTTGACATTGTTTGTCCCCCACAAGAGAGTCAATATCTGGATTAAAACTGGATAGTTTTATCCTCAAATCACTATCAACATTCAATTTATTCCTATATTTATTTTTCAAAAAAAGTAAAGTTGAAAAGGCTCGTTCACATAGATAGGTTGTCGAAAAGCCCATCAAGTGTCTCAGTGCAATTTTGGCAATTGCTGGATACTCTTGCCGAACATTTATCCAGAACGCCAATGGTGTTGTTTTAAAAAACGATTTTAGAGTCTGGTCACATGATAGTTCAATTAACGAGTCTTCTTCACTTGATGATATTTTCAATTTTTTTAAGTAATCTTCTTCAAAGAGATTTCTGATCCATTGGATTTCACCTTCAATTTTAGGGAAGTAGTTCCTAAAAGAATTATGAAAAGGCTTAGTTACTGCTCTAGTAAGTCCAGTTAGTAGATTTCTCATTCATATGAATGAAGAATAAAATGTATAATCACAGTATAAGACAAGTAACTAAAATAAATTATTATTAGTTTTAAAAATCGTACTTTTTGAAAAATTTAATGTTTTAAAAAAAGTTACTGTTTTAAGAAAATTAATGTTTTTAATTAGGCCTATTAAAAAAATATTAGTATAAAATTTAGAAAAATATATAATTTTAAATTACCTGAGGTTGGAGGCCAAAGATTTGAGGTGATCTTTTATGGTTGTAGCTGTTGTTTTATCAATTTTGACTTCGTTGGTTTCCAGAAAATCATGTAGGACTGGAAATACGTCGAAGGAATCTTGTTCCACTTTTTGAGCCCATCGTTGAAGTTTGATTATCATTGCTTCTACTTTGTCTTGCACAAAAAACTTAGGCCTATGAACGTCCTTGCCCTGCAGAGTTAAGTTAAGAACGTTGAGGGCACCGAAAATATCCACCAAATATGCCAACCGTTTCAACCAGTTTTCATCGGTCACACAGTCTAAGTAGGAACTTGCAAGTTTCCCATCATAATCTCCCTCCATAAGGAAAACCCTGAGTTCGTCGCGGAGTTCGAACAATCTTGACAACACTTTACCTCTCGACAGCCACCGAACTTCGCAGTGAAGTAGAAGCTGTGTGTGTTCACTGCCCATTTCATCACACAAAACACCAAACAGTCTGGAGTTTTTAGGCCTTGTTTTAATAAAGTTGACGATGTTTACTGCATCGTTAAGAGTTTTTTTGAGACACTCGTCCAAACCTTTAACTGCAAGAGCCTCTCTATGTATGCTACAATGTGTCCATTGAACCAAGGGAGCAACTAACCTAACTTTGGCGACTAAACCAGTATGAATTCCAGACATAGCACGTGCCCCATCAGTTGTCAAACCTACACACTTTGACCAATCTACTTCATTTTCTTTTATAAAATTGTCAACAGATTTGAAAATCTCTTCGCCAGTTGTTTTTGTCGGCAAAGACTGGCAAAACAACATTTCTTCTTCAATATTGCCATTCAACTCAAAAAGACCAAAAGCTAATAAATTAGCCGGGCCAGCAACGTCTGTACTCTCAAGTTGCAGCGAAAAATATTCACTTTGTTTCAAAACAGTCATGACAGCTTCTTTCACATTTTCTGACATTTCATCAATTCTTCTTTTCACAGTTGTATTTGATAACGGAATTTCATTAATTTTTTTTGTACATGTTTCATCAAACAAAGCATTACTTATTATTTTTGCTGCGGGTATAATAAGTTCTTCTCCCATGGTGTGAGCTGACCCCTTCTTTACGATTAACAAAGATAGCTCATAAGAAACTCTGGTACTTAGTTTGTTCTGTTTTGAAGATTTTTCCATGTTGGATTTAGTCATAGAAAATTTCTTTTCTTGATTTGAAAGAAATCGAGAGACTTTCCTACACATTCAGGATGTTTAGTTGATAGATGCCTTTCAAGTTTTGATAGTTTCATACATTCGTTGGATAGCGTTTCGAAACAAATCACACACTGAGGCATAGGCTCTTCCTCAGCACCAGAAAACACAAACCCTCATTTTAAAAAGTCAGGGTTATATTTACGAAAATATGTTTTAGTTTTCTTTGCTATTTTGCTACAACTTGGACTCGACATCGACTTACTAACAATCTCACTACTTGTAGAATCAGATGTGGAAGTTCCTTCACACTTGACAGCTTCGTCTTACGACAAGACCCCGTCCGAAATCAAGCATCTATATTGACGTGAAGTTATAGTAACTCACAGCAGACACAATGCTACGACACATCAAACTAACCACTGACTAACGGGTCAAACAAGTGCGGAACATGGGCGTGTTTTGGTGAGCGGGGGGAAGAGAGTAGGAAGGAGGAGAGCGTTGAGCTTGACCAGCGAGCACAGAATTTCGGCACAGAAACTCGGCCGGCAGGCGATGAGTCACCGTACTCGCGCGCGCTCAATTAGATGTGTAGGGCTGATTTGGCTTAATAATATTTATCTTGGCTTCGACTCTCGACCAGCGTCCAAGGCCCAGTACCACGCTGCCCGCGGCCTACAAGTGGGCAGCGGCCCATGGGTTGGGAACCGCTGCAGTAGACAATAGTATGTTCCTATTAGTTTTTAGTTTGAGGGCACAGTAGGTGCCCTGTGCTGTATGTATTAAGGAATGATGCTTCTTAGAGCAAGTTTTACAAGTGTGCTTATTTTTATTTAACGAATGGTCCACCTGCAAGCAGTTAAAGCAGCATTTATTTTTAATTAAAAACTCCTTACTTTTTGTCAATGGTTAACCCCTCAAATTGTTTACACGTATATAAGTGGTGGTTAGCATTGCACATTGCACATTGAATGTTTTTAGAATTAGCATGATAGCTGACCAACTTGCCTTGTTTTGAATTGTTTACATATTTTATAAGTTGTTTAGGCCTTGCTGAGCCTGCCCGACCACTCTCGGAATCTGCCGCCATGGTTTCCAGCACCAATCTCCTATTGTTTAAAAACTCAATCGACCGTCAAAATCGGGAAATTTGACGTTAGAGAGTGGCTCCTTCCAACGTTTGGAAGTATTCGGATCCAATTTTGACGCTAATACCTGAGTGACAATAAGCTCATAAATGTTTACGGGTAACGCCATAACCTTGAGCGCGTTTATGGTTGCGCTTATTTTATTAAGAAATATATAAACACATATGCTACCCACCGATTGCCTATCGATAGAATTGATTTTCAGTATATCTTCGACATGGTGGATGGCGATAATTAGCTTACGGTATTGTCAAATCTAGTCTTGAGTAACACTAGGGCTACGCCATAATTCTCACCAGTTATAGGCAGCGATTGTATAACTTGGAGCGCTTCATCCTTTAATGAATTGTGTAAGTAATGAAACTTTTGTATGTTGGTAAGATCCAAGCGAGAATCTACCAAGTCTTTGAATATGTGAATGTAGTGTTGCCACTCCATAACATTTCCGCTAAACTCTGGGATTTTAATGGGCTCCAGTTGCGTGACATGAGCGAATCTTTCCGCTCTACTGTCATTAGCAGTAGTATTAGAATTCTCAGTAAGATTAGTCGAGAATTTTTCTATAAGATTGTGCAGTTTGCACTCGATTATACATAAATTATCTTCGACCTGGATTCGATCGCTATCCGCGTCAAAAACAGCGTCCTCGGACAACTCGAGTTCGGATTGAATTGTGTCATATTTGCGCTGGAGCTCCCCCAGCGACCTTAATTTAACATGCAACGCGTGGACGTCATTTTTTGTTATGTCGAAAGCATCCGCGAAAATATTGAGTCTTGTTATTAAGGCCTTAATAACGGCCATTTGCCTTATGACCTGTTTGTTTTCGGCCATATTGAGCGTATTAAGACGTGGAACGAAAGTAGAACATGCAACTCAGTTCTCAGCATATCACTACGTATTAATAGTTAAATAGAATAAATTGCAAACAAATGATACAACATAACATAATGAGTACATAATAGTTCGAAACGACGAAACCGAAACATCGAAGCATGATAATGTTTTTAGGCTTTTGAAACGTATAATGTGGATTACGTAAATCATTTCCAAACCACAGACGATCACAAACAGAACATGAACCAAATTTATTCTCACTAAAACGTTTGCTAAACTCAATTTAAGCAGCGATTATTTCTGTCTTGATGCGTTTACATATCAAATTTCTAGACTGTGGGGAATCGAAAGTGTGGAAGCGTCACGTTTTTCGATGACGTTTTTGTGGAATGACCCCCAGCCTAAAAACATTATCATGTTAACATACCATGGCAAAAACGTCTTACTTGAATTTCCACTGATTCGAGATAATAAGTTACATACAGTTTGTAGAGATAATCAGCTGATAGCGGATAACAGTTAACCAGGATGACGTAGTTGCCGTTAAGTAGAACGGGCTGTTATCTCTTGAGATAGCGGCAGGCTCGTGACGTCGGATTTCTGCAATGCGGTGAGATAAGATGCATCTGTCTGCCTCTGCGCAGATGTGTCGTACCTGTTCAATTCTGTCTCCGCTGCATGTTATAGATTGTCCGGAAGACACTTGCGAACTTATTGCAAACCGCAATTTTACGCATTTGATTTGCAAGTTAAATGATTTTGCGGAACTTACGCATAACAGTTTCAATGCCCGAATAATACTCGGACGCATACAGCTATGCCACACTAATATATGAAAACAAGCATGCACTAATTCCCCTACAACGCTTAAAGTCCTCACTCCGAACTGCTCATATATTTTTTATGCACCTTGAGATCGAAATTAAATCCGGCCCTGGTGGACCATATGTTGCGTTGAACTTGCTGTCCCCTTGCGTAGCTTGGGGTTAACGGCTGTTCACACTTTAAACCATAGGCTGGGTTTAAACTGAATGTAAAACGATAAAAGTGGACTGTATAAACGGTTTATTATAAAAAACAGATTAAATCATATTCATGCGATTCTGCGAATCCGCGCGTGCCCGTATGACTATATATCTAATAATTTAAGCTAATTAAAATTGAATTAATTGAATCGTTCACGTATTGACGGTCGTAAATTGAATTTTACGTACGGTAACACACGCGCGGAACAGGCTGTTGCCTCCTGGAGCTCCGTGAGTCTACTGCTAGATTGAAAAAGGGGGGCGGACCGACCTTAGCTGGTCGGGCGATAAGCGAATCATATGCAGCCGTCACAGGCGAATCATGGTTTTTAGATCTGAATCATTTGGCTCAAGAGCAAAATGTCACCCGTGCAAGATAGTCACTTGGCGCCCCCCCCGTGACCCCCTCCTCCAATTATCTATTGATTACTTACGGATGGCTATCCGGCCGAAGGGTCTGTAATTGTTCCAGGAAATAGATACCAATTTTTTTTTATTGGAGCTTGAAAACGCTTTAATATAAAATCATAATAATGTATGTATGTGCTTAAAATCATTTGCATTTCGTTTGTCAAAGAAGAGCCAGGTTTTAAAGAATTCTGCATACATTTTTTCATAAAATGAATAAACTTGTATATTGACTAAATTACACATAACTTTCTGTTAATAATCTACTTGTATTTACATGACAACTTTAACTTTTATCTTGACACTGTGTTTAACACTCACAACATGACTTTTCTTGCTTTTTTTTCTGCAAAGTCTTTTATTATAACGTCTATGTCGATATCTTGAAGAACTTCAAATTCTATTGACATTAAAGAAAGCCCAACAAGACGCTCCTGGCACATGCTTGATCGCAAGTAATTCTTAAGAAGTTTCAGTTTTGAAAAACTTCTTTCTCCTGAAGCAACACTGACTGGGAGGGTCAAAGCGATTCTGAGAGCAATTGTGACGTTGGGAAAGTTTTCTTTGAGGTTGTTGACTGATAAATATTTTAGTGCATTTAAAGGACTTTTTGCGCTATCATCTGGCAGTATAGAGAGCAAAACCAACAGTTCTTGTTTAAGCTGAAATCCCTCTATGTCGGAGTGATCTTCATCAGTTAATCCAAGCTGTAGATCTGTACAGTTCTTCAACAAATTGGTGTTGTCTTCAAGATTTTTGATGTTATACAAAAATCCAAAAAGGTTGTTGTGATGACTTAGCTGAGAGAACCGCTCTTCCAGTGAACTAATTGCATGGTCCAAAACGTAGAAATACACATTACTTTTTTACCCAAGGTAGCCTTTGTTATTTGTTTCTGGATCATAAATATTTTATTTAAGTAAATGTTTGATGCACCACCCCATATCAATATTCCGTATTGTAAAACAGACTGCGCATATGCAAAATAAACTAGTCTAGAAATTTCAATATTTCTCAATTTGCTTATTTTGTAGGATTTAAATGTTAATTGTCTTATTAAAATATTTTGCCTCCTTTGTTCTATTCAGAACAGGGCATTGGCAGGTTATGGTTGTCAACAAGCTACAGCTAGGCGAATGAATTAGTAAAGGATTTAAATTCACCGGCTGGGTTCTAGCAGTTGGAGAAAAGGTCATATATAAGCTTTTTTTTTGTAATTTAAGGATAATAAGTGTTCGTCCACTAATTTTTTAATAAATTAATACGAGTATAATAGTCTAATTTTATAATAAATAAAACGTACCTCACTTAAAGAGGGTCCTGGTGAATTCCCGAAAACTTCCAAATCCATTTCATTTTCATTTGCCTCAGTTTCCAGACCCATTTCATTTAAATTCGCGCCTCAGTTTTCAAAACCATTTTGTTTAAATTGGCTTCAGGGTTTTTTTCGATGACTTCAGACTCTGTTGTCATTGTTGAAGAAGAACAACTCGAAGCAATGCTTTTATTTCCTGACAAAAACTTTTTCAAGCCAGCCACTTGGTTTTCTTCATCAAGACTTTGTTTTGTTCTTCTCTTCCTGTAGTATGACCCAGAATGTTTCTTTTTATCTGACATGTTTTATGTTTAAATGTGTTTCACACTAATATTTCACTAACTCCGCACTTGAGTAAAATGACTTTACACACATGGGCTTCTAACATCTAACACACACAGTATAAACAGACGCTGACCGCCCCTGTGATCCGATTCGGACTGACAGGTGAATCACGCTTTGTTTTGCAGTTCCAGTGATGGCGCCCAGGACGAGTCCAAATGTCTTGTTTAAGGGAGGGGAGGGGAGGTGGCACGCGGCAGTTGGTTATGCGGTAGGAAGGGAGCAGTTGAACTGGATCGTTTGTGTTTGTGTTTGAGATCATTATTTGTTCTGCGCATACTTCAAGGCATTTTAATGTAATCCTTAATTTTTTATGGGTTTGTTTGGTATAATAATATTTTTTTTCATCCGTATCGCAATTGATAAACGTCGCAGCAGGTTCGGCGTTCGCATTAATTTTTTATAATAACCCATTTTGGTGCCCCCAATGTCGGCGCCCCGTGCGGGCGCACGGGCCTTAAGCCACCCCTGTGTGTGTTGGGACTTGTATAGTAGGGGGTTGTAGAGGATGTTTTACCACCTTCAACTAGGCTGCATGGGCCATCACTGACAGAAATGTCCTTAGAAAAAACACAGTATTTCCCAGTCACTGATTTATCTCAAACGGTCCCACCCAACTTCTGGGCTAACCCTGCATAGTATCACATCTGCCTTACTGCTAAGAGTGTGATTCCTTCACAACACCAAGTCCCCTGGATTATTTCTCTTCTTGATCCAAGTCCCCTGTATCTTCTCGCCCTCAATGTCCTGCTTCTTGGCTTCTTCAATGGTTCGTGTCTTTCCCTCACATCCTGTCATGTCGCCAGTTTTTTTTTTCTTCTAGGCAGTGATCAAAATAAAACACTTGTATCACTGTCAACACGTTGTTTATTTATCATTAACACAAAAATTTTTCTCAAATAAAAATATAACACAAAAACCAATATTCTATTCACAACTGTGATATCAATTATTGACAAATCTGTAATTTATACAAACAAAAAGAGAACACACAAATATAATACTGATCCAAAAATTTGGTATGAAACACATGTACTAATTCTGTAACTCACATCAGTCATAAAGACTGATTCACTCCCTCTCTCTGTCCTATATAGGTTGGTAATGATGTAATTCACCAGCCTTTGCCACTTATTGAGATAAGTTGAGAAAATTGTAGGTGCTTATTCTGTAATTCGTAGAACAAACTATGATGTAAAGTACATTTATATAGAACATTCTTGTGTATTCTACAAATAGTTTCTATCAATATACATAAGTTATACACAAATTGTGGATAAAGTAAATAAGTGTGAGCACGTACTTAATCTATGTACTATTCTAAATAGTTTTAATAATACAAATCACGACATTACCTAATATATTCATAATATTACTTTGAATGTTGATTGGGGGCTCCGTAGTACACAACAAGTTCTATTAACACTGCTAGAATAAGTTGCCAAAATTGTATGATGAAAAAGTTTGATACCACATTTCTGGATCATTATTGTTACGACGTTATCACTGATCGTCGTATGGTACAGTGGAAAACAAAATACAAGGCACCAATTAAGTCAAGTATTTAAAAGACATTTAATATACTTATTAAATCCAGCTTTAATTATCACAATTAAACAGCTTATAACCAACAAGATAGTCTCTTACAACAAATCAAATAAAATTGTCAACTAATATAAAACACAATTGTATTACAATTGTCCCGCACAATTATAAAACACTTAACACTTCACCACAATTCTTTGACCCGTACTGTGTAAATCACCTGACAATAACTGACGGACTAAGCAGCAGGTATGGGATATTTATAGTCCACAGGGTTCCATAATATGCGTCCTTAACAAGCCATCCTTCAGCGTGACCTTCGTTTAACACGCACCGTTGGGCTAATTGAGAAGTTTCTAGAACGACACTATCAAACGCACGAGATTTTCCACATTATGTAATACTGTCTCACATGTAAAGCATCATGTATGTATTACAGCTGTAGGAATAGCCAAGAAAAGAGTAGAACAATGTTCTACAATGTACCAGAACAGAATGTTCCGTAATGGCGTAAAACTTTTTCCGCATTAAGTAACACTGGCCCCTCCTTAACCCTGTTCATCCCGAACTGGCAAACCATCTCTGAAGTACTAATTGGCCAGGCGATCTAGGTGGACGGCTGTCCTTCCTATAGACAACATTGTTGATTCTTTTTTTCACAGTGTAGGGTCCTTCCCAGTTAGTCTGAAGTTTAGGTGAGTGACCACGATGGCTCTTTGGGTTTAACAACCAAACATCTTCTCCTTCTTGGAAACCCACACTATTGCTGCGAATGTCATACTGAGATTTCATTTTATCACTGGCAATCTTCAGCCGCCCTCTTATCAAGCAATCCATTTCTCACAGTTGGTTTTCTAATTGCGAGGAATAGTTCTCCTGCCCAAACACCAATTTTGCTGGAGTCATGCTGGTTGTGTCATGTACCGATGACCTATACCCCATGAGGAATAGTGGTATACATTGGTTTCAGTCTGTTTGGTTCTCGTCAACAACCTTCGAAAGATGCTGTTCAAGTGTCCTATTAAATCTCTCAACCATTCTGTCTGACTGATGATGCAGAGGCGTTGTCTTAGTCTTTCGGATTCTGAGTAGACGGCATAGTTTTTTAAACACTCCTGATTCAAAATTTCTCCCTTGATCTATTTATAGTCTGCAGGGTTCCATAATATGTGTCCTTAACAAGCCATCAAAAATTCTAGAGGACACTTCAGCGCGACCATTCCAGAAACACGCACTGTTGGGCTACTTGAGATGCTTCTAGAACAACACCATCGAACGCACAAGAGGTTCCGCATTACATAATACTGCCTTGCACGTCAAGTGTCACATACAGATTACAGCTGCGGGAATAGCCAAGAAAAGAGTAGAACAATGTTCACCAATGTACCAGAACATTCCGTAATGGTGTAACACTTTTTCTGCATTACGTAACAATATTATATTTGAGTTTATCTTTTTGCTTGTATAAATTATGAGTGTTTATATAATCAGTATCACAGTGTGGATCAAAATTGTATTTTCAGTGTTATATCTTTATTTGTAAAAAATTATTTGTGATATTGTGAAGGAACATAATTTAAACAGCCCTGGATTGCCACTCACACTTGATAGACGGTGTATGAGAGCCGCATCACTATCCCTACTAATGATGGTAACGCTAAAAAACAAAAAAAAACTACTTACCAGAAGATGGAAATAACCAAATCCGTATAAGTGAGCCCCTGAGTACAGGTTAGGTCAGGGTCAGGTGACAAATAAAATAAACACTTAATCTAGCATTATTGATTTTACATTACTTCATTTTCAATTTCAATGACTTACTTCAAACTTATAAAATTCTCCACATATTATAATCTACAAATGACAATATACAAAAACAAAATACACAAAAACAAAAATATTTATCTCTAAAACCCCACAGTTTCACAAACACTTTGTTATTTTTATTACTAATGAACTATAACATTTACCTTTATTTTCTTCACACGCGCCCACACACACCGAATTTCTTAATTAATTCAATAAAGTGCACAATTTAAAATTTGGTAAAAAATTTTATGGGCGGTACTCCCATGTTTATCATATGGAGAACACATAAATGCTTAGGTACCATTATTCAGGGGCGGCCCATGCTTAGGTTGCACGGTTGTACAACACCCAATAATTCCTGAATTGTATTTTAAATTATAGAATTATGAATACAACCATAACTAATAATAGTGTTTTGAAGCTAAATCGTTGTAATTAATTATTTGAAAAGCGCAAAGCAATTACTTAAAACCGTACACACTCTTGCCATGGTGTATGCACCAACTGTTATGCGCTTTGTATATGGGGAAATACGAGTATAATGGAGTAGTGCTCTGGCTGGCTAGAGTCATTTGTTCCTATTACAACGGTATAGGCTCGCTTGGTGTGATTAGGGACTGCAAAACCCGCTTGTACATCATGGTGCCACCAGTCTGTTTGTTAGTAACTAACACGTGGTGCACCAGGTTGGAATTTGTAAGTTCGTTGTTAGTGTTAATCCAATTCATCGTCAAATGTAAATGATAGTATATATAAACGATTAAGGTGTCATAGTGTAAGATATTTATTACATTTAACTGGTAGGACGTAATGAATCCTGTCAAAAAACTTAATGAAAAGTTTAGTTTACGTCCTATTGAGGAAAAAATTGAAAATAAGAGAGTAGGTAGAACTACACCAGACCTTTCAAATTTTAATCAAAGTGTAAAATCAGGTAACAGAATATTTAATCGTAAATTTAGATAAGATTCATACAATAAATATTCGTGGTTACATAGGTGTGATACTAAAATTGCAGTATTTTGCTTCCCTTGTATATTATTTGAAGGGGAGGAGACTTGGACATTTTCTATTCAGAGAATAAAACAATTTTATTCCATCCAACCCATCTGCAACCCCCAAATTTTTCAACCACCAGCTGCCACTGCCATTATTTAAAAAGTTATTGAAGCTACTGACTTGAAATTTTTTACATTTACTTAGCATAGTACCCTGCTCAATTTCATGCTAAATGAACAAAATAGCTTAAATAGTTTTTGAGAAAAAAAATTATTTATTTTAGTTTTATTTTGATGCACATTTTTATATATACAAAAAATTGTCAAGTATGGCAAAGTTAACATATTTTAACGAAAATGTATGAAATTACTCTCCATACCATAAGAAAGACTTGTGCCAAATTTGAAGTTGATAGATTTAATAGTTTGTTAACAAATGGTACCTAAAGACTAAAAAACTGTACTTTTGGGGAAACGAGTTTAAAAGATTGTCAACACTTTACACTTAAACTAAAATGCCCAGAGCAATATTCTGCACTGTCACTGTCCTCTCTTTTCCTCTTTATTAGCCTTCTTCTTATTTATTCCTTTTTATGTTCTTCTCTCACCTCCTTGTCAGCTTTTTGAATTCTTTCCTCATCAATTTTCGTCAGAAGCCCAAGATTTCAAGCACATTTACTTTGCTACAGAACCATCATTAAAACATAGGCCTACATTTGTTGCTCCTAGTTTATATACCTGATGGTCTACAAAAACTGTTTTTTGTACCCTTTGCCAAACAACTCCATTTACACTTTCATTGGGATTTGGGGGTTTTCCATGAAGGCAACATTTTAGTAGGTTCACATTTGATAAATCTGAATATTGGCTTCACAACATCCATAACTGCCTCTGGTAATGAATGTTGTAACGTTACATAACCCATGCCCAACACAATCACCATCAATAAAACCATTCATCACCCCATTCTAAAAGTCAGAAATGGGTATTATGTACCTAGCTATAAAATACTTTGTACTACAAAACACTGTAAACAATAACAAAGTGAAATATAGTGTACATAGTGAGAGTGTAAACTTTTAAAAAGGAGCATCTCACAGATTTATACTGTAGATGAAAAACTATTAATGGTAGCAGTGGACTATATTGCTGCTGACAAATTTTGTATTTTTTTGTATTTTGTGTAATTTTACTTCCATATTCCTTAAGGAATGGAAGTATGGTGATGGCAAAAAAAATCGTGTTCGAGATTATTGCAGATTCTGATTCTACTACACTCAAAACATGTTTTATTGTGTAGGCCACAAAGGTCTTGTACCTAGGATTAATCTTTGTGTTTAATATAATGATTTTGTTTAAATATAAGATAACCCAGGGTTAAATATAAAATAATAATAATATAAAATACTACTATGTTAGAAAGATGGCATAGGAAAAATAGTCTAGAGTAAGGATACATTCAGTAAAGGATAAATTATAAATAAATCAAATTAAAAGAGATTAAAATATAAAAATACCAATGTACAAGCTTAAGGAAAAATATAAAGAAAAACCTTAGATCAATTAAATTCGATTATAAATAAAATATAAAAAGGATTATTTTTCTAAAAAGAAGAAATAAATTTATAATAATTAATAATAGCCTATATACTAAAAAGTATATAGATTCACCAATAAAAAACCATAAAAAAAATCTTGGTTACTACGAGTAACCAACTAACAAGATTGGAATTAATTGTTAAAATGATTGGGAAGAGAACGTTTTGAAAAGTGTAATGCCTATTAAAATTTGAGAAATTAATGAATACTTTTTGGAATAATTAGTGCAAAATTTAATAAAATTGACGAGTGATGTCCACCTTATATTAGAACTCCTTCAAGTAGAACCATTCACGCCCTTAATTTGATGAAACTTTGAAAAATCAAACTACGAGATCCAGGCCTAGTCTACAGCACGTCGATATTTTGGTGAGATCGTTTCCAAGTAAATTTAACTAAATTACATCTCAATTATAACTTCATAACACTAGAAACAGCACCATATCTTTAAACACTTCAGGCAAAGAGGTGAAAACAAACTTTATTAATTTAGTTAACCAAAAAATCAGCATAACGGATCCCTGTGAATTGCTAGCCGCCATTAAATAAATTTCATGGCTTTAGTGAAGAAACATAATCTGCACTCTGGCGGATAACCTCGGAACTACATACTACAAATTATTATAAATTAATTAATGTAAAGCTTGGTATTTAACAATATTCATTTCTGACCATCTCATAGTACAAAGAACTCAAAAATAACCCTGGGAAATTAATAGATTATTTCTTTACTGTTTTTTTAAATAAAAATATAAAATATTTGTTATACATTCTATGTTTAAAAAATAAGATCAAACTATTGTTGTGTGGTCAGTAAGAATCGATTATACCTTTCTGTTTTGGGAGAAGATAAAACAAAAATTTACTAAATAAATACAATGAATACTTTGTTATTTGAATAAAAATGTGTATTATTTTCAGTAGAGGGTAGTTGTTTACAGATTGTCTGGAGACAGAGAAGAGAACGGACAACCAGAAAATATTACATACCATTGGTGTTAATTTAACCTCCAATGTGTTTGTAAATGTCACAATCAGCTGTCTCATGAGCGGAGAAATTTAAATTAATTAATTGTATGCCAAGAGGATAAATCTTTTTGCACTCTCTCTCTCCTAACTACAGTCAAACAACTTCATTGAATTCACCCAAATAAAATCTAAGGGAAATATCTGCATAATCACACACACTCGATTTTTTTTTAATTTGAACATAAATTATAACGAATTCTGTGACGATCGCACGTACGACGCGTGTTGTCTTGCAAGGCACACCTAACATTTTTAAAACAAGTTATGTACATGGTTTAGTTTCCATATTGTGTTTTTAATATTTTGACAAATGTCATCATTTATGACATAGATTAGTTTTTATAAGTTCTGATGATGAGGCAAGTGCCTCGAAACATGTAAACACGAGAAAACATTACGGAAAGGCCATAGACGGTGAGTAACAGTGTATTTGGCATAATCATAACTTACGAGCTTTTTAGTATATTTCCAATTAAATCATTATTTCTAATTGGTTGTACCAACAACATGATTCATACTTCTGCACATAATCTACTAACAAATTTTAACTACCGGTACTCTCATTATTAGATGTAATTTGTATTTTGATATTATTGTTTTTGTTTATGAAAATAAAAAAATGGAATGGCCTCATGTATGGTTACAGGTATACTTATGAATTTATACAGTCAGCATTATAAGATACACAGTGATGCATGGTAACTTGTTCTTGTTATTATTGTTGCGGCACTTACAATCAATTATTTGACAGCAAAATATATTAAATAATTGGCTTCACTTAACACTTGACATGAACTATAAATTATGTTTAGGGCTCACAAATACAAAGATAAAAGGTCACCTCAGTCAGTTTATTGAACATGTATGCTCTTATGTTAATATTTTTACTGAATGAAAAAATTCTACTATTACTTCTACAATCTTTTCACTGCCTACCAGTACAGGACTAAAATGGCCTATTAGGCTGTCTACTAGTTACTTCATTTTCAAGTTGCTAAATTATATGTTTTAATAGGTAATAAATTAATTGTACATTTTGAATCATTGCTGTTGTTATAGTATTGGCTGTAGTTTGTATAAAAACAATATTCTTCAGAATTTTACAGTCTTAAGATATCTGAAATTATTTTCTTCTTTTCAGGAAAGGTTTGAAGAACTGAAAAGGTTAGCAACCATAGCAAAAAGTTTCAACATTCCAGCAACTCTTATGTCTCGTGATGAAGCCAAAGAAGTGTTCCCCTTGCTCAACACGTCAGTAATAGTTGGAGCATTGTTTTCACCCAACGATGGTACAGCTGATCCTTCAGCTCTTTGTTCAGGTCTAACAACTGGTGCAATTGCTGCTGGAGCCAGAGTATGTATTCAGTCTGTTACTCTTATGTGATTACTTTTTCCATTCTTCTCTAGTAAATAAAAATATTGAGAGAGGCAGCCTAGAGATGCCTTTATTAATATTACAATTTTAACAATGTTTCTGTTGCATCAGATTTAACTACAAGACCGCCAGATTATGAAGCCATAACCATTATGTGAACTGGACCAGACATTCCAAGCAGGATGTAAAGTTTATTCAGTGAAAGTACCATATATACATAGAATTATGCTTGAGGCCAACATACACTCTACATGAGGTCTTAGCAGGCATAAATTTAATTTATGTTTTTAGAATATACAATGAAACTTAGAAGAGGATCTTTAGTATGGCAGATCCAGTGAAAGTGAAAACCCTGCCTTTCGAGAAAGTACCTCAACAGCCTTACACAGTGAGAGTTGGAGTCCCTAAGGCTAGGAAAAAGTAAATTTGAAATCAAAACAAGTGGAGAGGAAACTTATAGCCAAAGTGGATGCAGTCTATCTGTGATCTGCACTAGAGAAGTTTAATCTGCTAGGAAAGTAGGAAAGGAAGAATGGTAAAAGAATTTCAGACATTACAAAAATTTACTTAGAGGAGAATAACTGAGCAGCTAAATTTCAAGGCTGATATTATCATCAATAAATTTTTTTCAGACTTAAAGAGTATATCCACAGAAGATGTAAACATATGGTTAGGTGCAGTGGCAGCTGGTGCTATGGTTGCAGCGTTGCACAACCACCAAAATAGAATAACTAAACTGTAAAATAATATACGAAAACATTAATCAGTTAAAAGTGTCATTAATTTCAACGGAAAGCAGTATTAGATTCTATGCGGTAATGTTCCCGTGCAATTCAAATGTGGCGTGCAGGCTGGTGGTTGTAGGCAGCTTGCAACTTGAACAGTACATGGCAGAGCTTACTACACAAACATATGGGAGAATGTGCATTACTCTTCACAGTTGCCGTATGTTCCCAATCTTAGCTAGGCAGTTGCACAAGCTTCTGCAATGCTCCACTAGTAGCGTTGTAGCTTATCCTTAGTTGTGTTATGACGTCAGCAAGCACAGCCTTCTTGATTTGTAAGTTGTGTCAGGTTTAGTGTTTACATTGGTTCAAGATAAACATTACCCATTGTTTGAATTTATAAAGTTATAGTAATAATTTGGTATAACTGCGATTGTGATAATAAAGTGTCAATTGACTTTATTAATTAAACTGTGTGTTAAGTATTATTTTTTCTTTGTTTAATGTTGCTGTGTGCTTTTGTGTCTGTGCTTTTTGGAGTTACTGATTCTGCGTGCTTTTAAACGTGTTTTTTTTTTAGTTTTAAATGAATAGCGTTAAGATCCAATGGCTAGGGCGCCAAATGTCTCCCTTAACAATAAATCAAATTGTAAAATCAGGTGGTCAACAATTTAATTGATCATTTAAAGTAGAATATTATGAAAATACTAACTGGTATGTGGTTGTGATGAAAGAAATTTATTTTGTTTTCCATGTTTATTGTTTGGAGGGAACCCCTGGATGAAATTTGGAATGAAAGATATTAATCATCTAGCTGAAAAAATAAATCTTCAGGCGCTAAGTGTACATATTGTTACGGCATCACAGAAAAATCTACGTGTTTATGGAACATTCCAGAGAGATCCAGAATGTAAGCTTGTGGCGTACGTGCTTGTAGACGCATCTACGAGAAAGTTCTCGATGCCGCCAGCCATGCGGACTGTGTCAAGGCCGCAGTTAATTACGTAGTTCACACGACCACTAAGACGCAGTTTCGAAGCTTCTGGTTTGTGAGCGGGCTATAAATACATGGCGGCAGCGGCCTTAGTTTTCAGTATCAGTTGCGATTTTGGATAGTGCGGTCCGAGAGTTATAGTAGCGATATTACTGTGCATGTTCAAGTGGTTATTAGTTAAGAGTGGTGTTTGATAATCGGATGGTATAATTGTAATACAATTGTCTTTAATATTAGTGGACATTTTATTCCGTGTGAACAATTTTCATTTGATTTGTTGTAGAGACTGTGTTGTTAATTACAAACTGTTTTACTGTAACAATTAAGTGGTTATTAGTTTGATTAGTAACTTAATTGGTGTCTTGTACTTATTTTGTTTCCACTGTACCTACGATGATCGAGTAGACCATCGTAACAATATAAAGAATGCTTTTCACTTTTCTCTTTTTGGTACATATAGCACAGCAGCTGGACAGTGAATATAGACGAAATATTGTTTTACACAATGAAAAAGTACGCAATAGTCGGTACGTCTTAAATATAATAATAAACTGTATTTGCTTCTGTGGAGCTTTTGAATTAGTTTTGCTGGGTCATAATGACACTGAATCTTCATCAGATCCTGGTGTACTTGGAGGCTTATTTGGATTCAGTTCTGAGCTTGACACAGCAATGAAAAATCATTTAGATGAAGCAACTGCACTTAAGGGCACCTCAAAACCATTCAAAGTGATTTTTAAAAATATAATGTTAGAAATATGCCACGAAGAAATAACGAGTAAGATACAAGAAGTGGATTACTTGGCTGTAATTGCTGATGAGACCACTGATGTTGCTAATGTTTTTCAAATGGTCATAGTGTATCGTTGAAAGATAAACAGTTAAACAGGTTGAAAGATTCTGGGATTTCATTGCTTCTCCTAAACATGATCCTCAGTCACTTGCATCATGTTTGTTAGATGAACTGTCTCGACACAACTTACTTGGAATTTCCCATAAATTAACTGCTCAAATAATTGGAAAACAGTAACTTTCTATTTTTTTCCATACGACAGCACTATTTACGGTGCACATATGTAGTAGGTCTGCCTCCTGTTTAATGTGTTCTTTTCACTCCCCCCCCCCCCACTCAACCGACTACTGCAACCACAAAAATTTGGAACCACCAGCCGCCACTGGTTAGGTGATGAAAAACAATAGATCTTCGCATTTAGAAGTATTCCCATCAAGTTAACTGAATATATTGTCCTTGAACTTCTAATTCGCTATGTATGAGAACAGTGGAAACTCCTAAAGAATGGGAAGTATCTATTTCAAGTTCAGTAATAAAAATTATCATCTTCATCATCTTCTTCTTATTCTTCTTCTTCACTCCAAGATTATGCCTTAGTTGACCTGTTCCAGAATCCATCTCTTCCTTGGACTACCAACACCTCTCTTTACAACAAGTTAGTATCTCAAGCCTACATACTGGTTAGTATAATTGTTTGCATCATCTTCTCCTATAGACCATAATCTTCTTCTGCAAAGACTTGATATTTAATTTTCTTTCAATATCATATCCTTTTCCATTTTAGGAGGGACTATCCTTATATACTTCTTAAACATTTTATTTTGGTACCTTGAATTTTCACTTCTTTCTTTCTACTGATAAAGAGACAATTTATTCTACTGATAAATAGCAAATGAGTACAAATATCTTGGAGAAACAGCAGATAAGTTGGATGAAAAGGATGTATAGAATCTTCAAAGGAAAGAGTTTTGAAGTTCTCCCACTGGAACTCCTTGTGGAGTGATAACTTAATTCAAACCCCAAAGAAAGGAATACCAGTATATAAGAAAAACATTCATATTATGCCAAACAGTCAATTGAGTCAGGCTTTCAAAATGACAGAAATAAATTATCAGAGAGGGTGTGATAAGTAAGCAAGATTGTTTACAGAACTATTTCAGAAGAACAAAGGATTAGTGGGTTTGGTAACAGAAAGGACTATATTTTATGGCGACTGAGATGCAAGAAATGGCCAATCAAGCTGCAGAGTACTCCCTTCCAAATACAGTGGAACTTCGAAAATTCGGACCAATTGAGACCGGACCCCATCCGGATTAAAAAAAAATTAACTGCTAGAATTTAATGTCAGAAAACATTATAATCCATAGTTTATTCTTTTTAATGGATGTGGTTTGATACTAAGTGTTTAAAAAGTAAAAAAAGAATCGTTTTAAATTCCACATTTTATTTTGTTCACACTTAGTATGAAGTCATTTTCAAGCCAGTCATTAAAAATATCAGACGATATCCATGCATTTTTGAGACTTATAAGTCATGGAAAGGGTCTTAACATTTTTGAAGCAACATGACCTTTTACATTTACCTATCACTACACTACACTACAGTGTATGAGAACTACTTTAGCAAAAACCAAAGCAGTTCACTCTATCTTTGCTTACTTTAAAACATGGGGCAGAGGTTTCATGGCAAGAAGTAAGAGATTTTTTAGGCAGAGAAAAAATGCAGTTTTAGCCAGTTTATGCTGGTTTTGTCAGGTTTGTACACATCGTCTCTGCTGAAACCATTTTCAACAACCATATCAAGAAACTTTAGTTTGAATGTTTGGGCAGCATCACGGTCCAAAGATAACTTTTCTCCTTGAATTTCTAATTCTTGGATACCGTGCCGCTTTTTAAAATTATTAAAATTTTAAAAAGTTTAAGAGGTTGACAATAAACTCAATTTTTTGGACCTGACTGTTACAAAGTATCTTAATAAATTTCAATAGAAAATATATAGGAAACCCACCACCACAGATATTACAATACACGCCGATTCTCATCACCCATATAGTCAGAAAATGGCGGCTTACAACAGTTTTTTGTTCATAGGTTGGTAACGATTCCACTTAACCAAAAGGACTTTCAGGATGAATTGGATATAATAAGGCACATAGCAATAGCGAATGGGTACAAGAGTTCGATGATAGATAGACTTCTTAAGCGACACCTATATAAAACTAGATCCCACCATAATACCATCGATGATAATAAAGTTAACAAAAATAAAAATAATAATAAAAAGAATATAACGACAGTGTACGGTAGCCTTTTACCTAACATTATATCCAATGTGTTTTCTAAATTTCATATAAAAGTCGTGTTTAAAACAAATAATATAATTTCTAATTTATTACACATAAAACAACCATTCCCGTTAGAAGAGAAAACAGGTGTTTACAGGATGTCATGTGATGATTGTGATTGTTTCTATCTGGGTCAAACTGGCAGGTCCTTCTTGAAAAGATACAAAGAACATCTACCAAGGAATGATTTAGACAAGACCAAATCTAATTATGCGCCATCTAATGATGCATAACCATAATTACACAGATTTCAATACTAATTTCAAAGCAATCCATGTATGCGGTAAGGGTAGGTTAATGGACGCTCTCGAGGAGTTTGAGATTTATAAATCATTTAAAGACAAGAATATCAACAATAACAGTATATTAAACGAACAATTAAGGTTTCAATCTCACTCACTATATGATACAGCCCTAAATATAATCGCGCATGATGGTAATGACTGGTGATAAGGATTGACTTAGTTCAATTAGTGGCTCGGCAACTACACGTGCGGTCGGACCGGTCCAACGGAGCCGAACTTACATCGTGTTATGTGTGTGTCGTTATTGTGATTTAGTAAATATGTGCAAATGTGTTTTTATGTGTTTATGTGAATTTTAACATTTGACGAGGATTACTGATGATGTTACACATGTCACGAAACGCGTCTATATAAAAAACGCTAGAACAAAGTCACTGACGGATACAAGGTAATTAAATTTAAAATTATGTAACCACTCTGTACTAGCTTTGAAATCGGCAGGATTTATTGAATTCTAGAGTCTTTTCACAATGCATAGGGCCTGAAATGGGTTCACTCAAGGTTCTTCTCTGTGTAAACCATATGTAAATGGCATCTTCCAAAACTGTGTTATTGACCATCCACAATGCTTTTCTGTTTTGTGACCCTTCTTCAGAATCCAAATTGTTCACCGTATTTTCCCAGTTTATCTTTTTGTGCTTTAATGTCACTTATGGTTGAATTCCCCACATTGTAGATTTTTGAAATAAGTGCTCCACTTTCATTTTTAGATAACCTTTTCAAAACTTCTAACTTAGTTTCAATTGTCAAAACATATATTTTCACTTTTCACTAGCTTTACTAACAGACGTACTAACCATTCCGAACAACACTAAAGTATCTATACTCAAACAAATATTTAGGGTGTTTTGAAATTAATACTGTAAACAAACATATAATGTATGCATTTTATATAAACATGTACATTTATATAAACATACACAACACTGCACAATATCACGATCTTGCAAAAGACTCAGAAGTGACTGACTGAGCATGTGACAGGTGTAGTAGACAAGCACCCACTCCACTCGTCCTTGAGTGGAGTGAATGCGGATGGGTAGTGTGACTCATTACGTGTGACCCTCTCATGCCTAGCCACAACACTGCGCTTACGGCACTGGCAAGTGCTGAAACTACACTCAGTCCGGACTCAATAAAAAAAATGTATATTCGTTTTTTGTCGGATCTGGATTTTTGAGGTCCAAACTTTCAAGGCTCCACTGTACATACATACTACTACTAAATACCACTGTACATACATATTACTGGTTTTCAGATAGTAGTCCACATTGTGTTTGGTGACCATTAGATACACTGAACAGGACTCAGCCAGAAGATGGTACGTATGGTTGTGCCAAAATGATGCAATGTTTCATGACCAACAAATAAACAAGATGTGGGTCATTACCAAAATGTGTAATAATGCATATTGCACCTGTAAAACATCACACACACACACACACACACATTGACACTATATACTTTTATCTTTAAAATGTACTGATTATATATAATGTTACGCTATAATAAATAAATAAAACTCTGCTCAACAGTCCCTAAAGGACCAAGGCATACCGTATGTTTTTTGTGTTTAGTGTGACGGTTGCATGGCCAGTACAACGCGTCGCCAACCGCTAGTTGTGATATTCACAGCCAGGAGGCACCTCTGTTATCTTAGGCGGCTACTCAGTTCTGCCTCACGACGCTGAGTGCATGCCGTATGGAGTCTCCGCCGGGAATTGAACCAGGGACCACAAGTGCATCAGTCGTACGCGCTAGCCACTAGACCACCTGGAGGCTAAATGTTAGGCTAAGACATACATATAAAGTGAAAGTTTGTTTCCAATTCGGTTGTTATTCTCCATTCGTTTACTAAAAATATAATTAAATATGCTTTTATTACAGTGTTACAGACTGTATCAGACCTCTTCCCCTCCATACCAAATTCTAAATAAATCCTGGTTATATTTAAAAGCAAAGTAAATATAATGTCTAAGATAATATAAACTCAACACTGTGCTTAAATGTGTACTAAAAACTGAAAAACGATCATAATTAGAAAGACTATAGTGATAAATATTTACAATATGGCATGCAACACAAGGGAGAAATTACATTTCTTGACATGAAAAATATTTTTTCTCAAGAGCCAAGAATTTCCTTCAAATCTATGAAATTTCAAACTGTAGTACATTGCCAGTAAATGTGAAGGTATATTAAATAGATATGGGAGAGTCACTCAAAGGAGAGTTTCTTTTACATCTTAGTTCTTCAAAGCAAATATAGTCTATGTATTGATGTAACCGTTACAATTTTCTTTCAAATGCTTTCTTTTATTACTCATAATCATTTCATGGCCATGTAAATTAAGCATCTTCTGCCTGTATGTACTACTTTCCAGTTCTTCCTTTCTTGTTTTGCTTTAAATGTGAAATCAACTGTTAACCAAATTACAATGTGTGTGTGTGTGTGTGTGTGTGTGTGATGGTTTAAATTTCTGTCTAAACTTTATGTAAATAAATAAGAAATCTGTTTAATATTGGTTACTTTTATTTACAAACCTAAGTACGTATGTGTTTGAGGAAAAATTTCATTTCTTTCAAATAGTAGCCCACAGGACTCAGCCAGAAGATGGTACATATGGTTGTGCCAAAATGTTGCAATGTTTCATGACCAACAAATAAACAAGATGTGGGTCATTATCAAAATGTGTAATAATGCATATTGCACCTGTAAAACATCACACACACACACACACACACACACACATTGACACTATATTCTTTTATCTCAACGGACAAAATCTCAGCTGTGCACATTGTGATTAACAAAATTTGTAATAACAGAAAAATAAATAAATTTATTTTTCAGTTTTAAATCAATAAGGTACTGTAATTGTGTAACATCATGATTAATCATTGTCTGAAGCAAGGTAATATAAAAATAATAGTACAAGAACTTGTATAAATAAATATTCATAGATGTACGAGGGTAAGTCAATAAGTATCCGCAAACAATTTTTATAATTTATTATAACAACAGTACCGATCTGACAGCTAATTTTTCAAGATAGTCCCCTTGGTTGTCAATACACTTGATCCATCGTTGCACAAACTTCCTGATGCCCTCCGTGAAAAAAAATTTGGCTAAGCAGCAAGCCTTCCTTCACTTCTTGGTCTGTAGAGAATCAACTGCCCCTTAAGAGACATCTTTAAGTTGACCAAAGAGATGGTAATTCAACAGGGCGAGATCAAAACTGTATGCAAGATGCTCAATCACTTTGAAATGCAATTTCTCAAGGGTTTGAACAATGTGGACGGCAGTATGTGGGCCTGCATTGTCAAGTAAAAAAGCACCCTGTCCAACAATAGGCTTTAGCATTTGGATCAAATTACAACATCATTACAAATGCATCAGTACAGCATTACAGTTCATTGGACAGCATCTCACTGTAACTTCCACTATTTACCTGTTGAGCCCTTCTCCAAGTACTGCTGCAGTATTGGCCCTTGTGAGTCCCAGAATACTGTGAGCATTACCTTTCTGCAGAGAATTTCTTTTTGACTGGAGATTTGGGGTGTTACCATTCCATGCTCAGGCGTTTACTTTTAGGCTCAAAGTGGTAGATCCATGTTTCATCTCCAGTGACTATTCACTTCAAAAAAGCTTCACCTTCATTACCATAGCGGTCCAGTAAGCATTAACAGACGGCCACACGACTGTGTTTGTGCTCTTCAGTGAGCTGTTTTGGGACCCATCTTGCACAGATTTTACAATAACCAAGCCTGTTGTGAATAATTTCATTTCAGAACCATGAAAAATTTCAGATGGTACGCTACTTCATCGGTAGTCACTCATTGGTTGGTCTAAAACATAGCATTAACTTGTTCAATAATGGCATCAATAGTGGAAGAGGTTGGGCAACCAATCTTTCCTCGTCCTTGATGCTTGTCCGTTTTTGAATTTTTCGATCCATTCGTATACACTTTGCTATGGTAAAACATTATCCCCATATTTTTAAAAATCTTCTATGGATTTCAGGTCCTGATGCACCTTCAGACCACAAAACTGGATCACTGCACGTGTTCTTTGTTGGTGCAAATGGTAATAGGGGCAGCCATGTTTATCATGCAACAATCCACACTTGACTGATGCAATGTACATTCTAACAGTCCACAAGCAGAGACAAACAATCTGTCAGCCTACAAGAGCACTAAGTGGTACTGCCAACCTACAGATAATTATAACAAAATTGTAGGTACTCATTGACTTACCCTCCTGCATTATGGAAGGAGAAAAGTGAAATTTATATAATGTACACTTGTACAATAAAATTATGGTATGTGCATGTGTTGTGTGTGTACAGACACACTTTCATGTATACACAACATGTATTCAAGCATACAGTTGTAGTACAGTAATAGTAGACATGTTTTCATTAAATGGATATTGATACATGTATCTAAATATGTTGTTGTTACAGGTTATAGAAAACTGTCCAGTAAGTAAGATTATATCAGAGCAGAGTTCAATATCAGGAACACCAAAGATAACAGGTGTACTTACTCCATATGGCTTAATAAAAACTAACACTGTAGTCAACTGTTCTGGTAAGTGAATTGCATATGTGAGGCATATAAAACCTTCTTTAATAGGCATATGTATACAATGTTTGTCTTTTCCTGTCACACACACACACACACACATGTGCGTGTATGCATGTATAGTGACAAAGTGTAAAAAATGCATTAAACTAAAAATGCAGTCATAGAAAACATGGCGACTGAAATGTAGTAATATTATTATTATATGGAGTTAGGAGATTCGTTTGTGATTGATGTATTCTTTTTGTATAAATATTATTCAAGTTATAATCTAACACACAAGAAGAAGTTCTCTACAAGTTACCTTATGTGACAAACTATACTGATTTGTCAACCTATCTGTCTAACCAACCAATCTGACAACAATCTTGTCATACAGCATTGCTTTCAATGCTTATTCTTTATCACTGCACCTGAAACCAGCAACTTTTTTATACCATTGTAATCCAATACATAATGTAACTATTGTAATCCATTAATTGAGGCTTTGTCTAGACAAACATTGTTTTAAATATTTTTATTAGCAGATTCATTTAATATCTTCTCATACTGTCTTTTAACATGTTTTCAGTTTTCCTTGTAGTATTGTTGATATAGAACCTTCTGTTATTACATATTGCCTGAAGTAATATCTGTCTTTTACTATCCTCACAAATTTTTGTAATTTTCCATTTATTCTGATGACTTCAGTATTATATAATGACATACTGAGTGATAAATTCATGTAACATTAACTTGCTTAGTATTAAAGGATAAAAAAGGTCATATAAAGAACAGGAAAATTTAAAATATAAGCGGTTTAAAAAACCTTCTTAATATTTGATTAAGCAACTTGTGAAGTGATGGAAACCTTCCTGTAACTGTATGCTGATAGAGAAACATTCCACCACTTTAATGTTATTAATACTCTTTAAGAAACAATATGGTAATGAGGACGTAACTGACTGTAATCTGTGAAAATGATGGTTGACCAGTGATGTTAATTTACTTTAGTTTTCTTTATTAAGGTGGCTGATGTAGACACTGTTTGCAGGCAATTTATTCTTTAAAAAGAATAAAGTTAGTGTAGTAGCATTAAGTAAAACAAAGAGGAAAACACAAGTTAACAGTTTTTAATCATGTTATGATTTAACATGAATGTGTAGTGGAAATAGAGATGAAGGGGAGCATAAGATTAAAGTGGCTAAGTTAATTGTTCCAACCCTGATATGTACATGTGGATAGGCAAGATAAACAATACCGTATTAAAAAGATTACCAAATGAATATTACATGATAACATAGCCTACAAAATGAGACATTAAGGACAGCCAAAGTTGTGGCAAGAGTCAAGTCGTAGCAGACATCTCAAAGATAGATTTTTTCAAAACAAAGCACTGGAGGTATATTGTTAATGCCACATGGTACATACAAAATGAAGACATCCACATGGATTTGAAGATGGCTTCAATCGAAGATGAAGTTCAGCGATTCACCAAGAAGCATGACAAATGTCCGCATAAAATCAAGAATGTCGAGCTGCTGCTACTTCTCGAAAATACTGGACTTATGCTAAAGCTAAACAGAATAAAGCCATTTGCCTTGGTGTGATGCAGTGGTTCCCAAAGTGGGGTCTGCGACAATGTTTCAGGGGGTCCGCAGACATTTTTAAGAAAACATAGAATAGACCTTAATTTGCTGTGATTTTTTATGCTCTAAAATCTAAATCTAAATTTTAGAATCTTAAAACAATTAGTAGAGGAATCCAGTATTTTTTTTTGTTCAAACTAATTTTTAATTGAAATTGTAAAAGTAATTTCAAACTAATGACTTTAATAATGTATTTAAATCATGTGGTGTAGCAGATCTGTTTGTCCACTGAACAGACTCTTACACTACAAGAAGAAGATTCATTGGCAGAACTTTCAACTGACAGTTAATTAAAATTACAGTTTTTGCAATTACAGCTAGCTGACTTCTGGTTATATGCAATGACTGACTATTCTGAACTTGCAAAAAAAGCTTTGAAGTGTTTAACTATGTTTTCCTCTACTTATTTGTGTGAAACCGCAGTCTTCCTGCTCACATACTTAAAGTCAAAGTTAAGAAATAAACTTGATGTCGAGAGTTACTTAATATTGAAATTATCAGACATTAAACCCAATATTAAAGAGCTAATTGTGCAAAAGCAGCTTCATTGTTCACATTAAACTATGTTTGATATCATTAATATTATAATTTTGTAAATTAAGAGAATTTTGATTTGAATACATTTTAATTAAAATATAAGAGTTTCTATCATATTTACTGTTTGTTTTATTTCATAACAGACGGGTATATGAAATTTTAAATTATTTTGGGGGGGGGGGGTCCGCAGGCTCAAAAGTTTGGGAACCACTGGTGTAATGTGTTAAGTTATACAAATCACAAGAACAAAATGATTAGTTTTTAGAGAAGTGCGCCACAGGATGCTCATCCTCCACCTTGTAATAATTATGAGATATAAATTAATAAATAGGCTTAGCCCATCTCAATAAAATAAATAGGAGAAAAAATAAGATGGGATGAAGGGAAAAAATGAGCGAAAAAGGCTGGTAGCAGAGGCCAAGAGAAATGGAAAAACTGTGATGAGTAGGAGTGGCATTACACGTCACTATCATTAAAGGATGAGGATCAGGAAAGTTAAAAATGAGATCCTCTACGAAAGTGTAAATATCATTAATGGTGGGGATCGGTTGAGGAGGAGAGATGATTATCTGTGTAGTTCAGTTTCTTTATAAGATTAAAAGTACCTAATTTTTATAGATAAAGTGACTCGAAAATAATATTATATTAAACGACTACCCCATAATAACAAAATATCTATAAATAGTGAAAATAGTTTGAGGATGGGGGTGTTTTTTTTTATAAATTAAAGAACCAAATTCAAGTAAATGATTTTAAATGTAACTAATTATAAGTATAATACTACTGACTCGGAACACAAAGTTTAACATTTTTACCAATAAACAACTTTGTGTTCCGAGTCAGTAGTATTACACTTATAATTAAATATTATAAGTTAATGCAATAGTGATATTTAGTTAAGTAACGGACACGTCATGGACAACAAAATCCAAGAATTTAAATATAAATCTTAGAACATGGAAGTCATGTATGGTTTTCCATACTGATATTTTTCTGTTGGAGTAAATGTGTGAATAGTAAGTCTATTGTCTACACTATTAACAATTTATTATCAGATCATAGTTCAAATTATTATTACACATATGTACTGGAAATTGTTTACTTTTTTGTGTCTTGCCTTCATATAAATATTTTTGTACAAAGTGAAGACTATGATTAAAACTGTTGGTAATAAAACAAATACCTTATTCATGTACAGTATTAAATATTGTAGCATGACAGATAATGCCCATAATTCTGAATGGTAGAAAGATCATAAAAATAAAATAAAAACAATTTTAAATCCAAAAGCAACATTAAAAATTAATTAAGAACCACCGTAAAGCACAATCATAGATTGAAGAAAGAGTTTCATTAAAACCAATGTTACAATGAGTGATGAGTAATCAATATAAATTTCAAGACTACAAAAATAAAGTAAAGTAATACCCAGGTAGGACAGGAGTAAGGAAGGAAGAAACCCAGAACATGACAACATCCACAATAAGAAAAGGAAATACCTTTATAAGGAACAAGGGGAAGAGGAGAAATTAATGAAGAAACCAGAACAAGACAGCATCCACAAGAAGAAGGAGTGCTCTTATAAGAAACCCAAAACAAAACCCCAAAAGAAAGTAATAAAAATAATAACAAATGAAAGTATAACAAATACCCAAATTTAGAAAACTATGTAAAATAAGTATAAGCCAAAAGTGTATAAAGTAGAATTGAAAGTGAACCAATGTGAATTAATTATATAATGCAAAAAACAAACCTTCAATATCCTCTATGAATAGATTTCTTGATTTTAATAAAACTATAAAACTTTTAGAAATAAAATCAAAGAATAAAAAGGGGATCAGTGCCAGTTTTTGTGTACTATTAAATAAACCTAATATAAATATCACTATAATATTGACGACTCGGAACACTAAGTTTTTTATAAGTAAAAACGTAAAGTTTTACCTTACAGCCTAAACCGGCTTTCACCTATAGAAGGCTTCATCAGAGGCTGTCATTAGTAGCGCTGTTCATAACTAACGGACACGTCATGGACAACGAAATCCAAGAAACCTAATATGTCAATATGGGAGTTCATAAACTGAGTAGATGGTGAAAAGAATACAACTTTAAAGTGTTTATATTGTGTCTATGAATAATATTGAAAATAGTATTATCAGGACAGATAATACAAGTGTTTCTAAACAACTGCCACTCTTTATATACAACATTCATTAGAATGACAGTAAATAAAACAAGAGCAGGCTATATAAAAAGTGAAGTGACCAAAAATCATTAACCCAGAAATCAAACAAAAACAGCAAAAAACTGAAAATAAACCTAGTGTAAGCAATAGTGTAGATGATGGAAGGACAGATATGTTTTGTTTGTTTAGAATAAGTTCAGATAACTCATTACTGAAATGTCAGAGTTAAGTACCATGTTTTTAATATGCAAATGTTTATTATGTTTTAAGAAATAGTTAATCCAGATTAAAATGTCTGAGTTTGAAAGACTACTGTTAATTTCAATCATGTGTTATGAATTAAGAGTATAAATTATATACTAAATGTTCTTTTGTTAAAATAAGAAAATGTTAATTAATGTCATATTAGAATAGAAAGTCAGAGAAGGTATAAACAAAATATATTACTTAAAAACTATATATGTAAAAACTGTCAAAAATCTAGGCAAAATGGTAAATCTAAACAGAATTATAATTGATGAATTAAGTACAGAAAAACAATTAAACTAATGGAATTTATATAAGGTAAATCAATCATAGAGTCATATAACTGGAACTATAAGTGAGAAAGATTTTATAAAAAGATAGTAAGAATTATTGTTAAAAATGCAAATGTAAAAACTGAAAGTTCAGAGAGGGGAGTCACAAATTAATGTATAATATTTTAAAAGATAACCATTTAATCAAATTACAAGAAATTAAGGTAAGATAAACCTTTTATGACGATCTGAGATTTAATACAATCAATAATATAACATGTAAAATGGCAAACATTTCTGAGGACAGAAAGTGAATTTTAAGACTTACAATTTTCAAAATGAAGTAATTATAGCATTTTAGATCAAAAACTAGATTTAAACGATTAAAACAGTAATTCCACATAACGAAACGAACAGTGCAAATATCGACCCAATAGACGAAAGTGAAAAATAACTAAACACAACACATTTTATCGAAGTGAACCACAACATTTAACCAGGAACACTCCATCAACACACGAAGGAATAATCGCAGCTTCAGGAACGAGAAATCATTGGGAAAGCAGCCTTTATTGGAAGCAGAATCAGCGAGGTGCATTCGTCTGACATCTGAACTCGAAGCGGCCATTTTGACTTCCCAAAATCCAACGCGACACTGCCTGTACAACTGAACGGTTCGAACATTTCTTTACTTACTATCATATAGTGAATGTTATAAATGTATTTTAATTAATAAGATTACCGTATATTTTTGTAATGTTATACTTTCAATACTTTACCCTTTTTCTCTGACTATCTATAAAATAACTGTTTAAAGAACCCGATTATAAATAATTGTACAATCTGTTA
This sequence comes from Magicicada septendecula, assembly GCA_034769895.1. Classification (NCBI taxonomy): domain Eukaryota; kingdom Metazoa; phylum Arthropoda; class Insecta; order Hemiptera; family Cicadidae; genus Magicicada; species Magicicada septendecula. Next base: position 377,106,862 of record CM068368.1, read on the forward strand.
ATACCCTGAGAGAGTCGATTAATCAATCGATAGAAAATCGATTATATTACCATTTGTTAATAAAATTCCTTATTTACTATAAAATTGAATATTGTTTATTCCTACATAATAACTAGTATAATATATCATTTTAATTGAGCAATAACTACCAGAATTTCACCACTTAGAAGGACGATAACCTAAAAATTAGGAAAATTCACCTATCGATTGTTTTTGGAGACAATCCTATTAACTGGTGAAGGAATTTTAAAATACAGAAAAGGATATAAATTGAGTAAAACAAATGATACAAAGTTCGAAACACCACGAAGCATTTTAAAATGAATAACTTTAAATTAATTTAAAAAATATATATATATATTGTGATTAGACGAGTACATGCGTCTCGTTCGAGCCCCGCGATGGAAGCTAATTTGTTACTAGACCTGTGTGTACGATTTAAGCCACACTGTAGAGGTTGTCAATTTATTATGTTTCTCTCGTATATACCTCACTTTGATTATTTTAATATTTTTTCAATTTCTTATATATCTGGGGTTGCTGGATATAGTACTATCGTTAATTATGATTACCTTATTTCTCTATTTAAGATACAAATGTTAGTGTGAATGTAACTTAAATATGTAGTGTGTTATTCTAAAATTCCGCTCAGCCCTAGTCTGACTTGCAGAGAATTATTGAAAATTCGTGTTTAATTCTCTTCTCTTTAGTGTCGGAGAATTCCGCAACTAGCGCTGCAGTTCCGAAATCAACGAAATTTATAGGTTAACCCACCGTATACGGTGACTAGTTATTATACACTTAGTCTGTTTAATTCTGATTCCAATTCATTCAATACTGCCCAAATAATAAGATCCTGAAATTATACAAGGTTTTTTTATTAATTCAACTTGTTAACATTCAACAAGATTGGTTTTACTTGATATATGAGAAAGGCTATACGTTGCGTTAATCGATTATTGTTCGGTCCAATATTTTATTTTACTTTCAGTTATATAACTTTTTTTTATAATTAATTAATTTATTTCAGGGTGTGAAGGTTCTTTTAACTGTGGGGAAGATTAAAAATATATAGATAAGAATGCAAGATATTACAATGTTAATGTGTTGTTGTGTTTGATATTAATTATACAATTGAAAATTATCATACGGATTACGAAGCGACTCTTGAAGGCGGTTGCTTTTAACCTCGTGAGTTGATATCTTGTCTCAGTCAAAAAGGAGATGATTTTCTTTATTCTCGTCTTCAAGTGATAATAAAGTGGAATTCTTGGTCCTGGTTAAATTAGAAATACAGCTCCCTTGGTTTATTGACGGCCAAACTTGTGATTGTGTTCTTCGGTAAACTCTGGATCCAAATAAGTTTTCTATCTATCGTATGAAGTAAATGGCGATGTCCAATGTGGTTGAATGGTTATTATTTTCCGTCTGGTTTGTAGTATTAACTCTTTACAGAGGTAGTTCTTTATATGTTATTAGTATTTCATTAAATTGTCTTTATTTCTTGATCTGATATTGGACGATCCAAGTCATTCCTTGTGGAATTCAATTACTTATTATTGTGAGATGATACCATTATACTATTTGGTTAAATGTTTCTGGCCTAATTAAGACAATTAATTATTCATATAATGTGACTGGTTATTGTTTTTAAATAATTTAAAATATGTTAGTTTTATTAACTATTTCTCTGGGTTTTAATCTCCTCACGTTCAGATCATAAATTGCAATAATACAAATCAACAAATTATATTAATTTTTGTTGTCCCTAGCAACAAATTTATTTTTATTCTTTTTCAATGTTTTGTTATATAGTGATAATTTCATATATTATTCTTTCATTCCTTATTAAACTTCCATTATATCGGAATATAACTTTATTTATAGCTTCTTTACTAATTTCTACATATATTCCGCTGGTTTTTCAATCTTAGTCTGTTTCTTTTCATAATTATTATTTTTCCGATATCCAACGTTATCAATCGATATCATTACACTATGGCATTATCATCATTTGTTTATATTGAGTTGGTTTATTATTTATTATTAATTATCAAATGTTTTTTCTAACTCAATGAACTATATTCATTAATTATTATTAACTTCTTTACCTAACCTTTATATTCTGAGTTGTTATATAGTGTTATTGGCTGTTAGGCCTTTTATTATATATGGACCTACCTTTGATTATTACTGGTTAACAACTATAGCCTTTTTACATAAGTTTACAGACATAATCAAACCTTAACTATGTACATGTACACAAATAATTATTCTTTTTATAACTAACAACAACTTTATCTTGATCTATGGATCACATATAAGAAAAATTGAGATCAATTAATACTAATTAACTGCTTTCCTCCACCTTTCTACAACAGTAAACAAATAATACATATTGCTTCATTAATTGCTATTACATCAACAAGTAAGTTTCATAAACTAACACAAACTTTAACATAACATTCATGGTAACAACATAACATTATTCAATTCAGAATCATTACTTTCGATTAACTAGTAATGTATACTATTGACTCATTTTTCTCTATTTTCACTGTCATTTACTTAAACATTTTTGATATTGGTTTCTTTCTTATCATGCTTATCAGTATTTTTTGATTTATTTACTTTTCACTGAACATTGATTTCTTACTATTGTCTATATTACAGGTTTAATTTTTATTGCTATCACTACCTTGCATCCTTATTCATTTTTACACAATGATAAAGGTATTTATTTGACCTTTGTATTAGTATGGGGTTTAAATATTTATTTATCTATTATATTTCTAATATTTCTATTTATGTAACGTTGAGGACTGCATTTCTGTTGTGTTACAATATATATATATATATAATAAATAACTAATAAAATTTTTTTTTCTCACAAACAAAATAACAAATTATATTATCCTAACTCGAGCAGAAGGATACGTTCTGTTACAAATTGGCGACCAACTGAGGGGCTTTAATTAGTGATTGATAGGCCATTATAATTTGCCCAATTTCTAATTGGAGCTTGGCAGCAGCTATAAAGTTAGAGGAAAGGGAAAATGCAACGTCAAAGAAACGGGCGGCGGAGGCCGAAAAGGAAATTGAAATCAATATGGAAGACAAAGAGGCGACGCCGGTGGAAGACGTGGAAATGTTATTACCCCCAATGGAACCTAAACAACCCACACCACCAGAGAAACAACCTGAGAAACCCTCACAAACAGAGAACACGACAATACAAGAGATGTTCAGAGTGATGATGGAAGAAATCAAATCCACCAAAGAAGGAATAAATGAAACCAATAAGAAAATGGATTCTACAAAAGAAGAATTAAGGAAGGACAACAAATCCACCAAGGAAGAATTGGGTAATAAGATGGAAGAAAACAGTAAGAAGATGGAAGAAAGGATGGGAGGAAAATTAGAAGAATTGAAAGAGGACAACCGATCCTTGGGTCAGAAAATTGATGAAACTAATCAGAAGATGGAGGAAACCAGCAAGAAGATGGAGAGGGACAACCAACTGTTAAAGAAAGAATTGAGTAAAAAGATGGATGAAAATGACCAATCCACAAAGGAAGAATTAGGAGAATTAAGTCACCAAATCAAAGAGACCAATAAGAAAATAGAGGAAAACAACAAGAAGATGGAAGAGAAAATGGAGGAGAAGTTGGAGGAATTGAAAGAAGATAACCAACTATTAAGAGAAGAATTAAGGGAGGTTAACCAAGAGAATCTAGACAAGTTAGACGAAAGGATGGAGTTGTTAAGAGAAGAGATGGGCAAGGAACTCAACGATAATAGGGAATGTACAAACAAGAAAATAGAAGAAGCAACCATGATAATAAAACAACAGATCATGGACATTGACGGAAAATGTAACCAGACCGAGAGGGAAGTACAGGAATTCAAAGAAGAGGTAAACACCAAGTTTACTAATATCGAAGAACACAGTAGAAGGAAGATGGAAGAAAACCGAAGAGAAACCCAGGAAGAGTTAGGGAAGGTACGAAACCAAGTCACGGAAAGGTGTGACGGAATGGAAGAGGCTATGACAAATATAACGGGTCAGGTATGGCAGAGCCAAGAAGAAATGGAAGTCATGAGAAATCGACCCACTAACTTTACTGGGATACCAATCAATGAAAACCGGGAATGGTTAAATTTCCGGCAGTACAAAAGAAAACCAATGGAGTTCCTGGCCCGAATTGAGGAATGCTTCGCCAAACATAGAGGGAGTAGGTGGAATAATAACCGGGAGATATTGGACGAGTCGTTCAGGGAAATGACTGACAACTGGTGGATGGCGAATAGAAGTGAGATCGCAGACTACCAACAGTTCAGGAACATGTTCAAAGTGAAGTACTGGTCAGAAACCACTCAGAACCTGATACGAGACTATTTGCCATGGACGATATAGGGCCCAACTAGGTAACACCATGACGGCCTATTTCTTGGGGAAGGTGTGTCTGGCAAAACATTTAGAACCGGCAATACCCGAAGAATGCCTGGTGAACAAGTTATCCTATCACTACGACGAAGATATAATCAGGGCAAGAAGGGGTAGCCAGATTAAGACCATGCAAGCCATGACCGAATTACTGGAAAGTTATGAAAATGAGGAATACTACCATCAGAGTAGAAGGAGGAACGATAGACCAGAAATGAGAAGCAACCAGTACCCCAATAACAACAACATCCAGAATGGTAACAACTACCAAGGAAACCGTAACCATCAGAATAATTACAACGGCAATAATAACCCGCCGAATAACAATAATAATAACTTTAGTAATAATCAAAATAATAATAGGAACAACAACCACTACCCAAATAACCGTAATAACTATTATCAACCCCCTAATAATTCCTATAGTCAGAGAAACCCCCACCACGGTAATACTGAACGGTATTACCAAAATAATAGAAATTACAATGCAAATAACTATAACAATAACAACAGAGTTTCCCGACCACGTGTAAATTTTAAAGAGCTGAAGATCGGGGGCCAAGAAGATACAACCGTCAGCGAAGGAACAGTTTCCACGATGGAGATCGTCGACGGAGAAGCGAAGAATGGGATGGTCCGAGGTACGAACAACATAGATGGAGTACCAGTCTAGATGATCCTGGCCGGCAACCAAACCGAGTACAAACGTTTGAACCGAATACGGAGCGGCAGGAACCGACGCAAGGTTTTCCAGAACGACACCTAGGTCGGTCCGAATAACAACGACGAACACAATAATTTAAACAGGAAGAGGCAGTGATAAATTATCACAACCCTTTACTGCTCCTATCTCCTGGGTATAAACAGGAGTTGCCAGAGGCAACTGGATCGAAGAACATTACCATCATTAGCAACAATTATTTGAAAAACATAAGAACTGAACTATTGGAGGAGAATGAAACTAGCCTCGATAGTCAGAATAATGAAATATTATACATAAAAGCGGAAATAGAAGGAATCCCTGCAAAAATCATGATTGATACCGGTGCAAATATATATCGATAATTAACATAATTGAACTGGAAAGAATCCAGAATAAATGTGAATATCAAACATTTGAAGGAGTAGAGAAGAAAAACAAAAAAGAGTGTAATATACAAGAGAAGGCAATAATAATGAAAGAAAAAGAGAAGAATTTGAATTTTGCATAAACCACAAAATTCTAAAATATAAATAAGGTCAACTTATAAATGATTTGAAGAATATAATTTGTAATTAATTAAAAAGAAGAAGTTGAAAAACCAACAAAATTTAAAAAATAGTAAGATCAACTTACCAATAATTTAAAAGGAACCAATTTGGAATTAATTAAGAAGAAGAAGTTGTGACTATAAAAAACCAACAAAATTCTAAAATATAAATAAGGTCAACTTATAAATGATTCAAAGAAAATAATTTAGAATTAGAAATAGCAAGAATTAGCCTATAATAAAATCATCAAAATTAAAAAAAAAAAAATAGTAAGAACAACTTACCAGCGATTTTAGAAGAAAATAATCTGAAGTTAAAAGAAGAAGCATAGAATTTGAATTTTGAAAAACCATCAAAATTTAAAAAATAAGTAAGACCAACTTACACAAATAAATTTGAAGAGAATAATTTGAGAATAATTAAGAAGAAGAATATGAATTTTGTATAAAACCGCCAAAATTTAAAAAATAAGTAAGACCAACTTACACAAATAAATTTGAAGAGAATAATTTGAGAATAATTAAGAAGAAGAATATGAATTTTGTATAAAACCGCCAAAATTCTAACAGAAGTAAGACCAGCTTACATAAAAAATTTTGAAGAGAGTAAGTTGAGATTAATTAAGAAAAGAATATGAATTTTGAAAAACCGTCAAAATTTAAAAGAAGAGTAAGATCAACTTACAACTAATTATTTATGGAATTTAATTTTGAATGAGATAAGAAAAAGAATATGAATTTCGTATAAAACCCTCAAAATTCTAAAAAAAAAATAAGTAAGATCAACTTACAAGTAATTTGAAAGAAAATAATTAGAAATAATTAAAAGAGAAGAATACGTTATTATAATAAAATTATCAAAATAGAAAAAAGAAAAAAAAAATAATATAATAAGAACGACCCATGACTATTTATGAAACGATTATGGAAACAGATAATAAAGAAGGATGATTATGATATTACTCAGTTCTGAAAAAACGAAGAAGAACAACTCATACCAAACATATGAAGAAAATGGTTTTGACAAGAAATAATAAAACATTAATGAAAGGCAAAGAGAAATAAACACCACATGAAAAAATATAATATTAATAAATTAATTTTAATGAATATAAAAATGGATTAATAACTTTCTGAGAAAGAAAAATATGTTTATATAATATGATCATAATAACAACTTGGATGTCAGTTATAAAGAAACCAATTGAAAAAACTAACTGTCATAAAATAATACCATTCAAATAATTAATAAGAACTAAAAAAATATATATATATAAAAAATACGCTATCAAAAACAATAACCAGAAGAAGATATAATGAGAATTCAGATGAAGAAGGAAGAAGTTACACCATAACTAGTAACAAACATATTAACAGAGTTTCCAACCATAATAAAAATAAATATATCAACCGAGCTAAAAAGTTAGAAGAATATATAATGAGAATAATAGATACTAAGAAGAATAAATGAGATAGAAAATGTGAGATAATCTGAGAAACAACAAAGTGAAGTATCCAAAGATATTTTTATTAGTCGAAAATGAGACTATTCTATATATAATTTTTATTTGATGACTGTCTGTAGATAATTCCAGCAGCATTATATTTTTAAGCAGAGATGAATTGCCTCTGAACTCAATTAGAAGTGAAGCATGGCCAGCAGAGTAAGTTGCCAACAGTGCCTCTCTGGACTGCCCCAGCTCACGTGTTAGGGAATGTTAGGGAATTAATATCCCAGGGATAAAACACAAAGTTTAAGAAAAGGAAGATATAATAATAATAATAAATCTCAGAAAACACTAACTATCCAAGAAGAATCAAAGTCAGATAAGAGACTATAAAGTTTATTAAGCTTAAGTATGAAGAAGCCGATATAGAAATGGGGAGGAAAACGAAGAATAATAAATAAAAAGTTATCGTAAGCAATTATTTCATCCATAATCAAGTCTGAAATAATCACTTCTGGAGGAGAGCAATCTGTAGCATGACAGATAATGCCCATAATTCTGAATGGTAGAAAGATCATAAAAATAAAATAAAAACAATTTTAAATCCAAAAGCAACATTAAAAATTAATTAAGAACCACCGTAAAGCACAATCATAGATTGAAGAAAGAGTTTCATTAAAACCAATGTTACAATGAGTGATGAGTAATCAATATAAATTTCACAACTACAAAAATAAAGTAAAGTAATACCCAGGTAGGATAGGAGTAAGGAAGGAAGAAACCCAGAACATGACAACATCCACAATAAGAAAAGGAAATACCTTTATAAGGAACAAGGGGAAGAGGAGAAATTAATGAAGAAACCAGAACAAGACAGCATCCACAAGAAGAAGGAGTGCTCTTATAAGAAACCCAAAACAAAACCCCAAAAGAAAGTAATAAAAATAATAACAAATGAAAGTATAACAAATACCCAAATTTAGAAAACTATGTAAAATAATTATCTTGTTGATCCATCCTCTTCGTTCACTTTATAAAATATTATTATATATATAAACTTTCACAATATGAACTTACTTTCTTTACACTTTCCCAAACGTTTCGAGGTGATGTTCCTCTTCCTCAGTGGGAGTAAATACTGATTGTCAGTTAACAGAATAACGGTTATGGACTTAGGTGTGTGTGGTGGGGGTTGATGGTGGAAGGGAATTGGCGCTGAGGTTCAAATTGTGTGTTTGGATCAGTGTATCGAATAGTGTATGTGATCTATAATGTAATTGTTCATTTAATATGTTGTTTGGTTGTAGTGTGTGATATCTGTATATTTCAAATTGTTCAGCTGTGTTTAGTTTTCTACTTTTAGGTAAGTAGTGTAATATTTCCATGTTGTGTTGTATGTTTGTGTAACTATGGTTTTCGTTTTGTAAATGTGTGGCAAATGTGGAATGTATGTAGTTTGTGGTGAGGGCTTTTAAATGTTCTGAAAATCTGGAGGAAAAAGATCTTCCCGTCTGGCCGATGTAGAATTGGTGGCAATCATTACAATTTAATTTATATACCCCTGTTTTGTTGTATGTGTCTGTGTCTTTGTTAGTATTATTTATGTGTTTCCTAATGGTGTTGTTGGTTCTGTAAGCTACTTTATAATTGTTTCCTAAATGTGTTAGCAATTTTGTGCGTGTTGGAATTGTAGTATGTAAGTGTTATGTATTTACTGGGTTGTGTGCTGTTGGTCTGATGTGTTTTACTTTTTGTGCTTAGGATGCGTTTGTGTAGTTTATTTATTAATTCGGGGGTGTATCCATTTTTGACTGCTATGTATTTGATTGTGTTTAATTCTTCTTGGTAGTCATGTGTGTTTAGGGGTATTGAAGTGAGCCTATGGAGCATGTAGTTGAAAGCTGCATGTTTGTGTTGAGTTGGGTGATTGGATGAGTTATGTATGACCATGTCTGATGTGGTGGGTTTCCTGTATATTTTGTATGTGTGTGTGTTGTTTGTTTTGGTGATTGTAAGGTCTAAGAAGTTGATGCTATTATTTAGTTCTATTTCAAGCATGAATTTTAATTTATGGTGTATAGTGTTAATGTATTTGTGGAAATTTTCTATTTGTCTATTGTTGCCGTTGTAGAGGAGTAAAATGTCATCAACGTACCTGTGCCAATATATTATTTTATCGGTGTATTTATTATTGTTCAGTATGTGTTCCTGTTCTATGGTGTGTATAAATATTTCGGCTAGTATACCTGAGATAGGGGAGCCCATGGGTAGTCCATCTGTTTGAGTGTAAAACATGTTATTGTGTGCGAAATAATTTTGATCAGTGATAATTTTTGCTAGATGGATGATCTCTTTTATGTGTGTTTCAGGTGTGTTATTTATTTTTAGTAATTGTTCTAATATTAACAATATTCTAGTAATAACAACATATTAAATGAACAATTACATTATAGATCACATACACTATTCGATACACTGATCCAAACACACAATTTGAACCTCAGCGCCAATTCCCTCCCACCATCAACCCCCACCACACACACCTAAGTCCATAACCGTTATTCTGTTAACTGACAATCAGTATTTACTCCCACTGAGGAAGAGGAACACCACCTCGAAATGTTTGGGAAAGTGTAAAGAAAGTAAATTCATATTGTGAATGTTTATATATATAATAATGTAAAATAAGTATAAGCCAAAAGTGTATAAAGTAGAATTGAAAGTGAACTAATGTGAATTAATTATATAATGTAAAAAACAAACCTTCATTATCCTCTATGAATAGATTTCTTGATTTTAATAAAACTATAAAACTTTTAGAAATAAAATCAGAGAATAAAAAGGGGATCAGTGCAAGTTTTTGTGTAATATTAAATAAACCTAATATGTCAATATGGGAGTTCATAAACTGAGTAGATGGTGAAAAGAATACAACTTTAAAGTGTTTATATTGTGTCTATGAATAATATTGAAAATAGTATTATCATGACAGATAATACAAGTGTTTCTAAACAACTGCCACTCTTTATATACAACATTCATTAGAATGACAGTAAATAAAACAAGAGCAGGCCATATAAAGAGTGAAGTGACCAAAAATCATTAACCCAGAAATCAAACAAAAAACAGCAAAAAACTGAAAATAAACCTAGTGTAAGCAATAGTGTAGATGATGGAAGGACAGATATGTTTTGTTTGTTTAGAATAAGTTCAGATAACTCATTACTGAAATGTCAGAGTTAAGTACCATGTTTTTAATAGGAAATGTTTATTATGTTTTAAGAAATAGTTAATCCAGATTAAAATGTCTGAGTTTGAAAGACTACTGTTAATTTCAATCATGTGTTATGAATTAAGAATATAAATTATATACTAAATGTTCTTTTGTTAAAATAAGAAAATGTTAATTAATGTCATATTAGAATAGAAAGTCAGAGAAGGTATAAACAAAATATATTATTTAAAAACTATATATGTAAAAACTGTCAAAAATCTAGGCAAAAATCTAAACAGAATTATAGTTGATGAATTAAGTACAGAAAAACAATTAAACTAATGGAATTTATATAAGGTAAATCAATCATAGAGTCATATAACTGGAACTATAAGTGAGAAAGATTTTATAAAAAGATAGTAAGAATTATTGTTAAAAATGCAAATGTAAAAACTGAAAGTTCAGAGAGGGGAGTCACAAATTAATGTATAATATTTTAAAAGATAACCATTTAATCAAATTACAAGAAATTAAGGTAAGATAAACCTTTTATGATGATCTGAGATTTAATACAATCAATAATATAGCATGGAGCCTCCAGGTGGTCTAGTGGCGAACGCGGGCGATTGATGCGCTCGTGGTCCCGGGTTCAATTCCCGGCGGAGGTTCCGTACGGCGTGCACTCAGCGTCGTGAGGCAAACTGAGTAGGCGCTGAGATAACAGCACCGCCTCCTGGCTGTGAATACCGCAACTAGCGGCTGGTGGCGCATAGTACTAGCCATACACCGTCACACTAACACAAAAGCCGCGCGGTACGCCTTGGTCTTTAACGGACTGTTGAGCGGAGGTTTATTATTATTTAATATAACATGTAAAATGGCAAACATTTCTGATAAGGACAGGAAGTGAATTTTAAGACTTACAATTTTCAAAATGAAGTAATTATAGCATTTTAGATCAAAAACTTAGTAAAACTATCTTATTTGGTATCAAATCGAGCAGAATGAACTGAAGTAGAAGATTATGTATTTAATAGTTAATATATTTAAATAATAACAAAAATATATTCAGTAGTATAATGTGAAAATTTCACATGTACAGGATGTAAAATAATTTTGAAACAATGGATTGCTAATATTAAATTGGCTAAGATTTTAGGAGAAGACGAAGGAAGTTAGTTAGTTCATTATTAGACGTTGTGAAGTACACTAGAATGAGCTCTTGCTAATATAACCTACTAGCTAAGACATCAATGGCGTACTTTCGATAAGCCTAGTCAACGGTGAAAAAACGCGAGTTTAGTAAATTTACATTTTAAACCTTAACTTCAGTGAAATGAACACCTACAAACATTAAATTAACTCAAACCAGAACAGAACACCAGTGGATACACGATTTAAACGATTAAAACAGTAATTCCACATAACGAAACGAACAGTGCAAATATCGACCCAATAGACGAAAGTGAAAAATAACTAAACACAACACATTTTATCGAAGTGAACCACAACATTTAACCAGGAACACTCCACCAACACACGAAGGAATAATCGCAGCTTCAGGAATGAGAAATCATTGGGAAAGCAGCCTTTATTGGAAGCAGAATCAGCGAGGTGCATTCGTCTGACATCTGAACTCGAAGCGGCCATTTTGACTTCCCACAATCCAACGCGACACTGCCTGTACAACTGAACGGTTCGAACGTTTCTTTACTTACTATCATATATTGAATGTTATAAATGTATTTTAATTAATAAGATTACCATATATTTTTGTAATGTTATACTTTCAATACTTTACCCTTTTTCTCTGACTATCTATAAAATAACTGTTTAAAGAACCCGATTATAAATAATTGTACAATCTGTTAATACCCTGAGAGAGTCGATTAATCAATCGTTAGAAAATCGATTATATTACCATTTGTTAATAAAATTCCTTATTTACTATAAAATTGAATATTGTTTATTCCTACATAATAACTAGTATAATATATCATTTTAATTGAGCTATAACTACCAGAATTTCACCACTTAGAAGGAAGATAACCTATAAATAAGGAAAATTCACCTATCGATTGTTTTTGGAGACAATCCTATTAACTGGTGAAGGAATTTTAAAATACAGAAAAGGATATAAATTGAGAAAACAAATGATACAAAGTTCGAAACACCACGAAACATTTTAAAATAAATAACTTTAAATTAATTTAAAACAAAACAAAAATTAAAAAAATAAATAACTAATAAATTTTTTTTTCTCACAAACAAAATAACAAATTATATTATCCTAACTCGAGCAGAAGGATAAGTTCTGTTACAATATGTATGTATACAGTATTATTCACATACAATTACTATTAGGCAAAGGGAAACTATAAAGTCCCTTCCCAGTTTCTTATACCACTTTTGGTATAATATACCAGTGTCAATTTACATTTGGAACAATATTGTTACAATATCTATGTGGATTGTCATGTTTGAACACCAAAAACAGAATAACTGACACCAGATAAAATCTCTATCTGGAACTTAAGTTAAGTTAAGTTAAAGTATCTGTAACTTTAGAACTTAAGTTACAGTTTTAATATATAAAACAACAATAAACACTAGTATACAATAAACAATTTTTGAACAAAATTAAACAAACTTCAAAATGGAGAAAAATATTTTAACACACACTGACATTATTTTATAAAAAGCTCTAAAACGTAAAAAATTATTTTTACATTCAATGCTATGCAGTATAGAAATTATGAAATTTTTAAAAAGTCTGAAACATAAATTTATTATGAATCTTAGTAATAAAGTACATTAACATATGCATTTAGTATCTTATGCTAAGAGGCTGAAAAAACAAGCTTTCACTAACTTTATCCCAAAACACTTTTTGAAGTCAGTGCCAAGTCAATTTTTTTAATGTAACATCAAATAATGTTTTATGAAATTAAAAGCCAAGTCATAAGTTACATTAGAAATGGCTAGGAGTCATTTAGAGTGTGAACAGAGTTAGCGAGAAGGGAGTTAGCACACCTGCAAGAGAATAGTGACCGGTAAAGTACATATATGAGAAACTACAAATGTGAATTCATCTTTTATAACTTATGTTTAAAGTAATTTTTATGAGGGTGAAATATTGTAGCTCTCGGTGATCGATTGGCTTTAAGTTATATAAAATGTTAATTGGTGTTATGTTTGATGATTTAGTAAGGTTCAAAAAAGTGACTTGGCAAAAGCTTGCAAAATTATTATAAAATTATGCAAACTTATCCAAAAGACTAATTTTATGCAAAATTATGCAAAACCTTGATTTTTCAGCTACATAACGTAAGATACTAAGTACCATACATTCATAATAAATTTGCAGTACAGAGTTTTCTTTAATGAAATTTCATAATTTCCATATTGCATAGCATGAATGTTGGTTTTTACTTTTTAGAGCTGTTTATAAAATAATTTTAGGGGTGTTAAAATATACTTCTTTTTAAAATTGGTTTAATTTTTTCAAAAACTTCTCATTATTCAGTGTTTAGTGTTAATTTGATTATTTTGCTTAATATTGGTTAAATTAACTTTTCATAAATAAAATTTGTATCTAGTCAATCAAACATTTTAAATTATGGGCAGACCCGTTATTTATCGTTTCAGTGTAACAATATAATATTCATTTACTTGCTATACCATATGTTAGCATATATTTGATGCAACTAGAAAAATACTTTGTTATAATGCATGTGATGTAGAGTTAAAACTTATGGGAATTAAATTATTATACATTTGTATCCATAAATAATAATAATATATTATTAATCAATTCTGTTAGTAAAAATTAGGTCCAAGCTGTAGACATGGATTATTTATCGGAAAAGGTGTTGCATATTTACAAGACAAGATAGGGTCAGGAATGCGGAGTTATAGAATGGAATGGGAATTAACATGAACATATTAAAATCAGTCAAAAGAAAAAAGTTGACAGTATCCATATGTAAATGAAAGATGGCTAATAGGAACTGTATGAATGGACACCTCCAAACAAAAGAAGAAAACTACATAAATAAAATCTGATCCCTGCATAATGTTGTCATGGTGCGCAATGAAAATAGTGAAGTCATGTTTACTTTAAATTTTGTTATCAGGCAACTTAGGTAAAAGAAAAACATGAACTTTAAAGTATGAGATTGTTTACTGCATACAATATATAGTTGGTACAGCTTTAGCTGATTTTGTGTAATTTCTTCTACATGTACAGAGGCGTGCCAGTAGTGTCCAGCGTCTGTGTGCAGAACTATTATGGTATACCCTATCCCCATAATAAAAATCACTATAAAAATGTATCAGTGATTACAAATAAATATGAAATGTATCAATTATAAGTTTATTGAACAAAAACTAAAAATTACAAAAAAATGTATAAGAAACAATAAGCGTACAAGAAGAGTACAAGAACAAAAATATAAGAAATAATTTGGAAGAAAATAAAGTAATTTATGTTATTTGTCAAGAAAATCATTTGCCAATTGCACCTTATACAGTTTTATGTAAATTAACAGAGAAACTTACAGTTTTATAAAAACAAAAATATTAAATATTTTTTGGTACATACATTTAAACTTAGTCTATTTTATTTGGCAAGAAAATCACTTTGAAATTTGTACTTTGTATAGATATCATATAAATAAGAAACAGATGAACTTACAAGTATATATAATAGGAACATATTACAAACATTATTTGGTACAGAAATAGGCAAGTAAATATTTAAACAGAAAGACAAATCATTTAATGAATTGAACTTTTCTAGCTGTCATTAATGAAAATTCTATAATAATATCATATATTGTAACTCGACGTTCTTTGCGTTCCTTAGAGCCACACGTTGTTGTCAATTTTCAGCCACATGTCAATTTGTAACCAGACGTCGTCCGTCTAATTGTAAAAATGTAAAAGGTATTCTGTATTCTCTCGAAGTCTTACCAAATCGTCATCGCTCTTAAACGTACCTCACGCAGACTGCGTCCGTCGCGAACGTACGAATAACCAGTACCAAAGTCCTTACCTGTCCTATCTTGTATTTTTAATTCCCGAAAGGCGCCAAATTGTTTTTCATAAAACAAATAAAATGTTCAAAATTAGATTGTCTCCTGTACGGTGATATTTAATTCGAATTACCCCGCTGGCTGGCGGGAACTCGACTTTCGCTTGTCTATGGACGTGTTGCCAACATAAAATTTGAGCAAAGAATTCTATTTTCCACTAAAGCACATAACATACATAATACAATTTAAATAAACACAGGACAGCTAGTAAAGATTCGTACTTATTTATTTGATTCGATAATTCATTAATTTTTGATAATTGTCGTACAATAAATGTTCTTATAATAAAGTTTAGCCTCGGCCACAAATTAGTTTTCACTCAGCGGATAGCAAAAGGTGGCAGCGCTTCAGTCGTAGGATGCCGCTATGGCTGACATGTGTACTTATTTACATAAGTTAATTTGCCAATGAGTTCTTTTGAGTACGAAAAAAGGTTTAAAACAAGAGGTCAAATAAAGTACACCATCTTACAATTGTGGTACTTAAATACTAAAAAGGTTTACATAAAAATTCAACTCTGTTGTTCAAAAGTGTGTGTCAGTTTTATCAGTTTCGGACATAGGTTATCTTACATTTACATACAGTGTTATTAAATATGATTCATTTATCCTTGAAAGAAATTGGTGTTCAAAGTTCAGAGAGAGAATTATATATATTGTGAAAAATGTTAATCAGTTTGGTTCGTAATTATTTATAATTTATTTCATACTTAACAAAACCATGTTGTTAGTGTTATAGATCGTCAAGGTGTCTTCACTATTGGGTTAGTACTTTCGTTTCTTTTCAAAGATAAAGATGCCGTCTCCTTCTGGTGTCTGTTTCTTTTTACATCAAGTTTTTATTTAAAATTTAGTTTTAATATTCGTTTATTGTTCCTCCTTGTGTTACTGGAACTATTGTTTACTTCTTGTCTTCAATTTACTTTCATTCTTTTTGATTTTCTTCGTTATTTTCTTTTAAAATGTCCGCATCAATATAGCGTCTGTACCTCTAGATAGTTAATAATGGAACTCTTGTTACATAATGGTCAAAATTATAATAACGTTCTGTTGTTATGGTAACCAGCTTGACTCTGATTGGTTAAGTACATTTGAAACTATTGTTATAAATCCTGGTTTTCTGTTCAAAATGGATAAATATTTTATAATGGTCATTTTTCCTTGGGGATATTTCCAATGCTTGAAATATTAACATAGATGTCCCTATTTTCTTTCAAAGATCCATTTTTCATCTCACAAGGCTGGTCTAGGCCATGTATTATTGTTTTTGGACAAGATTGATAATACTATGTTAGTACATATTTTACTTATTTATACTGTTTATCACAATTCTGACATGTTATTATTGTTAGTTGATGGTAATTACATAATTTACTTGGTCTTATTATTCAAATACAATTTTCAGTTGTTTACAATTGGTTTTCTGAAGTTAGACAGCTGTCATTTATAGGCCCAAACTGTAACATCTTAGAATTTCTTATTTTGTTCTATTTAAACATTATTTATTAAGTACACATGGTTTGCTTATTTTCATTTCACACTTATTGGCTTTTAAATTACTTTGAAACTGTTTTACAATCTATTAATGTTATTATACTTTTATAAAATTATTTCTTATCTGATATTTTTCTTTCTATATATATATAATAGTTATTAATTTGTTGCCTGTTAAGTTTGTGTCATTGCTAGTTTTATTCCTACTCCCATTTCTCACACACCTATTTAACACTTAAATCTATTAACAAAACATAACATAGAAATAACTTAATGGTCTGTATATGGTTCAGCCATATTTCTTCTCATTAAATATAATTATTATATTGCATGTCATTACTTAAAATGGTCCTATTACTCCTCTCTTTATACCTTCATTACTTACATAAAAAATACAAACATATTACTGTAAAGTCAGGCTTTCTTGGTTTATACTCCTTTAAACACTAAACAAACAAATTAATTTTCTTTCAATTAACAAAATAACAATTTTGGTTGAGTATTGAATCAACACCATCTGTTCTATAAATATAATCATTCTAGTGATTCTTTTACTAACCTAATATGTTTTTCTATTCCTTACACCCACAATTACTCTGTGTCTTATAGGTTAATACAATTCTTAATTGCCTATTCATCATTTGATTATGGTTTTGGTTTGTTACACTTGGTTACTATTCTTTTTCCTTAATATTATAAGTTGTTTATTTTAATATTCTCATCACTTCACTGTTTATTGCTATCACTCCCTACCTATCTCTCACTCTTGGTTTCAATGATCTTTTAGATATACAATTGTATAACTATTCTTTAACATTTTGTGCCTTACTTTCTTATTATTATAAGGTTCTTAACAACATACTTTATTGAATAATAATTGTCTTACTTATTTTTTATGGTTAGTGTACTTTCTTTATTATTGTTTTATTCATGGTTAATTATATATTTTCTTTACTCATTTGTGTCTCTTATCTTTGATTTGTCTTCTTAATCTCTGTGAATCTTTTCTCATCTTATTGTCTTTATCTGGCCAATCTCTGGGGTTGGGTCATAGTCATTTGTTTGTCAGTCTAGTTTATTCTTTTAATCATTGTTTTTGTTTAAAATTCTTCTTTCTTCTTTCTTAACTCTATTTATATTTTTCCATTATTATTCATTAAATTATTTTATCTGTTATCATTTCTCTAATACTTATGGATACCATATATGATCTGATTTCTGCAACGTTATAATATATATATCAGTAGATCCAAAATATCTGGCTCTATTGATATAATAGCAAGATTTTAAAGTTTGTATTGTACCATTGTGGAGCGCAAGTAGTTTTGAATAACTTAAGTTTAAAAAAGGATCGTGCCACAGATACACTGGTAGTGAATTGAACTTCTAGCTTTTGTTAATGAAAATTCTTGAATAATTCGTTCATATCAAGATGATCCAAAATATCTGATCCTATTGATATAATGACAAGATCTGAAAGTCTGTCTCGTACCATTGTGGACCGCAAGTAGTTTTTAATAATTTTAAGTTTAGAAAAGGATCGTTCTGTAGAGGCTACAGATACCACTAATGACAAAAGATTCCAAAGAGCAGTTGTAAAGTTTGGATAAACTGTGATTATTTCATTTGAATAAATACACTAAATTATCTGATGTACATCATTTTTAAAATTAGAGATGAATGGCTGACAGTGTAAAATTTCATTGCATAAATCGTCTGGATCAATTTCTGAATGATTCTCATGTGTTCATTTTTGTTGTTAACAAAACAAGATTTTATAACAAGATAATAAGTATTCTTTATTTGATGAAGTAGTTAACAAATACAAATACTGAAATGAATTAATATGCTCTTTTAATAAAGTAAATCTTTCCTGCAAGTATACTGCTGTGTGATGTGTTATGCAGAGAAAAAAATTACTTTAAATGAAATTTTAGGATCTACTATGTTCATGTTCGTAATCAAATTGTGTTGAACTGTGTTGTCTTTTTTACGTCGCCTCAGTGGTCTACTACTAAAAAATACAGATTCTGCATCAAATTTTGCTGCAATTAATTTTGAACTTTCTATGTGCGACATAACATGTCAGGATAAACATTTGGCAAGAATACCCATCCAGAGCACCGAAAAGGTTAATAAAATTATCTTAATGAATAATAATTGTTTTCAAATATTTTCTGCTTGCCTGAAATTTTTGGCGTCTTTACTATCCTGGTGCCTGTGTGCGCCACACATTTTTAACACTGCGCTGGCGTGCCACTGAACACGTAAACCAAACTTAGCCCAAAATTAAAGTCATCACACCTGATTAAAATGTAAATACTTTTAAACCCAGGAACAAGAACAATACATTTTTTATTTTAAAAAATTAGTTTTATTTTTTATCCTTTTGTCTTTCCTCACACAAATCATCAAGCAATATGTTTTTCAATTAGCAGCATAAAAATTATATTTTATTTGATACTTTTTTCATTTTGTCACTTTGTTTTATTCAATTTCTGCTTCCTGCTCCTTACTTACATTTATGTGTTTTAAATAACTGACATCATTTAACCCATTAGTTACAAAAAATTTTCTGAGTGATTATCTTATTAAAAATTGTGCTCTATTAAAAAAATTATGCTATTAAATATAATTGTGGATATCATTTTGTTATAATGTAAAAAATGTTACAGGTGCTTGGGCAGCAGAGACAGCAAAATTAGCTGGGTTGACATTACCTCTGTGTGCATTTAAGCATACTTATGTTGTTAGTGAGAGCATGCCTGCAGTGCAGGGCTTACCAAATATATGTGATCCTGACTCTTCTATTTACATACGTATCAATAATGATTCCCTGTATGTTGGAGGATTTGAACATAATCCTGAAATTCTTGATGAGGTAGTGTGTTAAATTATTTAAAAAAATAGAAAAATACCATATACATATACATAAAATTGAATTTTTTAAAAATATGTATTATGCAATATTTATGGATACAATTTCAATTAGATGAAGGATGGCAGTAAGAGGAAAACTTTCATAAAAAGTTTGGAATGGCAAAAAAGTCTGCACATGAAGAAAATTTGGAGCAGAAACGGACTCATTTAAATTGACTTGTAAATTACTTTAATAAAGAGACATTCTGATTTGTGATAAGTAATTAAAATTTTTCATATTTAAAAAAATTGTTAATTTTCAGAATTTCTAGGCCTGTAAGAACCAGATTTCAAAAAAATTTGAATATTCAAAAACTGCAAAATAACACATCAACACTGGAATTTTGTTATTACAAAGGAGAACATGACGTAACCTTGTGGCAACAGAGGTTTCCTACATGTAGCAATTTCATGACATTTAAATAAAATAAAAATTATAATTTTTCCAAAAATTATTAATTTTGGAAATCTACTACTATTGCTGTCTTAATATGAATTTGTATTTTTTCAATACAGTCTTTTAATGTGTGGCCACACTGACTGTAATAAATACCATACCAGAATTTACAGCAGTTTAAACTACCAATAAATAAGTTCTGTCCTCATGATTTACAATACTGCTTGGCTTTAAACACTCACAGCCTAGTGTACACCTAAAATATCTGTGAAATGTCTATACCTCCATTACCACTTATACATTGTTTTATTGTTATTCAGTGCTGCATTTTTATTTAGATCACATAACATTAATTCATTATTTTAGATGCAGTTCATAATGTTTTGAAGTGTAAAAAATCAAAACATAAAATTTTTAAATACTGAATTTCTTAATATTATTAGTTATGTTCTCTTTTTGAAGTGATCAGTCTTTCAACTGGTTTGATATTATCCTGCATTCATCCCTATCCTGGACAAGTCTCTTTTCCTCACCTTAACTTCTACATCCCACACCACCAATAATGTAACCTGTATAAGCTTCCTCTACATCGTTTGACATCTACCATCCCCTCTGCTAGTTTATTAACTAAGCTTAGATACCTAAGAATATAACCCATCAATATGTCCCTTCTCCTAACGGTCTTTCATAAATAATTATGTTAATACTGTACAAATTATGCATCTTGTAATCAGTTTTAGCATTTCAGTGGAATGTGATTGGTTTGTGTATTTTTTGTTTCTGCATAAAATTAAATAATGCCAATAATATATAGGTCATGATATTTTTTAGATAGATGTCAAAAGTTATATTAGATAAGTGTTTAATATAACTTCTGAATTGACAGTTCAAGTGGCAGGAATATGGTGCTGCCACATTATGCTCTACAATCGCGTGGTCCGGTACTGACAGCTTACAATAGCCTAATGACAGATTGTTGTTTACAACAGAACTTTTAAATGTTTGATGGAGTTGAAATATCTGTTCTATTATAACATCATTAATTTCCTGTTTGATTAATTACTACGAGATTTTAAGAGTTTTGTCTTATTTATAATGTTCAGGACTCACTTGGTTTAAACAGATTTTAAATAATAACACTAATGAACAAACTGATTTTTGAAATAAATTACATTAAAGTCAAGTGTAGAAATGATTTTTCGTAAGTTACACTATGAAATCTTATGCTTGATCACAGGGTTTCCTGATGATCACACTTGTTTCACTTTTTAATTTCAAGAACAATGGTAATCACAACACTTATATCACTTTCACAATTTGCAGTCAACCTCATTTCTCTGACCTACCGGCTTTTGTGTCAAAAGACATTTTACAAAAAATAAATTTAAAATAATCTACACTAATGTTCACTGAATGTAATTTTTAAAACGTAGTCTAATAGCAATTACAAATACTCACTTACTTGTTATTAACAAATAACAACAGCCAAAAATTGATAAAAAATAAAACACACAGGTGCTCTTAAAAAAAAACAGTTAACTCCAAGATACAAAACAGAATCCCTAGTAAACACTGAATATGTATTGCAAACAAAGATGTGTATGTTGTCTGTCCTGATAAGAAGTGGCAACATTCATCTGTTCTATGAGAGGTTCATGTTGAACATCATCACTTAATGGCTACTTCAAAGAATCCCAAATCCCTACTCTTTTTATACTCCCAAGTGTCAATTCAGAACTTATATTAACTAGATGTTATATGAATAAGGAAATGAAAATATTTGAAACTGAACCATATGAATTAAGAAGAATTTTTCAATACATTGTTTTAACATACAGTTTTTTACTAAATCACAAAAAATATCTTTTTTATAGATGCCAAAAGATTTTGCATTTGATTTATTTGAATTAGACTGGTCAATGTTTCAACAACATTCAACAAAAGCAGCTGAATTAGTACCTGCATTTGAGACAGCAGGTGTCAAGTCATCGGTGTGTGGTCTTCATTGTTTTACATCAGACCTTATGCCAGTTGTTGGTGAGCTTATGTTTATGTTATGTTATGTTTTATTTTGATTTTTGCTCCTTTTTATACTCAAATCATTTTACTTCCATGTTCCATAAGGAAATGGAAGTATGGTCATGGCGAAAAAAATCATGTTCGAAATAATCGCAGATTCTGTTTGTACTACCATCAAAACATGAAAAAAAGTCATTTTTCGAAAAGTGTGTGTGTGTAGAATTTTTTCTATGGCAAACGATAACATCCGCAAATTCAAAGAGAATCAAATAATATTTTTCGTACAGTCCTGAATTGTAGAGGACTCAAGGCCTATTGATTTTGGTGAAGATCGGTTAAGGGAAAGGGGTAGTTTACCTGCAAGAGTTTAGGTTTTAACAAGAGTAAAGTGCTTAATTTTGATAAATAAAGTATCCTGAAAAGAAGGTCATAATAATCCACTGTAGAAAGGTAGATGAAATATCTATA
This sequence comes from Magicicada septendecula, assembly GCA_034769895.1. NCBI lineage: Eukaryota > Metazoa > Arthropoda > Insecta > Hemiptera > Cicadidae > Magicicada > Magicicada septendecula. Next base: position 377,129,613 of record CM068368.1, read on the forward strand.
AATGAAAAGGGTAGTGAAGGGGGGAGAGGGTAATTTTTTACTTCCATGTTCCATAAGGAAATGGAAGTATGGTGATGGCAAAAAAAATCTTGGTCGAGATTATTGCAGATTCTGATTGTACTACCCTCAGAACATAAAAAAAAGTCATTTTTCAAAAAGTGTCTATGTGTGTGTGTCTGTCTGTCTGTCTATTTGTCTGTCTGTGTGTCTATCTGTCTGTGTGTCTATCTGTAGATTTTTCCTATGGCAAACGATAACAGCCGCAAATTCAAACAGAATCAAATAATGTTTCGCATACAGCCCTGAATTGTAGAGTTCTCAAGGCCTATTGTTTTTGGTGAAGATCGGTTAAGGGAAAGGGGTAGTTTACCTGCAACATTTTATGTTTTAACAAGGGTATTTTCTATGGCAAATGATAACAGCCGCAAATTCAAACAGAATCAAATAACTATATTTGACTATACCTATGAACCAGGAAGATTTTCAAGATGAAGTAAATATTATTAAACATATAGCTGTCAATAATGGATATAAAAGTGATATAATAGATAACTTAATACGCAAACATAGGAATAAAATGGAAAGAAAATTAAAATTAGATGGTAAAAGAACCATTATATTTCAGTTGAATATACTAATGTGATTCCTAATATAATAAAATATCGGTATGGAGAACCATACATGACTTCCATATTCTAAGATTTATTTTTAAAATCATTTTCGAAATGAAATATTACCATAGAAACTACTTCTTTCTACTTACTGCTTCAGCCTTAACCACAGTACTGTGGTCACTAACATATACCACCTCACGTTATCGCACTCGATTTTCACTGATGATGGAAGTCAATGGCATTGGCGAAACGTCTGGTTTTGTAGAAAACATTGGACTACGGCCAAATATCCCGGGAAGGAATTTTAACAAAAACTACTTCTTTGTTGCCGATAACGTTGTACACATATATATAAAAAATATGCATAAAATTAATGGCTTGTATAAGTTAATGATCGATCTCCATTAAGTAGTGCTCAAGTTTGTAATTATGATGTCCGTAAACTATTATTAATGAAAATGTTAGTTTAATTAATAACGTTTAATTAAAGTAGGCTTCTTAAAAATAAATAGCTGTTGCCCACAACTTCGTTCGCGTGGTCTTCAATTTAATGCGATAATATATTTAGAACAGAATCTATTCTATTGGGTTGCCATAGTAACCAGATCTAATAGTTTTTTAAGACCGCAAAGGACCCCCCAGAGGATCGTATCGAAAAAAACACCTGTCCTATGTTGGTTCTCCCGTTGCGTAAAATATTTGTGCCAAGTTTGGTTGAAATCGGTCCAATGGTTTAGGTGGAGACGTGGAAGACCCCAAAGGACCCCCCAAAGGATCGTATCGAAAAAAACACTTGTCCTATGTTGGTTCTCCCTTTGCGTAAAATATTTGTGCCAAGTTTGGTTGAAATCGGCCCAGTGGTTTAGGAGGCGATGTGGAAGACCCAAAAGGACCCAATCGAAAAAACACCTAACCTATGTTGGTTCTCCCGTTGCGTAAAATATTTGTGCCAAGTTTGGTTGAAATCGGTACAGTGGTTTAGGAGGAGATGTGGAAGAAACCTTCGCGGACGTGCGCACAACAACTCACCGAAGTTTCATCGCAATCGGATGAATGGTATAGGAACGCATACGGGACAAACAAAGAAACACTCATTTTTATATATAAGATGTAAACTATACCACTTACTTGACATAAACCGTGATAGCTAAGCTAATGTACAACATATATGTATTAATTATACACATAAATGTTCCTCGATAGACACTCTATCTATTGGCGAAAACTTGAATAAAATCCGTTCAGTACTTCCTGAGATTAGCGATTTCAAACACAGAGAGCAAACGGACCGACATTACTTTATACTATGTACAGATTTACATTAAAATGAAAAAATTATAATTTTATTGCCTGGCAACAAAATTATTTTATTTTTAACAATTACCATTGTTTGAAAAAGTTTAAATAAATTTTCAAGTACTTTACTCTTGTTAAAACGTAAAAGGCTGCAGGTAAACTACCCCTTCCCCCTAACCGATCTTCACCAAAATCAAAAGGCCTTGAGTCCTCTACAATTCACTGATGTATGCAAAAAATTATTTGATTCTGTTTGAATTTGCGGCAGTTACCGTTCGTCATAGAAAATACGCTTGATAAAAAACGTTGCAGGTAAACTACCCCTTCCCCTTAACCGATCTTCACCAAAAACAATAGGTCTTGAGTACTCTACAAATAACGGTGGTATGCAGAAAATTATTTGATTCTGTTTGAATTTGCGGCTGTTATCGTTTGCCATAGAAAATACCCTTGTTAAAAAAACGCTGCAGGTAAACTACCCCTTTTCCTTAACCGATCTTCACCAAAAACAATAGGTCTTGAGAACTCTACAATTTAGGGCTGTATGCAAATAATCTTTTGATTCTGTTTGAATTTGCGGCTGTTATCGTTTGCCATAGAAAATACCCTTGTTAAAACATAAAATGTTGCAGGTAAACTACCCCTTTCCCTTAACCGATCTTCACCAAAAACCATAGGTCTTGAGAACTCTACAATTCATGGCTGTATACGAAACATTATTTAATTCTGTTTGAATTTGCGGCTGTTATCGTTTGCCAAAAAAAAAATTTCCCTTGATAAAAAAAACCGTTGCAGGTAAACTACCCCTTTCCCTCAACCGATCTTCACAAAAAACAATAGGTCGTGAGTACTCTACAAATCAGGGCTGTATGCAAAAAATTGTTTGATTCTGTTTGAATTTGCGGCTGTTATCATTTGCCATAGAAAAAAATCTACAGACACACACAGACACTTTTCGGAAAACGACTTTTTTTCATGTTTTGAGTGTAGTAGAATCAGAATCTGCAATAATCTCGAACACGATTTTTTTTGCCATCACCATACTTCCATTCCTTAAGGAATATGGAAGTAAAATGAATTAAGAAAATTAGACATCATCGTGTCCTTCAAAACTACCAATAACATATTAAACATATTAAAACCTCGAACACAAAAAACAACTGAAAACAGTTCTGGCATATATAGAATCCACTGTAGTGAATGTGATAAATTCTACATAGGACAAACGGGCAGGAAATTTAAAGACAGATATAGAGAACATTTGCCAAAAAAGAACATCAAGTCAATCAAATCCAACTTTGCTTTACATCTGGTAAACAGCAATCACAGTTATAGTGGTTTCACAGATAACTTTACGCCCATACATATATGCAGTAAGAGCCGATACATGGATGCCATGGAAGAATATGAAATATATAAAGCGTTTTTATTTCAACCAAACCTACTACTTAATGATCAATTAACATTTAAATCTCACTGTTTATATGATACTGTATTGAAGAGTGATAACGCTTGTGTACACCAGCCGAATATAAAGTTTGATTACGCGGTCAGTTATAGTACGGCAGTGCGCACTGTTACGTGGACTGAGTTCTATCGTACTCATTGTGTTATGTGTTTGTGTATTGATGTGTTTTAATTATTATACTCTTGACACGTTCGTTATGAACTAGAAGAAAAATGATTTTACCTGATGATAGGAACGTGTTCCCGAAACATGTCGTAAGACATCAAAGACGTAGTCGCAGCACGGATAAAGAAAAAGGTATTTATTAATTTCAGAATCAAATAATTTTTTGCATACATCCCTGAATTGTAGAGTTCTCAAGACCTATTGTTTTTGGCGAAGATCGGTTAAGGGAAAGGGGTAGTTTACCAGCAACATTTTATGTTTTAACAAGGGTATTTTCTATGGCAAATGATAACAGCCGCAAATTCAAACAGAATCAAATAATGTTTTGCATACATCCCTAAATTGTAGAGAACTGAAGACCTGTTGATTTTGGTGAACATTAGTTAAGGGATAGGGGTCATTTACCTGCAACATTTTATGTTGTAACAAGAGAAATGTTTCATGACAAACGATAACTGCTGTAAATTCAAACAGAATTAAATAATTTTTTACATATGTGACTGAGTTGTAGAAGACTCAAGGCCTATTGATTTTGGTGAAGATCGGTTATGGGGAAAGGGTAGTTTACCTGCAACATTTTATGTTTTAACAAGGGTAATTTTTTTCTATGACGAACGATAACTGCCGTAAATTCAAACAGAATCAAATAATGTTTTGCATATATCCCTGAATTATAGAGAACTCAAGGTCTTTTGATTTTGGTGAAGATCGGTTAAGGGAAAGGGGTAGTTTTTCAGCAACACTTTATGTTTTAACAAGGGTAATTTTGCTTATGACTAATAATAACTGCCGCACATTCAAACAGATCATATATTTTTTTCATACATTCCTGAATTTTTAAGTACTCAAGGTCTGTTGATGTTGGTGAAGATCGGTTAAAGGAAAGGGGTAGTTTACCTGCAACATTTTATATTTTAACAACGGTAATTTTTTCTACGATGAACGATAACTGCTGCACATTAAAATACAATCAAATATTTTTTTGTGTATGATCCTGAATTGTAAAGTAATGAAGGCCTATTGATTTTGGTGAAGATCGGTTAAGGTAAAGGGGTAGTTTACCTGCCACATTTTATGTTTTAACAAGAGTAATTTTTTCTACGATGAACGATAACTGCTGCACATTAAAATACAATCAAATATTTTTTTGTGTATGATCCTGAATTGTAAAGTAATGAAGGCCTATTGATTTTGGTGAAGATCGGTTAAGGTAAAGGGGTAGTTTACCTGCCACATTTTATGTTTTAACAAGAGTAATTGTTTCTATGACGAACAATAACTGCCGTACATTCAAACAGAATCAAATAATGTTTTGCAAGCATCCCTGAATTGTAGATTATTCAAGGCCTGTCGATTTTGGTGAAGATCAGTTAAGAGAAAGAGGTAGTTTACCCGCAACATTTTATGTGATAACAAGGGTAATTTTTTCTATGACGAACAATAACTGCCGTAAATTCAAACATAATCAAATAATTTTTTTCATACATGCCTACATTATAGAGAGCTCAAGGCCTGTTGATTTTGGTGAAGATCGGTTAAGGGAAAGGGGTAGTTTACCGGCAACATTTTATATTTTAACAATGGTAATTTTTTCTACAACGAACGATAACTGCCGCACATTCAAACAGAATCAAATATTTTTTTGTGTACCTTCCTCAATTGTAAAGTAATGAAGGCCTATTGATTTTGGTGAAGATCGGTTAAGGGAAAGGGGTAGTTTACCTGCCACATTTTATGTTTTAACAAGAGTAATTGTTTCTATGACGAACGATAACTGCCGTACATTCAAACAGAATCAAATAATGTTTTGCAAGCGTCCCTGAATTGTAGAGTACTCAAGGCCTGTTGATTTTGGTGAAGATCAGTTAAGAGAAAGGGGTAGTTTACCTGCAACATTTTATGTAATAACAAGGTTAATTTTTTCTATGATGAACGATAACAGCTGTATATTCAAACATAATAGTCAAATAATTTTTGCATACATCCCTAAATTTTAGAGAACTCAAGGCCTGTTGATTTTGGTGAAGATCGGTTAAGGGAAAGGGGTAGTTTACCTGCAACATTTTATATTGTAACAAGAGAAATTTGTTCATGAATAACTGCCGTAAATTCAAACAGAATCAAATAATTTTTTACATATGTGCCTGAGTTGTAGAAGACTCAAGGCCTATTGATTTTGGTGAAGATCGGTTAAGAGAAAAGGGTAGTTTACCTGCAACGTTTTATGTTTTAAAAGGCTAATTTTTTTATGGCGAATGATACCTGCCGCACATTCAAAGAGAATCAAATAATTTTTTGTATACGTTCCTGAATTGTACTGTTCTCTGAATTCTACGGCTGTTTGGCCGTAGTCCAATGTTTTATGCAAAACCAGACGTTTTGGCAGTGCCATCGACTTCCATCATCAGTGAAAATCGAGTGCGATAATGTGTGGTGGTATACGTTAGTGACCACAGTACTGTGGTTAAGGCTGAAGCAATAAGTGGAAAGAAGTAGTTTCTATGGAAATATGGAAACATTTCATTTCGTAAATGATTGTAAATATAAATCTTATAACATGGAAGTCATGGTTGGTTCTCCATACTGATATTTTATAAATTAAAATGGTAGTTGATGGAGGAAGTAAATTTTATAAGTTTTATATGTGTAATACGTTATTGACAACAAAGAAGTAGTTTCTATGGAAACATTTCATTTCACTTTAACAAAATTCTATATTTTTTCATTTTAATTTAAATCATGTATGAGAGAAAATATATCGTTCGTGGTAGGCAAGCATATCTCAATTATGTAATGTTTACGTTTCCATTTTATTATTATGATTACCGCAATAAAAAGGCAGGCAAGACACACACACACACACACACACACACACACACACACACACACACACACACACACACACACACACACACACACACACACACACACACACACACAATTCACGTTATTTCTGGCCTCAGTCATGTTTATTTTCTTACATTTGCATGCTTTTTAAATGGAAAGTGCCGAAACCCACACCAACACAATGCGTGCAAGCCGAAAAAATGTCCAGCGTGGATAGCGATTTGCTTCCTGTGGATCGCTGGGCAGTGTAACTGCACATGTTTACAGAGGAACGGTTCATAGACAGACTTTTTGTCTTTAGGGAATGAACGCTCTGCAAGATGCTCAGGGCCCATGAGGGACTTTGGAGTGCTTCGGAGTAGGGATGATTATCTGCGTAGTTCGGTTTATTTATAAGAATAAAGTAAGCCTACCTAATTTTTATGGATAAAGTAACTGAAAATAACATTATATTAAACGACTACCCCATAATAAAAATATCTATAAATAGTGAAATTAGTTTGATGGTGGGCGATATTTATTTTAGAAATTACCGAACCGAATTCAAGTAAATTATTTTAAACATAAATCTTACATAAATAATTGCTTATCTAATCCGTCGAGTGACTTACTTGTAATTCCGCTTGACGCGTTTCAGGGCATATGCCCCATCTTCAGAATAATTCCTCTTCACAGAACGTCAGACATTGAGATTAAAATGTAATAAATTAAAATTAAAATCCATGGTTAAAATATTAACTCGTCAAAATATTAAAATATACTAAATGCACAGAGAAGCACGCACTATCACAACATGAGTTCACTTCGCGTTATAGCCGGTGTACACCGCCGCGATGTTAATCGCGCACTCATAAATCTTACAACATGGAAGTCATGTATGGTTCTCCATACCAATTTTTATATTTGGCACCAAATCAGTCTACTTGGCTTAGTTCCTATTTTGCTACAATGTAATGTATTGCATGATATATATAACAAAACAATGGGATACCGGTACACTATAATATAATATTCCCATATTGTGCTCGTGACAGTTTTTAGTGTTAAAACTAATAATTTGGGGTTAAAGTGGCTGATATCTTTACATATTTATGTGTTAAGCGATTATGTTCTTGCACCTCAAAATGTTCCAATCCAAACATCTCAAAGAAAGCAAAAGGGAATATTGCAAAGACTATACCAAAGAAATTTTGTAATGCCTCTTTAGCATCTGGTTGGAAGTATGATCTGGCAGGTATGGCAGACAAAGTTGTAGTATTAAATGCTAAAGGCCAAAGCAATGGTGACAAGCCAAATCTGTTTTAATATTGATATTTCATAAAGTCAAGCGCATAGCCATTATGTATCTGGTCACCAAAAAAGCTAATTTTTATTATAGTCTTTTCCACTGTACAGAAATGTCTATCTTGCATTAAACATACAATTAGGTTAGAATTTACATGAACAGTTTTTAAAACATTATGTTAACACACATCTTTGTAATCATTTCAATGTTGAATATGAGTATATCACTACCGACTCGGAACACAAGTCGGAATTGTGTTCCGAGTCGGTAGTACAGGTCCACAATCCCGTATCCGAAATTCCAAAATCCGAAAGGTTTTGAAAACCAAAAGTTTTTTTCATGGCGTGTGGAGTGTCAGTCATCTCTGCATAATAAGGCTTGTTTGGCGTGTGAACAGCTGACCAAACTCCACACCCACTCGCCACATCACTCAAGGTGTGACGTGGAGGCGTGACCTAGAACTGACAGCTAGAGTGGTTGGCGTCAGTTGTGTCTCAGCTCTCGAACTAGTCACACGTTCATCTCCTGTTCAGTGATATTTTTTTTGCATTTTATTTTGTGACTGTGCTTAATTTCACTGTGAAATTGTCAAAAAGAGCTGCAGATAACCCTAAGGGTAACAGTGAGAAAAATAAAAGGAAGCATCTGACGTTATCAGTAATGCAGAAAGTGGAGTTATTGTGGAAACTTGATAGTGTTGTCAGTGCGGTGTCTTACTGAATAATATGGTGTCGGAACTACCACTGTTTATGATTTAAAGAAACAGAAAGACAAGATACTGAATTAGGCCTATTATAGTGACAGTGATGGCCAAAAACAATGAAAAATAGGAAAACACTTCATAGAGCAAAAAACGAAGATCTTGACCGTGTACTAATGGAGTGGATTCGACAACGAAGAAGTGAATGTATGCCACTGACTGGTTTTTTGGTCATGAAACAAGCTAGAATATATCATGAAGAACTGAACGTTGAAGGCAAGTGTCAATATTCAGAAGGTTGGCTCCAGAAATTTAAGAAGCGTAATGGTGTGAAATATTTGAAAATCTGTGGTGAAAAGCTTCTGCTGAATGAAGCAGCTGAAAATTACATTGACGAATTTGCCAAGATAATATCTGATGAAAACCTTAGTCCTGAACAAATTTACAGTGCTGATGAAACAGCTCTCTACTGGCACTATGTACCTAGAAAAACATTAGCAACGGCTGATGAGAGAGCACCAACTGGTTTTAAGGATACTAAGGACAGGTTAACTATTCTTGGGTGTGCCAATGCTGCTGGCACACACAAGGTGAAGTTAGCAGTGAATGGAAAAAGCAAACATCCGAGATGTATGAAAGGTGTATGCAATTTATCTGTGCATTATTATGCCAACAAGAAAGCATGGGTAACCCAAGAAATCTTTTCCGACTGGTTCAATAACCACTTTGTACCAGCTGCACGAGCTCACTGCAGGCAAGCTGGACTGAAAGAAAACTGTAAAATTTTATTGTTCCTGGACAACTGCTCCGCACATCCCCCTGCCGAACTTCTTGTCAAAAGTAATGTTTTTGGCATCTACTTGCCCCCTAATGTGACATCTATATAACAGCCTTGTGACCAGTGGCGCCTCTAGCATAGGTCACATGGGTGGCCAGGTTATAAAATGGGTGGGCCTAACCTTGAGTTTGCTAGTATAAATTTGGAGTTTAAAATAGTTTTTTCAATGACAGACAGCCAAATTTCCCCTTCAATTCCTTTCTGTTTGTCCTTCCTGGTAACCATTGAGTGTCTCTTCATAGCCGCCGTTGGCCTTCTTTTACGGCCTCACCGGTTGGTCGCCAATATGTAACAACTAATAGAGGTCGCTATTGTTCAAGCCCCGCGATGGAAGCCAATATGTAACAACTAATAGAAGACGTCCTCGTCTTTGTTCAAGCCTCACCTGGTATCCGTCAATATGTAACGAATAGATCAGTTCGTACCTGCAAAATGTGTACAATTTGGATGTGTTTTGTATGATTAGTGCGTTCGCCTCGCACCGGGTCGTTACAGTAATTTTGATGGCTAGCGATGTTCGTAGCGTAGATATAATCACCTGTATACTACGGCAGTAACCTTACCTGTTATTTATAGGGGTGTGATAATCCCGGGTGGCACCAAGTCGTTTTACAAAACAACTAAAATTATGGTTAAACAAGTTATCAGCGTTGCGGGATGGTGTATTCAAATAGTTCCCGCTCGCACGGCCGTCCCAATCGTCGCTTCTGCTGTGTGACTGACAACCTGTTTGCTGCTACGATTTATTCTTAAACACAAGTAATTGATATATAGCACTCCCTATGAAATGATAACGACGGTTACTCCCTGTAATAAATATTTTTTAATGGGTGATAACTGAAACCATTCACATTTACAATAATACAATTATAAATTCGCACCGACTGATTACATGAGATCTTGCCTTCAGGTTTGGCGAAGGGATTTGGGAACCATTTAACCTTGCCTTGCTGCTTACGTTAAGCGTATTACAGTTATTTTTGGTTTCCCAAATCGTGGATCCTTTTGGCTATGAGTTAAAGAACTCCAATGGTTACAATAAAAATATATATTACCTTAATCTAAGTGTACATAAAGAATAATGTGTGCTGTTACAATCTGTTGTGTTGTGTCGTAAAAGTGTTTTGTAAGTTCGTGTTTATTTCATAGGTTATTCAATGTTAACAAGTTTCTATTAAGTTTTAATTTGCTCAAATATTCTATGAAAGAGAAATATTGTTTCTATAGTGCGGTAAATTTACCTTTTAAAATTATTTAAAGTGATTAGGGTTGGTGGAAAATAAATAATTTGTTGGTACTTAACACCTCAACGTGTCTAGGTGCCTTCGTTGTTTAATCGGGTAGGAGGTGGCTGCATTCATTCAGTTCTCATGGATTTTGGGCTTCACAAGATTGAGCGTCTTTTCAAGGATATTTTCTATTTAATTGGCCTTGGGTCTTGAATTATCTGCTACAACGGTCATCTGCTTCTCCAACGATCAAGTTCAGCAACTTTTAACAACTGTTTGCATTAATTTACACTGATAAAATGCTCTTCCAAACATTTGCATCTGCATTGGCTTAATGACGCTTCGCTTCTTTTTTAATTCCAACGGTAATCTCGTCTTCAACCGCCGTTTCCATAGTAACGGTATGATTCTGATTGGTTGGTTTTCAGATGATGTATTGTTATCAAAATTCGAATTCTTCGTATATCTTCTGATTGCTGTTATTCCTCCATCTTCCTTCCTGGTTATTAAATATTGTCACTATAGTGTTTATTCTCGTTCATAGATTATTTTGATACCCCACAAGCTTGGGTAATTTCAGATTTTAAGTTTTTACAATTATGTTAATGCTTGTTAATTACATTTCTTTTTGTATAATAATGCTTATTACTATATTTTGTGTTATAAATGATTTACAATTTATTCTTGGTGATTCCTTCACCTCAGATTTTCTAAATTCTTATTCAATTTGTTATAATTTTTGGTTGTTTGGTTCTGACAGTTATGTTTTTCTAGGCCTGAGTAGCCTTTATAGTATTTTACTTATTTCATTCAAATCACATTTTGTTTCAGCCTATTGGGCTTTACTTTGTTATTTTTATTGGTTGTGTTGTATTTTAAGTCTGTTGGTGTGTTGTTTACTTGTCAATATTGCTTTCTCTATTTTAATCTTTAAAACATAACATTAGGCTTATGGACTGCAAATTTCATTCAGCCATATCCTATTCATAACATTAACATGAACAATTCTTTGTAAGTTATTAGAGTTATTATTTTGATTAAGAAATATCATCACTTCCTTCCAACTTATCCTTATTTGCTAATCTTTTGTTTACATCACATATTATTTTTGTTGTGATAAACAACATCACTTTTTATTAAATTGATAACAGTCCCTTATAACTTAGGTGTCTTTGTTAGTTTTTGATTTCTTAATCTTTAAACAATTTTTACATTCTCTCCACGTTAACACCTTCAATTTATTCTTTTCTGGAATCCTCCCTTTTTACTTACTACCGGCTATAATTAAACTTAACTCTATTGAACATCTTTTCTTAAATAATAAAGTCATCATCACTTCTAGTGTTTACCATACTTTATCCTATAATTCACACTTAATACTATTTTTCACCAGCTATTTATTCACCGTTAATTTCCCACTTTTATCTTACCTTCACTTTTAAATTATTTATTGTTAATTATAATTTAACTAGCGTAACACTTCACTTTGGGGTTTTTACACCTACACCATTGCACTGTATCACTGTTTATACTATTTGTTTTCTGGTGGGTGATCCCTATACTTATTTCTCTTTCATATCCTTAATACTAATGACAATTAATACTTAATAACTAATAACAATTTTATCTGTGGTTTAGGTTGCCTTTTTATCACCTTAATCCTTAGTAATGTTTCTTCACTAGGTCATTTTGTCTATTAATGGGTAGTAACCGTTACCTTTCCTTTCTCCGGATAACCATTGTTTTGGTTTCAATATTCTTCTTGAGTGCTTTATTACTTGTTTTGTGAACCATTATTGGTTTTCACTTCTGCTTGTTCTCCCTCCTTCTTCATTTTCATTATTTGATTAATACATTGGGTTTTTCCATCCTTTTCCTTGGGTATTTTGGGGTCGTTTAAACCCATGAACTTGTTTCCTTTTGGTTTGGGTTTATTACTTTCTTATTCTCGTTGGTTATTTGTGTGGTTCCCTTCTTCATTTGTTTCCTGTTGTTGAGTCAATCACTTGGGTTAGGTCAAAGTCGTCGTTTGTCGAGTCATATTCCTTATATTTTAATTAAATCAATCAGTTTATTTGATAAGAAGTATTTTTACATGTATAAATATATTTTTTATCCCTGGTACTGGGTTGGCTATTTGTGTCGTAACATAATGTCTCTCCTTTAAAATTGATCATTTTGATAAAACACTAGCATAGTTTTTTATGAAATTATCAGTTATACATAATCTTTTTCCTTTTCTTTCTTGGTTGTTTCTCCATTCTTTATTTCTCTTCTTACTGAATTCATTCCATTTTATTTGGATCTGTTTTTTATTTTATTTCCATTGGTGTTTTCTCCCTTATACACAATTTTTTTTTCCTAACTTTAGTAGCTGGTTTCTCCCATTACTACTCATTTTTCTGAGACCAGAGGCACATCATCTCTGCTCAGTTTATTTGGATTGCTGGACTTTTCAACAGTCAATCATAAATACCTTTTTTGTCAACTTGTGACTTAAATTAATAATAATATACTTTGGGATTGTCCACCTTGTGGTTTGTTTTTAGATCACTTTGGCCTTTTACTCATTCTTCCTTCCACTGTACCTTTGCTATATACTCTCATTTGCTCATATAATTGATTGTTTTTTATTTATTTATATGTTAATTTCATCATTATTTGGTTTTCAATTCTCGTTGTGATCATTTTAATTATCTTAGACATTGGTATTCTTTTCTCAGTTATTTAGCAATATTTTGCTTTAGCCATAGCTTGTATATTTGATTCATACATAACTTCTCTTTTTCTTTGTACCAGTTTAGATTTTTTATTTTTTTTTTAATACTTTTGATTCATTATAATTTCAGGTATTTATCTTATCAGTTTTTTGGTTTGATTTTATTTTTGTTTATTTCCGTTTGTATTAAAAATCATTCTTGATAATTCTTTGTAAGTTAATTCTCTTACATCATAGGAATTTTTGTAGCGTATTCCTATTTCGGTACATTTTGTTTAATTATTTCATATACTTCACACATCAACTTTTTAATAAATTGTAAGTTGATTTCACTTAGTAGGAATTTATGTAACTCATTCCTTTGTTTTGATATTTTTTATTTTAGGCCTCACAAGTCATCGAAATGTTATTGCAAGTTGTGCTCACATAATTTTTGAATTTTGGCATATGTATTTTATTTACAATTACTTGTCCTTCGTGATGACATACGGCCATACATTTTATTATATATAAGTTTATTTTGGTATCAATTCAATTCTCACGGTTGTGGATTTATTATATAATTGTCTTTATCATTTCCATTCCATATTATAGCCTTCTCCTTTTTGTTCGACACTTCGTTATTCTTCACCTCTTCTCCTTCAAGTGTTTGATATTCACACTTATTCTGGATGATTTCATGGCATTATTATGCGTTCCATCGATCAGCCGTTTCTTCTTCTTCATCGATAACTTGCCTTCCTCCCTGAGAGGTGTTTGATTGGTTCCCATTACTCCTCGATGGAATCCACCGTTCTGGCGGGTTTCGCTGGTTGTATGCTATGCGAAAATTCTCTGCTGGATTATTACTGAAAGGTACCAGTCATAGTTTTCTTCTTCTGGCTGGTTACTTCCGGATGGTGCATCCCTTCTCAGGTTACCACTTCCGGATCTCACTCCAACAACATTGTTTACCTGTCTTATATTTTCTGCAGTCTCTTCCCTTGGGTTCGGGTTATCACTCTGACCGTTATCATTGTTTTGTTCATTGGATGGTGGTCTCGTGTAATGCCTCTCTTGATTATTTCGATTGTTCCCTCTTATAAAGTTTACCCTCTGCTGATTGTTATTATTTCGGTTATCTCCGTTCCCTCTTCTATTATTATTTTGATAATTTGTATTATTACTATGATTCCCATAATTATGATTGTTATTGGGATAGTTGTTGGGATGCTGGTTTGGTCCATTGCCCCTGTAATTGTTATTGTTTTGATTATTTCCGTTAAACGGTAGATTGCCCTGGTTATAATTTGGGCGGTTTCCCCTATATGGATAGTTACTATCATTCCGGTTTTGGTTACTCGGATAGTTATACTGGGGTTTGTTATAAGATGGATTGCTGTTAGGTGGGTTTTGGTTTTCATTCCCCTGGTTATACCTCAAATTGACCATTCGATTACGATGATACTGTCTATCGTTTTCGTGGTCCTCCAGTAAATTGGCCATTCCCTGTATGGTCTTTATTTGTCCCTGTCTCCTGGCCCTCTGTATGGCGTCTTCATAGTGATATCCCAGTTGAATGACTAGGGATTCTTCGGGTATCTTTGGTTCGAGGTTTCGAGCTAGACAAACCTTTCCCAAGAAGTATGATGTTAGTGTATGCCCAGCCTGTGGCTCATATCTTCCATTGCTTATGTCGTTCCTTATCACATTTTGGGTCGATTCTGACCAGTATTTTTCATGGAATAATGTTTTGAACTCTTGTGTACAGCTGATTTCTGGTCGTGTGGCTGTCCACCAATTGTCGTTCGTGTCTCGAAACATCTCATCGATAAGACTCCTCACCGTTGTCCATCTGGTATCTCTATTCCTCTCTATGAGTTCCTCCACCCTTTTCAGAAATTCTATGGGGTTTCTTCGATAACTCTTAAAGTTGATCACTTCCCTATTTTCGTTCGTAAAGATGTGAGTGCTACTGCAAGGCTTTTCCCTCAAAGCGTCTAGTTCCTCTTGCATCTGTTTCTCCTTCTCTGATTTTTTCTTTATTTTCTTGCGTTTTCTTGTCAATCTTGTTGATAGTGGTATATACCCTTTCAATGCGTTCGCTGACATCAGTCTGGATCTCCTTGTGCCTCTCCTTCAGCTCCTGAAGCACCTCCTGTTTATTTTTACTACATTCTTCGGTGGTGTTCTTCTGTAGTTCCTGGATCCTGAGAATTCCTTCCTCCTGGACGTGGTTTATTTTTTCAGTCAACTCTTCCTGGACGTGCATTACTGTTTCGTTCGTCTCAGTTATAGTGTGTTTGATTTCCTCTTTACATTCCGCCAACTGTTGCCTCCATTCCTCCTTTGATTTCTCGCCTTCTTCCTTCAATTGTTTTTGGAGTGTTTCACAATTATTTTCAATCTTATTATTTAGCACTTCAAGATCCTTTTTTATCTGCTTCTTCAGCTCCTCGCTCTTCTTTTCTAACGCCTCTCGGTTGTTTTCCATTTTGTTATTCAGGAGCTCTAGGTCCTCCTTGATTTGTTTCTTCAATTCTTCATTGTTTTGGTCCAGTTTTTCATTCAGGAATTCCCTGTCTTCCCTTCTCAATGATTCTAATTTTTTATTCAATTCTTCCTTGTCTTCTTTTCTTCCCTCTTGCAATGATTCTAATTTTTTATCAGTCTTCTCTTGGTTTTTGTTCATTTGTTCCATCATCATCCTGAGCATCTCCTGCGTGCTCAGGTCTTCTTTCTGAGTGGGTTTGCTAGGTTGGTCCCCTACCATTACTTCCACTTCCGGTTCTGGTTGAGTTGGGTTTCCCGGTTGGTTGTCCTGAACGTCGTCTTTGACTAGCTCCCCGATTATTTCTTCAATTTCTTCCATCTCTTCCGGTTGATCTTCCCCTTCAATTCCTTTCTGTTTGTCCTTCCTGGTAACCATTGAGTGTCTCTTCATAGCCGCCGTTGGCCTTCTTTTACGGCCTCACCGGTTGGTCGCCAATATGTAACAACTAATAGAGGTCGCTATTGTTCAAGCCCCGCGATGGAAGCCAATATGTAACAACTAATAGAAGACGTCCTCGTCTTCGTTCAAGCCTCACCTGGTATCCGTCAATATGTAACGAATAGATCGGTTCGTACCTGCAAAATGTGTACAATTTGGATGTGTTTTGTATGATTAGTGCGTTCGCCTCGCACCGGGTCGTTACAGTAATTTTGATGGCTAGCGATGTTCGTAGCGTAGATATAATCACCTGTATACTACGGCAGTAACCTTACCTGTTATTTATAGGGGAGTGATAATCCCGGGTGGCACCAAGTCGTTTTACAAAACAACTAAAATTATGGTTAAACAAGTTATCAGCGTTGCGGGATGGTGTATTCAAATAGTTCCCGCTCGCACGGCCGTCCCAATCGTCGCTTCTGCTGTGTGACTGACAACCTGTTTGCTGCTACGATTTATTCTTAAACACAAGTAATTGATATATAGCACTCCCTATGAAATGATAACGACGGTTACTCCCTGTAATAAATATTTTTTAATGGGTGATAACTGAAACCATTCACATTTACAATAATACAATTATAAATTCGCACCGACTGATTACATGAGATCTTGCCTTCAGGTTTGGCGAAGGGATTTGGGAACCATTTAACCTTGTCTTGCTGCTTACGTTAAGCGTATTACAGTTATTTTTGGTTTCCCAAATCGTGGATCCTTTTGGCTATGAGTTAAAGAACTCCAATGGTTACAATAAAAATATATATTACCTTAATCTAAGTGTACATAAAGAATAATGTGTGCTGTTACAATCTGTTGTGTTGTGTCGTAAAAGTGTTTTGTAAGTTCGTGTTTATTTCATAGGTTATTCAATGTTAACAAGTTTCTATTAAGTTTTAATTTGCTCAAATATTCTATGAAAGAGAAATATTGTTTCTATAGTGCGGTAAATTTACCTTTTAAAATTATTTAAAGTGATTAGGGTTGGTGGAAAATAAATAATTTGTTGGTACTTAACACCTCAACGTGTCTAGGTGCCTTCGTTGTTTAATCGGGTAGGAGGTGGCTGCATTCATTCAGTTCTCATGGATTTTGGGCTTCACAAGATTGAGCGTCTTTTCAAGGATATTTTCTATTTAATTGGCCTTGGGTCTTGAATTATCTGCTACAACGGTCATCTGCTTCTCCAACGATCAAGTTCAGCAACTTTTAACAACTGTTTGCATTAATTTACACTGATAAAACGCTCTTCCAAACATTTGCATCTGCATTGGCTTAATGACGCTTCGCTTCTTTTTTAATTGCAACGGTAATCTCGTCTTCAACCGCCGTTTCCATAGTAACGGTATGATTCTGATTGGTTGGTTTTCAGATGATGTATTGTTATCAAAATTCGAATTCTTCGTATATCTTCTGATTGCTGTTATTCCTCCATCTTCCTTCCTGGTTATTAAATATTGTCACTATAGTGTTTATTCTCGTTCATAGATTATTTTGATACCCCACAAGCTTGGGTAATTTCAGATTTTAAGTTTTTACAATTATGTTAATGCTTGTTAATTACATTTCTTTTTGTATAATAATGCTTATTACTATATTTTGTGTTATAAATGATTTACAATTTATTCTTGGTGATTCCTTCACCTCAGATTTTCTAAATTCTTATTCAATTTGTTATAATTTTTGGTTGTTTGGTTCTGACAGTTATGTTTTTCTAGGCCTGAGTAGCCTTTATAGTATTTTACTTATTTCATTCAAATCACATTTTGTTTCAGCCTATTGGGCTTTACTTTGTTATTTTTATTGGTTGTGTTGTATTTTAAGTCTGTTGGTGTGTTGTTTACTTGTCAATATTGCTTTCTCTATTTTAATCTTTAAAACATAACATTAGGCTTATGGACTGCAAATTTCATTCAGCCATATCCTATTCATAACATTAACATGAACAATTCTTTGTAAGTTATTAGAGTTATTATTTTGATTAAGAAATATCATCACTTCCTTCCAACTTATCCTTATTTGCTAATCTTTTGTTTACATCACATATTATTTTTGTTGTGATAAACAACATCACTTTTTATTAAATTGATAACAGTCCCTTATAACTTAGGTGTCTTTGTTAGTTTTTGATTTCTTAATCTTTAAACAATTTTTACATTCTCTCCACGTTAACACCTTCAATTTATTCTTTTCTGGAATCTTCCCTTTTTACTTACTACCGGCTATAATTAAACTTAACTCTATTGAACATCTTTTCTTAAATAATAAAGTCATCATCACTTCTAGTGTTTACCATACTTTATCCTATAATTCACACTTAATACTATTTTTCACCAGCTATTTATTCACCGTTAATTTCCCACTTTTATCTTACCTTCACTTTTAAATTATTTATTGTTAATTATAATTTAACTAGCGTAACACTTCACTTTGGGGTTTTTACACCTACACCATTGCACTGTATCACTGTTTATACTATTTGTTTTCTGGTGGGTGATCCCTATACTTATTTCTCTTTCATATCCTTAATACTAATGACAATTAATACTTAATAACTAATAACAATTTTATCTGTGGTTTAGGTTGCCTTTTTATCACCTTAATCCTTAGTAATGTTTCTTCACTAGGTCATTTTGTCTATTAATGGGTAGTAACCGTTACCTTTCCTTTCTCCGGATAACCATTGTTTTGGTTTCAATATTCTTCTTGAGTGCTTTATTACTTGTTTTGTGAACCATTATTGGTTTTCACTTCTGCTTGTTCTCCCTCCTTCTTCATTTTCATTATTTGATTAATACATTGGGTTTTTCCATCCTTTTCCTTGGGTATTTTGGGGTCGTTTAAACCCATGAACTTGTTTCCTTTTGGTTTGGGTTTATTACTTTCTTATTCTCGTTGGTTATTTGTGTGGTTCCCTTCTTCATTTGTTTCCTGTTGTTGAGTCAATCACTTGGGTTAGGTCAAAGTCGTCGTTTGTCGAGTCATATTCCTTATATTTTAATTAAATCAATCAGTTTATTTGATAAGAAGTATTTTTACATGTATAAATATATTTTTTATCCCTGGTACTGGGTTGGCTATTTGTGTCGTAACATAATGTCTCTCCTTTAAAATTGATCATTTTGATAAAACACTAGCATAGTTTTTTATGAAATTATCAGTTATACATAATCTTTTTCCTTTTCTTTCTTGGTTGTTTCTCCATTCTTTATTTCTCTTCTTACTGAATTCATTCCATTTTATTTGGATCTGTTTTTTATTTTATTTCCATTGGTGTTTTCTCCCTTATACACAATTTTTTTTTCCTAACTTTAGTAGCTGGTTTCTCCCATTACTACTCATTTTTCTGAGACCAGAGGCACATCATCTCTGCTCAGTTTATTTGGATTGCTGGACTTTTCAACAGTCAATCATAAATACCTTTTTTGTCAACTTGTGACTTAAATTAATAATAATATACTTTGGGATTGTCCACCTTGTGGTTTGTTTTTAGATCACTTTGGCCTTTTACTCATTCTTCCTTCCACTGTACCTTTGCTATATACTCTCATTTGCTCATATAATTGATTGTTTTTTATTTATTTATATGTTAATTTCATCATTATTTGGTTTTCAATTCTCGTTGTGATCATTTTAATTATCTTAGACATTGGTATTCTTTTCTCAGTTATTTAGCAATATTTTGCTTTAGCCATAGCTTGTATATTTGATTCATACATAACTTCTCTTTTTCTTTGTACCAGTTTAGATTTTTTATTTTTTTTTTAATACTTTTGATTCATTATAATTTCAGGTATTTATCTTATCAGTTTTTTGGTTTGATTTTATTTTTGTTTATTTCCGTTTGTATTAAAAATCATTCTTGATAATTCTTTGTAAGTTAATTCTCTTACATCATAGGAATTTTTGTAGCGTATTCCTATTTCGGTACATTTTGTTTAATTATTTCATATACTTCACACATCAACTTTTTAATAAATTGTAAGTTGATTTCACTTAGTAGGAATTTATGTAACTCATTCCTTTGTTTTGATATTTTTTATTTTAGGCCTCACAAGTCATCGAAATGTTATTGCAAGTTGTGCTCACATAATTTTTGAATTTTGGCATATGTATTTTATTTACAGTTACTTGTCCTTCGTGATGACATACGGCCATACATTTTATTATATATAAGTTTATTTTGGTATCAATTCAATTCTCACGGTTGTGGATTTATTATATAATTGTCTTTATCATTTCCATTCCATATTATAGCCTTCTCCTTTTTGTTCGACACTTCGTTATTCTTCACCTCTTCTCCTTCAAGTTTTTGATATTCACACTTATTCTGGATGATTTCATGGCATTATTATGCGTTCCATCGATCAGCCGTTTCTTCTTCTTCATCGATAACTTGCCTTCCTCCCTGAGAGGTGTTTGATTGGTTCCCATTACTCCTCGATGGAATCCACCGTTCTGGCGGGTTTCGCTGGTTGTATGCTATGCGAAAATTCTCTGCTGGATTATTACTGAAAGGTATCCAGTCATAGTTTTCTTCTTCTGGCTGGTTACTTCCGGATGGTGCATCCCTTCTCAGGTTACCACTTCCGGATCTCACTCCAACAACATTGTTTACCTGTCTTATATTTTCTGCAGTCTCTTCCCTTGGGTTCGGGTTATCACTCTGACCGTTATCATTGTTTTGTTCATTGGATGGTGGTCTCGTGTAATGCCTCTCTTGATTATTTCGATTGTTCCCTCTTATAAAGTTTACCCTCTGCTGATTGTTATTATTTCGGTTATCTCCGTTCCCTCTTCTATTATTATTTTGATAATTTGTATTATTACTATGATTCCCATAATTATGATTGTTATTGGGATAGTTGTTGGGATGCTGGTTTGGTCCATTGCCCCTGTAATTGTTATTGTTTTGATTATTTCCGTTAAACGGTAGATTGCCCTGGTTATAATTTGGGCGGTTTCCCCTATATGGATAGTTACTATCATTCCGGTTTTGGTTACTCGGATAGTTATACTGGGGTTTGTTATAAGATGGATTGCTATTAGGTGGGTTTTGGTTTTCATTCCCCTGGTTATACCTCAAATTGACCATTCGATTACGATGATACTGTCTATCGTTTTCGTGGTCCTCCAGTAAATTGGCCATTCCCTGTATGGTCTTTATTTGTCCCTGTCTCCTGGCCCTCTGTATGGCGTCTTCATAGTGATATCCCAGTTGAATGACTAGGGATTCTTCGGGTATCTTTGGTTCGAGGTTTCGAGCTAGACAAACCTTTCCCAAGAAGTATGATGTTAGTGTATGCCCAGCCTGTGGCTCATATCTTCCATTGCTTATGTCGTTCCTTATCACATTTTGGGTCGATTCTGACCAGTATTTTTCATGGAATAATGTTTTGAACTCTTGTGTACAGCTGATTTCTGGTCGTGTGGCTGTCCACCAATTGTCGTTCGTGCCTCGAAACATCTCATCGATAAGACTCCTCACCGTTGTCCATCTGGTATCTCTATTCCTCTCTATGAGTTCCTCCACCCTTTTCAGAAATTCTATGGGGTTTCTTCGATAACTCTTAAAGTTGATCACTTCCCTATTTTCGTTCGTAAAGATGTGAGTGCTACTGCAAGGCTTCTCCCTCAAAGCGTCTAGTTCCTCTTGCATCTGTTTCTCCTTCTGACTGATTTCTCTGATTTTTTCTTTATTTTCTTGCGTTTTCTCGTCAATCTTGTTGATAGTGGTATATACCCTTTCAATGCGTTCGCTGACATCAGTCTGGATCTCCTTGTGCCTCTCCTTCAGCTCCTGAAGCACCTCCTGTTTATTTTTACTACATTCTTCGGTGGTGTTCTTCTGTAGTTCCTGGATCCTGAGAATTCCTTCCTCCTGGACGTGGTTTATTTTTTCAGTCAACTCTTCCTGGACGTGCATTACTGTTTCGTTCGTCTCAGTTATAGTGTGTTTGATTTCCTCTTTACATTCCGCCAACTGTTGCCTCCATTCCTCCTTTGATTTCTCGCCTTCTTCCTTCAATTGTTTTTGGAGTGTTTCACAATTATTTTCAATCTTACTATTTAGCACTTCAAGATCCTTTTTTATCTGCTTCTTCAGCTCCTCGCTCTTCTTTTCTAACGCCTCTCGGTTGTTTTCCATTTTGTTATTCAGGAGCTCTAGGTCCTCCTTGATTTGTTTCTTCAATTCTTCATTGTTTTGGTCCAGTTTTTCATTCAGGAATTCCCTGTCTTCCATTCTCAATGATTCTAATTTTTTATTCAATTCTTCCTTGTCTTCTTTTCTTCCCTCTTGCAATGATTCTAATTTTTTATCAGTCTTCTCTTGGTTTTTGTTCATTTGTTCCATCATCATCCTGAGCATCTCCTGCGTGCTCAGGTCTTCTTTCTGAGTGGGTTTGCTAGGTTGGTCCCCTACCATTACTTCCACTTCCGGTTCTGGTTGAGTTGGGTTTCCCGGTTGGTTGTCCTGAACGTCGTCTTTGACTAGCTCCCCGATTATTTCTTCAATTTCTTCCATCTCTTCCGGTTGATCTTCCCCTTCAATTCCTTTCTGTTTGTCCTTCCTGGTAACCATTGAGTGTCTCTTCATAGCCGCCGTTGGCCTTCTTTTACGGCCTCACCGGTTGGTCGCCAATATGTAACAACTAATAGAGGTCGCTATTGTTCAAGCCCCGCGATGGAAGCCAATATGTAACAACTAATAGAAGACGTCCTCGTCTTCGTTCAAGCCTCACCTGGTATCCGTCAATATGTAACGAATAGATCGGTTCGTACCTGCAAAATGTGTACAATTTGGATGTGTTTTGTATGATTAGTGCGTTCGCCTCGCACCGGGTCGTTACAGTAATTTTGATGGCTAGCGATGTTCGTAGCGTAGATATAATCACCTGTATACTACGGCAGTAACCTTACCTGTTATTTATAGGGGAGTGATAATCCCGGGTGGCACCAAGTCGTTTTACAAAACAACTAAAATTATGGTTAAACAAGTTATCAGCGTTGCGGGATGGTGTATTCAAATAGTTCCCGCTCGCACGGCCGTCCCAATCGTCGCTTCTGCTGTGTGACTGACAACCTGTTTGCTGCTACGATTTATTCTTAAACACAAGTAATTGATATATAGCACTCCCTATGAAATGATAACGACGGTTACTCCCTGTAATAAATATTTTTTAATGGGTGATAACTGAAACCATTCACATTTACAATAATACAATTATAAATTCGCACCGACTGATTACATAAGATCTTGCCTTCAGGTTTGGCGAAGGGATTTGGGAACCATTTAACCTTGCCTTGCTGCTTACGTTAAGCGTATTACAGTTATTTTTGGTTTCCCAAATCGTGGATCCTTTTGGCTATGAGTTAAAGAACTCCAATGGTTACAATAAAAATATATATTACCTTAATCTAAGTCTACATAAAGAATAATGTGTGCTGTTACAATCTGTTGTGTTGTGTCGTAAAAGTGTTTTGTAAGTTCGTGTTTATTTCATAGGTTATTCAATGTTAACAAGTTTCTATTAAGTTTTAATTTGCTCAAATATTCTATGAAAGAGAAATATTGTTTCTATAGTGCGGTAAATTTACCTTTTAAAATTATTTAAAGTGATTAGGGTTGGTGGAAAATAAATAATTTGTTGGTACTTAACACCTCAACGTGTCTAGGTGCCTTCGTTGTTTAATCGGGTAGGAGGTGGCTGCATTCATTCAGTTCTCATGGATTTTGGGGTTCACAAGATTGAGCGTCTTTTCAAGGATATTTTCTATTTAATTGGCCTTGGGTCTTGAATTATCTGCTACAACGGTCATCTGCTTCTCCAACGATCAAGTTCAGCAACTTTTAACAACTGTTTGCATTAATTTACACTGATAAAACGCTCTTCCAAACATTTGCATCTGCATTGGCTTAATGACGCTTCGCTTCTTTTTTAATTCCAACGGTAATCTCGTCTTCAACCGCCGTTTCCATAGTAACGGTATGATTCTGATTGGTTGGTTTTCAGATGATGTATTGTTATCAAAATTCGAATTCTTCGTATATCTTCTGATTGCTGTTATTCCTCCATCTTCCTTCCTGGTTATTAAATATTGTCACTATAGTGTTTATTCTCGTTCATAGATTATTTTGATACCCCACAAGCTTGGGTAATTTCAGATTTTAAGTTTTTACAATTATGTTAATGCTTGTTAATTACATTTCTTTTTGTATAATAATGCTTATTACTATATTTTGTGTTATAAATGATTTACAATTTATTCTTGGTGATTCCTTCACCTCAGATTTTCTAAATTCTTATTCAATTTGTTATAATTTTTGGTTGTTTGGTTCTGACAGTTATGTTTTTCTAGGCCTGAGTAGCCTTTATAGTATTTTACTTATTTCATTCAAATCACGTTTTGTTTCAGCCTATTGGGCTTTACTTTGTTATTTTTATTGGTTGTGTTGTATTTTAAGTCTGTTGGTGTGTTGTTTACTTGTCAATATTGCTTTCTCTATTTTAATCTTTAAAACATAACATTAGGCTTATGGACTGCAAATTTCATTCAGCCATATCCTATTCATAACATTAACATGAACAATTCTTTGTAAGTTATTAGAGTTATTATTTTGATTAAGAAATATCATCACTTCCTTCCAACTTATCCTTATTTGCTAATCTTTTGTTTACATCACATATTATTTTTGTTGTGATAAACAACATCACTTTTTATTAAATTGATAACAGTCCCTTATAACTTAGGTGTCTTTGTTAGTTTTTGATTTCTTAATCTTTAAACAATTTTTACATTCTCTCCACGTTAACACCTTCAATTTATTCTTTTCTGGAATCCTCCCTTTTTACTTACTACCGGGTATAATTAAACTTAACTCTATTGAACATCTTTTCTTAAATAATAAAGTCATCATCACTTCTAGTGTTTACCATACTTTATCCTATAATTCACACTTAATACTATTTTTCACCAGCTATTTATTCACCGTTAATTTCCCACTTTTATCTTACCTTCACTTTTAAATTATTTATTGTTAATTATAATTTAACTAGCGTAACACTTCACTTTGGGGTTTTTACACCTACACCATTGCACTGTATCACTGTTTATACTATTTGTTTTCTGGTGGGTGATCCCTATACTTATTTCTCTTTCATATCCTTAATACTAATGACAATTAATACTTAATAACTAATAACAATTTTATCTGTGGTTTAGGTTGCCTTTTTATCACCTTAATCCTTAGTAATGTTTCTTCACTAGGTCATTTTGTCTATTAATGGGTAGTAACCGTTACCTTTCCTTTCTCCGGATAACCATTGTTTTGGTTTCAATATTCTTCTTGAGTGCTTTATTACTTGTTTTGTGAACCATTATTGGTTTTCACTTCTGCTTGTTCTCCCTCCTTCTTCATTTTCATTATTTGATTAATACATTGGGTTTTTCCATCCTTTTCCTTGGGTATTTTGGGGTCGTTTAAACCCATGAACTTGTTTCCTTTTGGCTTGGGTTTATTACTTTCTTATTCTCGTTGGTTATTTGTGTGGTTCCCTTCTTCATTTGTTTCCTGTTGTTGAGTCAATCACTTGGGTTAGGTCAAAGTCGTCGTTTGTCGAGTCATATTCCTTATATTTTAATTAAATCAATCAGTTTATTTGATAAGAAGTATTTTTACATGTATAAATATATTTTTTATCCCTGGTACTGGGTTGGCTATTTGTGTCGTAACATAATGTCTCTCCTTTAAAATTGATCATTTTGATAAAACACTAGCATAGTTTTTTATGAAATTATCAGTTATACATAATCTTTTTCCTTTTCTTTCTTGGTTGTTTCTCCATTCTTTATTTCTCTTCTTACTGAATTCATTCCATTTTATTTGGATCTGCTTTTATTTTATTTCCATTGGTGTTTTCTCCCTTATACACAATTTTTTTTTCCTAACTTTAGTAGCTGGTTTCTCCCATTACTACTCATTTTTCTGAGACCAGAGGCACATCATCTCTGCTCAGTTTATTTGGATTGCTGGACTTTTCAACAGTCAATCATAAATACCTTTTTTGTCAACTTGTGACTTAAATTAATAATAATATACTTTGGGATTGTCCACCTTGTGGTTTGTTTTTAGATCACTTTGGCCTTTTACTCATTCTTCCTTCCACTGTACCTTTGCTATATACTCTCATTTGCTCATATAATTGATTGTTTTTTATTTATTTATATGTTAATTTCATCATTATTTGGTTTTCAATTCTCGTTGTGATCATTTTAATTATCTTAGACATTGGTATTCTTTTCTCAGTTATTTAGCAATATTTTGCTTTAGCCATAGCTTGTATATTTGATTCATACATAACTTCTCTTTTTCTTTGTACCAGTTTAGATTTTTTATTTTTTTTTTAATACTTTTGATTCATTATAATTTCAGGTATTTATCTTATCAGTTTTTTGGTTTGATTTTATTTTTGTTTATTTCCGTTTGTATTAAACATCATTCTTGATAATTCTTTGTAAGTTAATTCTCTTACATCATAGGAATTTTTGTAGCGTATTCCTATTTCGGTACATTTTGTTTAATTATTTCATATACTTCACACATCAACTTTTTAATAAATTGTAAGTTGATTTCACTTAGTAGGAATTTATGTAACTCATTCCTTTGTTTTGATATTTTTTATTTTAGGCCTCACAAGTCATCGAAATGTTATTGCAAGTTGTGCTC
This sequence comes from Magicicada septendecula, assembly GCA_034769895.1. Lineage (NCBI taxonomy): Eukaryota > Metazoa > Arthropoda > Insecta > Hemiptera > Cicadidae > Magicicada > Magicicada septendecula. The sequence continues at coordinate 377,156,471 of CM068368.1, forward strand.
ACATAATTTTTGAATTTTGGCATATGTATTTTATTTACAGTTACTTGTCCTTCGTGATGACATACGGCCATACATTTTATTATATATAAGTTTATTTTGGTGGTCAATTCAATTCTCACGGTTGTGGATTTATTATATAATTGTCTTTATCATTTCCATTCCATATTATAGCCTTCTCCTTTTTGTTCGACACTTCGTTATTCTTCACCTCTTCTCCTTCAAGTGTTTGATATTCACACTTATTCTGGATGATTTCATGGCATTATTATGCGTTCCATCGATCAGCCGTTTCTTCTTCTTCATCGATAACTTGCCTTCCTCCCTGAGAGGTGTTTGATTGGTTCCCATTACTCCTCGATGGAATCCACCGTTCTGGCGGGTTTCGCTGGTTGTATGCTATGCGAAAATTCTCTGCTGGATTATTACTGAAAGGTATCCAGTCATAGTTTTCTTCTTCTGGCTGGTTACTTCCGGATGGTGCATCCCTTCTCAGGTTACCACTTCCGGATCTCACTCCAACAACATTGTTTACCTGTCTTATATTTTCTGCAGTCTCTTCCCTTGGGTTCGGGTTATCACTCTGACCGTTATCATTGTTTTGTTCATTGGATGGTGGTCTCGTGTAATGCCTCTCTTGATTATTTCGATTGTTCCCTCTTATAAAGTTTACCCTCTGCTGATTGTTATTATTTCGGTTATCTCCGTTCCCTCTTCTATTATTATTTTGATAATTTGTATTATTACTATGATTCCCATAATTATGATTGTTATTGGGATAGTTGTTGGGATGCTGGTTTGGTCCATTGCCCCTGTAATTGTTATTGTTTTGATTATTTCCGTTAAACGGTAGATTGCCCTGGTTATAATTTGGGCGGTTTCCCCTATATGGATAGTTACTATCATTCCGGTTTTGGTTACTCGGATAGTTATACTGGGGTTTGTTATAAGATGGATTGCTATTAGGTGGGTTTTGGTTTTCATTCCCCTGGTTATACCTCAAATTGACCATTCGATTACGATGATACTGTCTATCGTTTTCGTGGTCCTCCAGTAAATTGGCCATTCCCTGTATGGTCTTTATTTGTCCCTGTCTCCTGGCCCTCTGTATGGCGTCTTCATAGTGATATCCCAGTTGAATGACTAGGGATTCTTCGGGTATCTTTGGTTCGAGGTTTCGAGCTAGACAGACCTTTCCCAAGAAGTATGATGTTAGTGTATGCCCAGCCTGTGGCTCATATCTTCCATTGCTTATGTCGTTCCTTATCACATTTTGGGTCGATTCTGACCAGTATTTTTCATGGAATAATGTTTTGAACTCTTGTGTACAGCTGATTTCTGGTCGTGTGGCTGTCCACCAATTGTCGTTCGTGTCTCGAAACATCTCATCGATAAGACTCCTCACCGTTGTCCATCTGGTATCTCTATTCCTCTCTATGAGTTCCTCCACCCTTTTCAGAAATTCTATGGGGTTTCTTCGATAACTCTTAAAGTTGATCACTTCCCTATTTTCGTTCGTAAAGATGTGAGTGCTACTGCAAGGCTTCTCCCTCAAAGCGTCTAGTTCCTCTTGCATCTGTTTCTCCTTCTGACTGATTTCTCTGATTTTTTCTTTATTTTCTTGCGTTTTCTCGTCAATCTTGTTGATAGTGGTATATACCCTTTCAATGCGTTCGCTGACATCAGTCTGGATCTCCTTGTGCCTCTCCTTCAGCTCCTGAAGCACCTCCTGTTTATTTTTACTACATTCTTCGGTGGTGTTCTTCTGTAGTTCCTGGATCCTGAGAATTCCTTCCTCCTGGACGTGGTTTATTTTTTCAGTCAACTCTTCCTGGACGTGCATTACTGTTTCGTTCGTCTCAGTTATAGTGTGTTTGATTTCCTCTTTACATTCCGCCAACTGTTGCCTCCATTCCTCCTTTGATTTCTCGCCTTCTTCCTTCAATTGTTTTTGAAGTGTTTCACAATTATTTTCAATCTTATTATTTAGCACTTCAAGATCCTTTTTTATCTGCTTCTTCAGCTCCTCGCTCTTCTTTTCTAACGCCTCTCGGTTGTTTTCCATTTTGTTATTCAGGAGCTCTAGGTCCTCCTTGATTTGTTTCTTCAATTCTTCATTGTTTTGGTCCAGTTTTTCATTCAGGAATTCCCTGTCTTCCCTTCTCAATGATTCTAATTTTTTATTCAATTCTTCCTTGTCTTCTTTTCTTCCCTCTTGCAATGATTCTAATTTTTTATCAGTCTTCTCTTGGTTTTTGTTCATTTGTTCCATCATCATCCTGAGCATCTCCTGCGTGCTCAGGTCTTCTTTCTGAGTGGGTTTGCTAGGTTGGTCCCCTACCATTACTTCCACTTCCGGTTCTGGTTGAGTTGGGTTTCCCGGTTGGTTGTCCTGAACGTCGTCTTCGACTAGCTCCCCGATTATTTCTTCAATTTCTTCCATCTCTTCCGGTTGATCTTCCCCTTCAATTCCTTTCTGTTTGTCCTTCCTGGTAACCATTGAGTGTCTCTTCATAGCCGCCGTTGGCCTTCTTTTACGGCCTCACCGGTTGGTCGCCAATATGTAACAACTAATAGAGGTCGCTATTGTTCAAGCCCCGCGATGGAAGCCAATATGTAACAACTAATAGAAGACGTCCTCGTCTTCGTTCAAGCCTCACCTGGTATCCGTCAATATGTAACGAATAGATCGGTTCGTACCTGCAAAATGTGTACAATTTGGATGTGTTTTGTATGATTAGTGCGTTCGCCTCGCACCGGGTCGTTACAGTAATTTTGATGGCTAGCGATGTTCGTAGCGTAGATATAATCACCAGTATACTACGGCAGTAACCTTACCTGTTATTTATAGGGGTGTGATAATCCCGGGTGGCACCAAGTCGTTTTACAAAACAACTAAAATTATGGTTAAACAAGTTATCAGCGTTGCGGGATGGTGTATTCAAATAGTTCCTGCTCGCACGGCCGTCCCAATCGTCGCTTCTGCTGTGTGACTGACAACCTGTTTGCTGCTACGATTTATTCTTAAACACAAGTAATTGATATATAGCACTCCCTATGAAATGATAACGACGGTTACTCCCTGTAATAAATATTTTTTAATGGGTGATAACTGAAACCATTCACATTTACAATAATACAATTATAAATTCGCACCGACTGATTACATGAGATCTTGCCTTCAGGTTTGGCGAAGGGATTTGGGAACCATTTAACCTTGCCTTGCTGCTTACGTTAAGCGTATTACAGTTATTTTTGGTTTCCCAAATCGTGGATCCTTTTGGCTATGAGTTAAAGAACTCCAATGGTTACAATAAAAATATATATTACCTTAATCTAAGTCTACATAAAGAATAATGTGTGCTGTTACAATCTGTTGTGTTGTGTCGTAAAAGTGTTTTGTAAGTTCGTGTTTATTTCATAGGTTATTCAATGTTAACAAGTTTCTATTAAGTTTTAATTTGCTCAAATATTCTATGAAAGAGAAATATTGTTTCTATAGTGCGGTAAATTTACCTTTTAAAATTATTTAAAGTGATTAGGGTTGGTGGAAAATAAATAATTTGTTGGTACTTAACACCTCAACGTGTCTAGGTGCCTTCGTTGTTTAATCGGGTAGGAGGTGGCTGCATTCATTCAGTTCTCATGGATTTTGGGCTTCACAAGATTGAGCGTCTTTTCAAGGATATTTTCTATTTAATTGGCCTTGGGTCTTGAATTATCTGCTACAACGGTCATCTGCTTCTCCAACGATCAAGTTCAGCAACTTTTAACAACTGTTTGCATTAATTTACACTGATAAAACGCTCTTCCAAACATTTGCATCTGGATTGGCTTAATGACGCTTCGCTTCTTTTTTAATTCCAACGGTAATCTCGTCTTCAACCGCCGTTTCCATAGTAACGGTATGATTCTGATTGGTTGGTTTTCAGATGATGTATTGTTATCAAAATTCGAATTCTTCGTATATCTTCTGATTGCTGTTATTCCTCCATCTTCCTTCCTGGTTATTAAATATTGTCACTATAGTGTTTATTCTCGTTCATAGATTATTTTGATACCCCACAAGCTTGGGTAATTTCAGATTTTAAGTTTTTACAATTATGTTAATGCTTGTTAATTACATTTCTTTTTGTATAATAATGCTTATTACTATATTTTGTGTTATAAATGATTTACAATTTATTCTTGGTGATTCCTTCACCTCAGATTTTCTCAATTCTTATTCAATTTGTTATAATTTTTGGTTGTTTGGTTCTGACAGTTATGTTTTTCTAGGCCTGAGTAGCCTTTACAGTATTTTACTTATTTCATTCAAATCACATTTTGTTTCAGCCTATTGGGCTTTACTTTGTTATTTTTATTGGTTGTGTTGTATTTTAGTCTGTTGGTGTGTTGTTTACTTGTCAATATTGCGTTCTCTATTTTAATCTTTAAAACATAACATTAGGCTTATGGACTGCAAATTTCATTCAGCCATATCCTATTCATAACATTAACATGAACAATTCTTTGTAAGTTATTAGAGTTATTATTTTGATTAAGAAATATCATCACTTCCTTCCAACTTATCCTTATTTGCTAATCTTTTGTTTACATCACATATTATTTTTGTTGTGATAAACAACATCACTTTTTATTAAATTGATAACAGTCCCTTATAACTTAGGTGTCTTTGTTAGTTTTTGATTTCTTAATCTTTAAACAATTTTTACATTCTCTCCACGTTAACACCTTCAATTTATTCTTTTCTGGAATCCTCCCTTTTTACTTACTACCGGCTATAATTAAACTTAACTCTATTGAACATCTTTTCTTAAATAATAAAGTCATCATCACTTCTAGTGTTTACCATACTTTATCCTATAATTCACACTTAATACTATTTTTCACCAGCTATTTATTCACCGTTAATTTCCCACTTTTATCTTACCTTCACTTTTAAATTATTTATTGTTAATTATAATTTAACTAGCGTAACACTTCACTTTGGGGTTTTTACACCTACACCATTGCACTGTATCACTGTTTATACTATTTGTTTTCTGGTGGGTGATCCCTATACTTATTTCTCTTTCATATCCTTAATACTAATGACAATTAATACTTAATAACTAATAACAATTTTATCTGTGGTTTAGGTTGCCTTTTTATCACCTTAATCCTTAGTAATGTTTCTTCACTAGGTCATTTTGTCTATTAATGGGTAGTAACCGTTACCTTTCCTTTCTCCGGATAACCATTGTTTTGGTTTCAATATTCTTCTTGAGTGCTTTATTACTTGTTTTGTGAACCATTATTGGTTTTCACTTCTGCTTGTTCTCCCTCCTTCTTCATTTTCATTATTTGATTAATACATTGGGTTTTTCCATCCTTTTCCTTGGGTATTTTGGGGTCGTTTAAACCCATGAACTTGTTTCCTTTTGGCTTGGGTTTATTACTTTCTTATTCTCGTTGGTTATTTGTGTGGTTCCCTTCTTCATTTGTTTCCTGTTGTTGAGTCAATCACTTGGGTTAGGTCAAAGTCGTCGTTTGTCGAGTCATATTCCTTATATTTTAATTAAATCAATCAGTTTATTTGATAAGAAGTATTTTTACATGTATAAATATATTTTTTATCCCTGGTACTGGGTTGGCTATTTGTGTCGTAACATAATGTCTCTCCTTTAAAATTGATCATTTTGATAAAACACTAGCATAGTTTTTTATGAAATTATCAGTTATACATAATCTTTTTCCTTTTCTTTCTTGGTTGTTTCTCCATTCTTTATTTCTCTTCTTACTGAATTCATTCCATTTTATTTGGATCTGTTTTTTATTTTATTTCCATTGGTGTTTTCTCCCTTATACACAATTTTTTTTTCCTAACTTTAGTAGCTGGTTTCTCCCATTACTACTCATTTTTCTGAGACCAGAGGCACATCATCTCTGCTCAGTTTATTTGGATTGCTGGACTTTTCAACAGTCAATCATAAATACCTTTTTTGTCAACTTGTGACTTAAATTAATAATAATATACTTTGGGATTGTCCACCTTGTGGTTTGTTTTTAGATCACTTTGGCCTTTTACTCATTCTTCCTTCCACTGTACCTTTGCTATATACTCTCATTTGCTCATATAATTGATTGTTTTTTATTTATTTATATGTTAATTTCATCATTATTTGGTTTTCAATTCTCGTTGTGATCATTTTAATTATCTTAGACATTGGTATTCTTTTCTCAGTTATTTAGCAATATTTTGCTTTAGCCATAGCTTGTATATTTGATTCATACATAACTTCTCTTTTTCTTTGTACCAGTTTAGATTTTTTATTTTTTTTTTAATACTTTTGATTCATTATAATTTCAGGTATTTATCTTATCAGTTTTTTGGTTTGATTTTATTTTTGTTTATTTCCGTTTGTATTAAAAATCATTCTTGATAATTCTTTGTAAGTTAATTCTCTTACATCATAGGAATTTTTGTAGCGTATTCCTATTTCGGTACATTTTGTTTAATTATTTCATATACTTCACACATCAACTTTTTAATAAATTGTAAGTTGATTTCACTTAGTAGGAATTTATGTAACTCATTCCTTTGTTTTGATATTTTTTATTTTAGGCCTCACAAGTCATCGAAATGTTATTGCAAGTTGTGCTCACATAATTTTTGAATTTTGGCATATGTATTTTATTTACAGTTACTTGTCCTTCGTGATGACATACGGCCATACATTTTATTATATATAAGTTTATTTTGGTGGTCAATTCAATTCTCACGGTTGTGGATTTATTATATAATTGTCTTTATCATTTCCATTCCATATTATAGCCTTCTCCTTTTTGTTCGACACTTCGTTATTCTTCACCTCTTCTCCTTCAAGTGTTTGATATTCACACTTATTCTGGATGATTTCATGGCATTATTATGCGTTCCATCGATCAGCCGTTTCTTCTTCTTCATCGATAACTTGCCTTCCTCCCTGAGAGGTGTTTGATTGGTTCCCATTACTCCTCGATGGAATCCACCGTTCTGGCGGGTTTCGCTGGTTGTATGCTATGCGAAAATTCTCTGCTGGATTATTACTGAAAGGTATCCAGTCATAGTTTTCTTCTTCTGGCTGGTTACTTCCGGATGGTGCATCCCTTCTCAGGTTACCACTTCCGGATCTCACTCCAACAACATTGTTTACCTGTCTTATATTTTCTGCAGTCTCTTCCCTTGGGTTCGGGTTATCACTCTGACCGTTATCATTGTTTTGTTCATTGGATGGTGGTCTCGTGTAATGCCTCTCTTGATTATTTCGATTGTTCCCTCTTATAAAGTTTACCCTCTGCTGATTGTTATTATTTCGGTTATCTCCGTTCCCTCTTCTATTATTATTTTGATAATTTGTATTATTACTATGATTCCCATAATTATGATTGTTATTGGGATAGTTGTTGGGATGCTGGTTTGGTCCATTGCCCCTGTAATTGTTATTGTTTTGATTATTTCCGTTAAACGGTAGATTGCCCTGGTTATAATTTGGGCGGTTTCCCCTATATGGATAGTTACTATCATTCCGGTTTTGGTTACTCGGATAGTTATACTGGGGTTTGTTATAAGATGGATTGCTATTAGGTGGGTTTTGGTTTTCATTCCCCTGGTTATACCTCAAATTGACCATTCGATTACGATGATACTGTCTATCGTTTTCGTGGTCCTCCAGTAAATTGGCCATTCCCTGTATGGTCTTTATTTGTCCCTGTCTCCTGGCCCTCTGTATGGCGTCTTCATAGTGATATCCCAGTTGAATGACTAGGGATTCTTCGGGTATCTTTGGTTCGAGGTTTCGAGCTAGACAGACCTTTCCCAAGAAGTATGATGTTAGTGTATGCCCAGCCTGTGGCTCATATCTTCCATTGCTTATGTCGTTCCTTATCACATTTTGGGTCGATTCTGACCAGTATTTTTCATGGAATAATGTTTTGAACTCTTGTGTACAGCTGATTTCTGGTCGTGTGGCTGTCCACCAATTGTCGTTCGTGCCTCGAAACATCTCATCGATAAGACTCCTCACCGTTGTCCATCTGGTATCTCTATTCCTCTCTATGAGTTCCTCCACCCTTTTCAGAAATTCTATGGGGTTTCTTCGATAACTCTTAAAGTTGATCACTTCCCTATTTTCGTTCGTAAAGATGTGAGTGCTACTGCAAGGCTTCTCCCTCAAAGCGTCTAGTTCCTCTTGCATCTGTTTCTCCTTCTGACTGATTTCTCTGATTTTTTCTTTATTTTCTTGCGTTTTCTCGTCAATCTTGTTGATAGTGGTATATACCCTTTCAATGCGTTCGCTGACATCAGTCTGGATCTCCTTGTGCCTCTCCTTCAGCTCCTGAAGCACCTCCTGTTTATTTTTACTACATTCTTCGGTGGTGTTCTTCTGTAGTTCCTGGATCCTGAGAATTCCTTCCTCCTGGACGTGGTTTATTTTTTCAGTCAACTCTTCCTGGACGTGCATTACTGTTTCGTTCGTCTCAGTTATAGTGTGTTTGATTTCCTCTTTACATTCCGCCAACTGTTGCCTCCATTCCTCCTTTGATTTCTCGCCTTCTTCCTTCAATTGTTTTTGAAGTGTTTCACAATTATTTTCAATCTTATTATTTAGCACTTCAAGATCCTTTTTTATCTGCTTCTTCAGCTCCTCGCTCTTCTTTTCTAACGCCTCTCGGTTGTTTTCCATTTTGTTATTCAGGAGCTCTAGGTCCTCCTTGATTTGTTTCTTCAATTCTTCATTGTTTTGGTCCAGTTTTTCATTCAGGAATTCCCTGTCTTCCCTTCTCAATGATTCTAATTTTTTATTCAATTCTTCCTTGTCTTCTTTTCTTCCCTCTTGCAATGATTCTAATTTTTTATCAGTCTTCTCTTGGTTTTTGTTCATTTGTTCCATCATCATCCTGAGCATCTCCTGCGTGCTCAGGTCTTCTTTCTGAGTGGGTTTGCTAGGTTGGTCCCCTACCATTACTTCCACTTCCGGTTCTGGTTGAGTTGGGTTTCCCGGTTGGTTGTCCTGAACGTCGTCTTCGACTAGCTCCCCGATTATTTCTTCAATTTCTTCCATCTCTTCCGGTTGATCTTCCCCTTCAATTCCTTTCTGTTTGTCCTTCCTGGTAACCATTGAGTGTCTCTTCATAGCCGCCGTTGGCCTTCTTTTACGGCCTCACCGGTTGGTCGCCAATATGTAACAACTAATAGAGGTCGCTATTGTTCAAGCCCCGCGATGGAAGCCAATATGTAACAACTAATAGAAGACGTCCTCGTCTTCGTTCAAGCCTCACCTGGTATCCGTCAATATGTAACGAATAGATCGGTTCGTACCTGCAAAATGTGTACAATTTGGATGTGTTTTGTATGATTAGTGCGTTCGCCTCGCACCGGGTCGTTACAGTAATTTTGATGGCTAGCGATGTTCGTAGCGTAGATATAATCACCTGTATACTACGGCAGTAACCTTACCTGTTATTTATAGGGGTGTGATAATCCCGGGTGGCACCAAGTCGTTTTACAAAACAACTAAAATTATGGTTAAACAAGTTATCAGCGTTGCGGGATGGTGTATTCAAATAGTTCCCGCTCGCACGGCCGTCCCAATCGTCGCTTCTGCTGTGTGACTGACAACCTGTTTGCTGCTACGATTTATTCTTAAACACAAGTAATTGATATATAGCACTCCCTATGAAATGATAACGACGGTTACTCCCTGTAATAAATATTTTTTAATGGGTGATAACTGAAACCATTCACATTTACAATAATACAATTATAAATTCGCACCGACTGATTACATGAGTTCTTGCCTTCAGGTTTGGCGAAGGGATTTAGGAACCATTTAACCTTGCGTTGCTGCTTACGTTAAGCGTATTACAGTTATTTTTGGTTTCCCAAATCGTGGATCCTTTTGGCTATGAGTTAAAGAACTCCAATGGTTACAATAAAAATATATATTACCTTAATCTAAGTGTACATAAAGAATAATGTGTGCTGTTACAATCTGTTGTGTTGTGTCGTAAAAGTGTTTTGTAAGTTCGTGTTTATTTCATAGGTTATTCAATGTTAACAAGTTTCTATTAAGTTTTAATTTGCTCAAATATTCTATGAAAGAGAAATATTGTTTCTATAGTGCAGTAAATTTACCTTTTAAAATTATTTAAAGTGATTAGGGTTGGTGGAAAATAAATAATTTGTTGGTACTTAACACCTCAACGTGTCTAGGTGCCTTCGTTGTTTAATCGGGTAGGAGGTGGCTGCATTCATTCAGTTTTCATGGATTTTGGGCTTCACAAGATTGAGCGTCTGTTTCGTCATGGGTCTTGACATTCTTTTCAAGGATATTTTCTATTTAATTGGCCTTGGGTCTTGAATTATCTGCTACAACGGTCATCTGCTTCTCCAACGATCAAGTTCAGCAACTTTTAACAACTGTTTGCATTAATTTACACTGATAAAACGCTCTTCCAAACATTTGCATCTGCATTGGCTTAATGACGCTTCGCTTCTTTTTTAATTCCAACGGTAATCTCGTCTTCAACCGCCGTTTCCATAGTAACGGTATGATTCTGATTGGTTGGTTTTCAGATGATGTATTGTTATCAAAATTCGAATTCTTCGTATATCTTCTGATTGCTGTTATTCCTCCATCTTCCTTCCTGGTTATTAAATATTGTCACTATAGTGTTTATTCTCGTTCATAGATTATTTTGATACCCCACAAGCTTGGGTAATTTCAGATTTTAATTTTTTACAATTATGTTAATGCTTGTTAATTACATTTCTTTTTGTATAATAATGCTTATTACTATATTTTGTGTTATAAATGATTTACAATTTATTCTTGGTGATTCCTTCACCTCAGATTTTCTAAATTCTTATTCAATTTGTTATAATTTTTGGTTGTTTGGTTCTGACAGTTATGTTTTTCTAGGCCTGAGTAGCCTTTATAGTATTTTACTTATTTCATTCAAATCACATTTTGTTTCAGCCTATTGGGCTTTACTTTGTTATTTTTATTGGTTGTGTTGTATTTTAAGTCTGTTGGTGTTTTGTTTACTTGTCAATATTGCTTTCTCTATTTTAATCTTTAAAACATAACATTAGGCTTATGGACTGCAAATTTCATTCAGCCATATCCTATTCATAACATTAACATGAACAATTCTTTGTAAGTTATTAGAGTTATTATTTTGATTAAGAAATATCATCACTTCCTTCCAACTTATCCTTATTTGCTAATCTTTTGTTTACAACACATATTATTTTTGTTGTGATAAACAACATCACTTTTTATTAAATTGATAACAGTCCCTTATAACTTAGGTGTCTTTGTTAGTTTTTGATTTCTTAATCTTTAAACAATTTTTACATTCTCTCCATGTTAACACCTTCAATTTATTCTTTTCTGGAATCCTCCCTTTTTACTTACTACCGGCTATAATTAAACTTAACTCTATTGAACATCTTTTCTTAAATAATAAAGTCATCATCACTTCTAGTGTTTACCATACCTTATCCTATAATTCACACTTAATACTATTTTTCACCAGCTATTTATTCACCGTTAATTTCCCACTTTTATCTTACCTTCACTTTTAAATTATTTATTGTTAATTATAATTTAACTAGCGTAACACTTCACTTTGGGGTTTTTACACCTACACCATTGCACTGTATCACTGTTTATACTATTTGTTTTCTGGTGGGTGATCCCTATACTTATTTCTCTTTCATATCCTTAATACTAATGACAATTAATACTTAATAACTAATAACAATTTTATCTGTGGTTTAGGTTGCCTTTTTATCACCTTAATCCTTAGTAATGTTTCTTCACTAGGTCATTTTGTCTATTAATGGGTAGTAACCGTTACCTTTCCTTTCTCCGGATAACCATTGTTTTGGTTTCAATATTCTTCTTGAGTGCTTTATTACTTGTTTTGTGAACCATTATTGGTTTTCACTTCTGCTTGTCTCCCTCCTTCTTCATTTTCATTATTTGATTAATACATTGGGTTTTTCCATCCTTTTCCTTGGGTATTTTGGGGTCGTTTAAACCCATGAACTTGTTTCCTTTTGGTTTGGGTTTATTACTTTCTTATTCTCGTTGGTTATTTGTGTGGTTCCCTTCTTCATTTGTTTCCTGTTGTTGGGTCAATCACTTGGGTTAGGTCAAAGTCGTCGTTTGTCGAGTCATATTCCTTATATTTTAATTAAATCAATCAGTTTATTTGATAAGAAGTATTTTTACATGTAAAAATATATTTTTTATCCCTGGTACTGGGTTGGCTATTTGTGTCGTAACAATATATGTGTATTTTATTTATACAAAATGACGATAACTTAACTGTACAATGTTTCAATCAGTGCTGACAAATAAAGATGATAATTGATAGGCCAAAACTGAATAGCTGAAATATTAAGCAAAATAAAATACTATGAATGCAAAATAGTAAACAGGCTTTTACTTACTTTTAAAACAAATTAATTCTTTGATTGTTGTGATTAACGGTGAAATCATCAATGACTCTTTTCAAGTCAATGATCTCGGTCAAAGTTCTTTCTATTGCAAGCACAGACAAATAGATAAGACGTTCATCAGACACCGAATTTCATAAATAACTCTTTACACGTTACATACACGAAAAATTTCTCTCACATGATGCAGAAGAAGCTGGAGTAGTCACTGCTATTTGAGTCAATTTGTACAAGTCATTCAACGCTAGTTTCTATTGCTCTTACAACTTGAACAATGCAAGTACATTCACAGTCTCCACTATGGCTTGTTGTTCATGCCTTAGGATGAGATTTTTTAATATTTTTATTTCTGCCTCCAACGAATCAGTGTTGCATGAATAATTTTGTGCCAACGGCATTAACATTTCTTTATCCAGCAACATTTTACTTTAGGGATTCAGACAAGTGATTCCCTTAATTATTGCAGAGTTTGAAATAAAACGTCTCTTAAGTTGGCTGTCTATGATATGTAGAGTTTCATTAAATACCAGAGACTTGAAATCAGTTGGATGTACAGGTTTCAAGCTGTCTTTATTTGGCACATCACAAACATATTCCACAAGATGTTTTGGTAACTTTCGAATTCTGCCAAGAGTAGAGGCATCTGTGGGAATATCAGTGCCTATTTTTGTTGCTACATCTACACTTTCTTTCCACACAGAAGTGAAACCTGTATCAGATTCACGGATTTGGTTGAAAAGATCCCTTGTAGTTTCGTCCAAATTGGTCACAGCAACAATATCACAATCTTTGCCCTGGAGGAAATCAGATAGTGACTTGCATTCTTTCAACAAACGTGTGAACAGGCATAAATGGAAAACAAAAGTTCAACTTGGCACTGAATCGTGATACTTCTGCAGCTCGTTCTGAATTTTCACTCTGGATATTTACTAGTATTACAATAATAGCTTCAGTTGTCTTCTTCACAGCCAAACATGTAGCGTACTGACAGCCATCGGGTGTCACTTAACTTTTTCAATTCCACTTTTCCTATCTTCATTTTCATTTGTGTATCTACGCGTATTAACATTTGTTGAACTGCCGACCCACTCATGAAAACATACAGTCCCTGCAGTGCCATAAAAAAATCTGTAGCTGACTTGATCCCTCTACATGTTGCCACTATAACGAGATTCAATTTATGGTTCATACAGTGTCTGTAGATGGCCTGTGGAACTTCCCTGCTTAAAAGAGCTTGAACACCTGCACAAGAGCTACTCATAACTGCAGCTCCATCATACGTTTGTGCAACGCAGTAGTTTAAATCAACTCCACAGTTTGCTAGTTTTTGTTTAACACAAATTAATAAAGAAGAAGCATCCAATTTTTTTGCAGGTTCAAAGCCTAAAAATCTTTCATATATTATATTCCCATCTAAATAGTAATGAACCACTATTGATAATTGCTCGGTTTTTGACCAATCTTTTGACTCGTCAACCATTAGAGCAAATACTGAGCTTTTTTTACTTCATCTGTTATCTGTTCTAGCACGACATTGCTCGTGGTGCTAAGAATTTCATTTTGAATACCATGATGAGTGTATTTTTATCTATTATATTCAAGTTTTTTTTAACATTTGGATCTTTTTTCCTTATAAGTTCCATTAATTCTAAAAAATTTCCCTTCTTTTCACTCTGTTTCGATCATGATCTCATCATGATCTGTTTCGATTCATCATGACCTCTTTGAGCTATTCCTTGTAGGGCTGTGAATCGAAATACATCAGCAATTCTTTCAATGTATCTTCTATTTTCTTGAACTTCAAGAGCATACAGTTCATCTAGCAGAGCAGAAATTGATGCATCCTCCCCAAACTTACTTTTAAAATTTTTGAAAGACTCCCAAGCAACTAAAGAATGTTTGTGGGATGAGCTGTTCTCATGCTGCTTAAAACCGGAATTAGATTCTGTTGCTCTTTTCCAATTAGTGTAACCTTCATTTACAAAACTAAGTAATTCACTTTTTGTGTCTTGAGTTTGGGGACAAAAATCGACAGGCAAAAGAAAATGCAGCATCATTTATAATACTGTATTCAAGCCATGTGTGGATTTTGTACCAATCTGGCTGGAAATTCCTTTTTCTATCTCCAAACTGGCGAAAATGAAAATGTAATAGTGATTGTTTTGGTTCATCAGTAGGTTTCATAGCTATATCACTAATTGAACCAGATGGATTAGTGCTACTGGTGCTACTGATAGGAATAGAAAATAAATCAGTACCTTTATTTTTATAGACTTCTTCTTCATTTTCTGACGGTTTTCCTCCTTTTCCCACTTCCATATCATCATCATCGAACACAGTTTTTCAGGTTCAGTTTCGGGATCCTGAAAACTAACCTCAGCAGTTACAGGTGTAGACATTGCTAATGTCCTCTTCATTTGGTTTAACAATTTTTTGTTGCAGAATGAAGGTAGTCCGAAATGCTAGCACGTTTTGCTATTTTTTTTATTGTCACTTTTCCACATTCACTTTCAATAAGACACACAATATTGTACACAAACGGTCAAACATGAAACACAGACCACTGTCGTGATACCTTTCATTCTTTATATGCAAATTAACCTCAAACGTATTAAAAAGTACATAACATAAAAACCGAAAGAATGAATCGAACATGAGAAAAACTGCTGTCCATATTAAACTAAAAATTGGCAGTTAAACACGTTAACTCTGCTTATGCAATACCACAAAACTACCGACACAAAAATAAAATAGTTGACTTAACGAAAACAAAAGTACGACCACAGACCGAGAAACCAAGACTGACCTACCAACAGTTTGTGTATATTCTGATGGTTGTTTCATGTTTCCGTTCTAAAAGTGTTTTAGTTTCATTCTAAACACATGGAAAACATATTTCTTGTTGAATTTTATAAAAGACAGTTTGACTTTGACATCTGAAATTTCTCCGTCTTTTCTGGGTGGGCCCGGGCCCACCCGTAGCGCCGCCACTGCTTGTGACCAAGGAGCTTTACGCTCCATGAAGAGCAAGTATAAAGACTATTTTTTAAACTGTATGCTTGCTGCAGTCAACAGAGGAGTAGGAATCCAAGACTTCCTAAAAGAGTTCATTGTTAAGGATGCCATTTACACAGTTGCTAATGCTTAGAAGGATGTTGATAAATCAACATTAACAAATGCTTGGCACAGACTTTGGCCTACAACGATGTTTGATGTAAATGAATCTACAGATGAAGACTTTGAAGGATTTCGTGTCACTGATGAGAAGAAGATGATATCAAACCTCGTAACTTATGCTAAAAGTTTATCGGACAAATGTGTATTATGTTAGAGGACTCTGACATCGAAGAAATGCTGAACATTGACAATGATGCACCTGTTGTGCATTCCTTGAGTGATGGGAAAATTGCTGAAATGGCATTAAATACAGATAAGCATGAGGATAGTAGTGATGATGACATTGTGAACACAGGTGAAAAAGTCTCCATAGACAATATAGTGAAAATGTGTGATCAGTTAATTGCTGCCCTTGAACAACGTAGATTTATTAGTGAGCAAGAGATTATAGAAATTTACTCAGTTAAAGAGAGATTGCTTATATAGAAACCTATGTTAATGAGATAGATGACACTTGAAGAAGTCTTTAGAAACGCCATCTGTCATAGTGCTGCTTCATCACTTGAGAATCCTGTTCCTGGCCCATCATCAGACCCTCTTCACCAAGATCCTCAAGCTAGATGTCATGCACTTTAACTCCATTTATATTGCAGGTAGCTGTACAGTATTTAGCTTTGTTTGCCAGATGTATTGCTTAACTGCAGATACGTATTTAGATTAGTTTGAACCTGTAGCCTAATTGTCCTAGATTATTTACGTTCTACATTTATTCCACTAAGTTAGTTATTCTACATTTATCAGTTTATTATTACAGAATATAAATGAACTGTAATACTGTACTGTATCTGTACTATTTATAATCTTTACATATCCCACTTAGTATGAATATTTATACATTTCTCTGCAGAAATAAGGTAACCATGTACAGAAAAATCTCAAAAAAATCGATTTTTTGTTTTTTGTCATTTTTTATTCTTCATTCTTTTCTGAATATTTTGATATATAATACATATATGTTAGATAATGGTTAACTGGATTTAAAAATTAAAAAAGTTATGTGTTACAAACGGCTTGGACTAGCTGATTTGCACTAAAAGCCAAAGTTTGTGTTACTTTATACGTTTATATAATATATGTGCTTGTCAACATATTTTATTTGTATTTTCTTTGCTACCTATGTTGGCAGTACTGCCTTAGTTGTCTTTTTCAGTGTTAGAACAGCTGTGTGTTTGTTTTGAGTTTTGTGTTGGTGAGTTTTGTTAGTTTTTCGTGCAAAATGCCAAGGATCAAGAAGTTTGGTAAAAACAAGTTCAAAGGTAACCAATTTACAAGTGGAGGGTTTCCTTTCAGTATAACTCCTGATAAGAATGGTTCTTTAGCTAGTTCTGGTAGTAAACATAGACCTAACCTTTGTCTTGAAGGCTCTAGCACTAGCCTAGATGACAGAAGCACAACTGAACTAAATATATCAGCATCTGAGAGAAAATTAAAATTTTTGAAAATGTGTGGGGAAGACAATGAGTACTTGCCAGAGAAAAATACAAAAGGGAATTTTATAATTGATTTAGAAATACTAAACAAAAATTTGTTGAATTCTGTAAAGTGCACAGAATGTGACAGTACAAATAGCATAGAAATATGTGAAGTGCCATAAAACAGAAAAGGCTTAGCTGTTCAGTTTATTCTTCTTTGTAAAAACTGTAAGTTTGAAAAGTGTTTTTATAGCAGCAAAAAGACTAAAAGCAATGTCTATTATATAAACATTTGGTGTGTTTATGGCCATCGGTCAATTGGAAAACGCAAAGTTGCAGCCGAAGTGATGTGTGCCGTAATGGACTTGTCTACGCCACCCTCTAGATTCCAAAAATACAATGAAATTATAAGTAAGTCAGTTGCAAGTGTGGGAGAAGATTTTATGATTGAAGCTGCGTATGAGGCAGTTATTGAGAATGACGGAAGTAGCGACATAGCGGCTGCATTTGACAGAACATGGCAGAAGCGAGGCCATACGTCAATAAATGGCGTCTTCACAGTGACATCTATAGACACAGGAAAAGTGCTGGATGATGTCTGCCTGTCCAAATACTGCAGTTGTAGTAATAAGAAGAAAGCCACTGTGGAACATAGTGAGAAGTGTAGCAAAAATTATGAAGGGTCCAGCGGTGGAATGGGGGTTGCTGCTGCAAAAGACGTGTTTCAGCGCTCTAAAATAAGAGGTGTTGTACGTTACGTCAAGTACTTAAGGGATGGTGATAGCAATGCTTTTTCATCAGTTATTGCAGACAAGCCCTATGAGATGTAGAAATCAGCAAACTGGAATGTGTAGGTCACATTCAAAAAAGAATGGGAAGTAGACTGTTGAGATTGAAAAATAAAATGCGAGGCATAAAGTTATCAGATGGTAAGCCTCTAAGTGGAAGAGGAAGATTAACAGATGCAGTAATTTATAGCTTCCAGGCTATTTAGAGGGATATTTATGGGAAAGCCATTAGAGATAATTTGGATGATGTGGAAAAAATGAGAATGGCAGTATGGGCGACATACTTCCATAAACTGTCAAGTGATGATATACCACAACATTCATTGTGCCCCAAAGGAGAAACTTCTTGGTGCAAATACCAGAAGTCCCTCATCACTGGTGAAATGTACACACATAAAAATAGTGTGCCAGAAGCAGTAATGTCAACTACCAAGCCAATTTTTCAAGATTTGACAGATAAAAACCTCCTGGAAAAATGCATGCATGGACGTACTCAAAACCCGAACGAGGCGTTGAATAATGTAATTTGGACTAGAATTTCAAAAACAACTTTGTGACTCTTCCAACACTAAGAGTTGGTGTCATGGATGCCATTATTACTTCCAACTATGGGGCCCTTGGAAAAATTAGAGTTTTAGAAAGCTTGTGTGGTGATGCTGGAAGGAACTGTGTTGTAGGACTAAAGCATATTGATAAAATAAGGATTTTAGAAGCTAACAGAGCAATTTATGACACCACCAAGAACACAAGGAAAGAAAAAAGAAATCTCAAGAGGAAGAAAGATGAAATATGTGAGGAAAAGTGTAATGACTATGGTGCAGGAAATTTTTAGTGTGCAGTGAACTGCATATGACTTGTTTTTCCGCTCTCCTGAAAAATTGATTTTTTTCACATGTAAGTACACTTTTCTCCTAGATCATAAGTACTAAAGGCCTGAAATTTTTTTCTAGCTATTCTCAGTAACATGTCTTACAATGTTAACCTACTTTAATGTTCAAATTATTTTAAAAAAAAATGTAAATTGAGTAAATTTTTGAATTTTGTTTTGTATTTTTAAAAAATTATTTATTTCATGTTAAATTACTTGGATTAAATTAAATTTAGGTTAATAAGATGGGACAGCCTATAAAAAACAAGTCTGCAATGTTTCAATGGCTATCTAAAGTACTTTTTTAAAAAAGTGTACCGAAATATGCATATTATTTACATGCGCGATATAGGGTTACCTTAATGTTTGATTACGGTTAATTTGAAGCTGTGTATGTTCAAGTTTTACCGAATGTTTTTCTTGGAAATAAAATTTCCTTGAGAATGTATGGTCTATAATTATCCCATTACTTCATTGATCAATGTATTACTCTATAAATGAACTGTAGTAATAGTATTTCTAGTCTTTATTTATCCCACTTAGTGTGAGTATTCATACGTTTTTGCTGCAGTATTAATGTTTGATTATGGGGTGCTGCCCTAGACCCCACTGCGGGAGCTATCTTTATTCTGAAATAAATCCGAAAAATTCTGAAATCTGTAACACAACTGGCCCCAAGGGTTTCGGATAAGGGATTGTGGACCTGAATATACTTATATTTACTTAATCAACGGACACGTCATGGACAACAAAATCCAAGAATTTTACTCTTCATTTGTGAGAAAATCAATCTGTAGATTTAGTACACTGAACCACTTGAGCTATTTTAAGTGTCACATTCTTGTTACCATTAAAGGCAATATAGGTCAACTTGATAACGCATTTGACTGCAGATGGTATGTAAGAAATGTGGATTGCACCTTTATCTTACCTATCTGATGTAAATATGTTACCATTAAGGTTGAATGGATAAAGTCTGAATACACACTTGATAAAATAATTTTTTATGAGATAGATATGACAATACACTTGTTCAATATATGTGTATATTATTTAAGCAGCAGGCATGGTACTGAAAAGTTATAGCCCATTTCTGACAAATGCTCTATGAATTGTGCCTTCTGTAAACCTTATAGTTGTTTGTTATAACTGAGCATTTCTCAACCATAAATAATACTGAAACAGCCCATATATTGTTAACCTCATATAATTTTACTGTATATGTTGTGGCAATTACAATAACACCAAGTGACACATGTTTGTTACTTTTGTCAACAAACAGTGTGAATGACTTTGGACTTAAGTAAATAATGTTATCACAACGTATCTTACAAAATAAAATTCTGAGAACACTAGTGAAAATATTCTACTACAGAGAAATTTTAAAAAGTAAAAACTTTGTGAATATAGTATTTTGTTAATATAACTGTATACCATTACCTTTGAATATTGTAACGCAACAGAAATGCTAGCATTCATGTTACATAAAAGACGGTTCACAGAATAATAAACAAATTGATATTTAAACCCATAATAGAACAGAGATCCAATAATTACAATTATAATCATAGACAAAATTAAATAAGGATGCAAGGTAGTGTTGACTAGAATAAACGAACCTGTAAGATAAATAATAGCTAATGATATATGTTTAATGAAAAGCAAAACAAAAAAATGAAACAATGACTTAATTTATGGTAATAACAAATAAGAATTTTGTGTTAAGAAGTATTATTTTATGACAAAAATGTTATGATAAAGTTTATGTGATGTTATATCAAATATGTGTTGAGTTAATGAAAAATAATGAAACAAGTTGTATTATTCAATGACTGTCGTAGAATGAAGTGTGAGGCAGTTAATCAATGTTCATAAATTCGAATTTTGTTGTTGTGATCAAGAGATCAAGATAAAATTGTTATTAGATATAGAAAAATAATTGTTTATATAAGTGCTAATAATTAAGATTTGATTGTATGTATGAATTTATATAAAAGGGACTATAGATCCCTAACATTAACATTAACATAGGACTATTATGTCCTAACAGACATAACCACAGGTAGATCAGTTTACAATAAAAGGCCTAACAGGCAAAACTACTATATAATAAACACTCATAACATAAAGATTAGGTGCATCAATTAATAATAATTAATAAATACGCTATGAAGAGCTAGAAAAAAAAAACATTAAATTAATAATAATATTTAATAAAATTTATACAAATTATAATAATACCATAATGCCATAATATCGATTGGTAAAATATAATATCGAAGGTGGTTTAAATATAATAAAAAAGAAAAAAAACTGGACTTATATCAAAAAACCAGTAGAATATGTGTATAAAATAATAAACCAACTATCGGTAAAGTTACATTCCGATAGGACAGCAAATTGATAAAGAATAGATAAAAAATATATGAAAGAAACACTATATATTCAAAACATGTGGAAGGCAGAAATTAGTATATGTTGCTAGGGACGAAAAATAAGAAAAAGAAGTTGTTGATTTTAGACAAGACAAGAATTGCTTTGAATGAACTAAAAGTGATGAGATTAAAAACTCAAGAATAATCTATTTAATTGTAATATTCGAAATTACCAGATACGATTATAAAAATACAAAATTTTAATGACAATATTTGCGTCTACTACCAATACAGATAAACAAAAATAACACTACAATATGAAATGATAATAGAGAGTAAATAATTGAAGTCTACAAGAAAGAACTTGAACTGTCCCATATCCGAAGGGAATTGATGAGATATTAATCAAATAGAAAGAATTAACAATAACACAATTAATAATATTCACTACACCAGAAATTATAACCTTGCAAATACACGGAACAACACTAATTGCTTCAACCGAAGGAAGAACTTATTTGGATCCTGGCGGTGCAGAAGAAACATCAATCGGGCTGTAAATCAATCCAGCCCGAAGGGAATTGATGAGATATTAATCAAATAGAAAGAATTAACAATAACACAATTAATAATATTCACTACACCAGAAATTATAACCTTGCAAATACACGGAACAACACTAATTGCTTCAACCGAAGGAAGAACTTATTTGGATCCTGGCGGTGCAGAAGAAACATCAATCGGGCTGTAAATCAATCCAGAAGCTGTATTCCGAAGTGGACAGGACAAGAATTACTCTTATTAAACCGAAGAAAGAAAAACCGTACTGCATAATCATCCAAACATTAAATTTAGCGATCAACCACCTACACGATTTGCTTCGTTCGAGTCTGGTAAATTATATTATATTAATCATACTAAATACACAACACATAAATTTTGTAAATCTTGCATTCTTATCTATGTATTTTTAGTCTTCCCCACAGTTACAAGAACCTTCACACCCTGAAATAAATTAAATACAAATCAAAACATAATATATAACCAAATATAAATAAAGGATTAAAATAATCAACAATCGATACCTGAAGTCTATAGTCCAAGCATATGTTAATTAGAACATATCTTATTTAATGTGAATTAAGTAAACAAATAAAGAACCTTTATATATTTGTCAAATCTTGTTATTTGGAGTATGGTTTAGTGAACTGGGAACAAAAAGTAACTGAATAAGTATAGAATAAATGGTTAATATAAACATCGAAATAACCTATAAGTTTCGTTGAGCCGATACTGCAGCGCTTATAGCGGAATTATCTGACACCAAAGAGGGAGCGTAAAATTACGAAATTAGACAGATCTCTCTTCAAGGTATAATAGGGTTGGATGAAATTGTAGAATAACGATTAAGTTGTTTAAGTTCTAGGCACACTAACACTGATAATTATTAAAGAGTTAAGTTAATATTAATTAATTGCATCCATATATTCCACAACTCCAAATATCTCCGAGATTTATATAATTAAAGTAATACAAAACAAATTGACAAATACAACAGTGGGGTTTTAAGGAGAAGAAACCCGTTTAGATACAAATTGGCGCTCAACTTGTGTAGGGCTTAAGTTAAGTAACTGTAACCATATTAATATTACTTAACCAGAGCAGGCAACTGTGGGAGAGTAAACATGCATACCAGAGGTAGATCAAGGATTAGGGCAGGAGAAACGGAGAAGGAAATAGATGAACAAGAACAGGAAATAGAACTAATAACAGACAGTGAAATGGAACAACAGACAGACGAAATAGCGGAAACTGAAATTATTATGGACAAGGAAAAGGGAGTAATGGAAGAAGATGCCCAAGGGGACCAAATAGATAAAACTGGAGCCAGAGAAGTACCAAGTTGGCAGGAGATGATGAAATTTATGACAGAACAATTTAGGAAAACAAATGAGGAAAATAAGGAAGACTCAAGAGAACAATTTAGGAAAATGAAAGAGGAAATTAAGGAAGACTCAAGGGAACAATTTAGGAAAGAGGAGGAAAAATTCTATAAAACAAATGAGGAAATTAAAGAAACCTCAAAACAAATGAACGAAAGGTTAGATAGGAATGATGAGGGTTTAAAACAAATGAAGGAAGACATCCTACAAATACATGAAGAGAATTTAAGGCAGATTAATGAAAAATTTGAGAATATCCATGTAACAGTTAACCAGAAGGTGGACCAAAATAATGAGGAAAGAAAGTTAGAAATAGCTAAAACAAATGAAGGGTTAGAAAAAACTAACGAAACAATAGTACAGGTTCGTGTAGAATTACAGAATAAAATTAATGACACAAAAATTGAGAATAAAACATTGGTTGAAGAAATCCAGAAGGAAACTGTCGAAAAATATGAGCAAATTAAAAACGAAGTACATCAGGTACGGGAGGAGAATAAGGAAGGTATTACACAAATACAGACAGACATGGGCGAACAACTCGAAAGAGTCTATGGCAATTTAAATAGTATGGAAGGTCAAATCAATACCAATAAAAATAAAATAGAAGAAATTAGTAGACGTGAATTACAATTACAGGAAGAAGTAGATTCATGGCGGGATAGGACATGCCAACATAGTCATACAAATAACCATGAGAACCGAGAATCGATTAATTTTCGTAATCACAAGCGCAATCCTATGGAATTTTTAAAGAGATTGGAAGAGGTGATCATAAGAAATAGAGAGAATCGCTGGAGTATTATACGAAGCATGATTGATGAAATGTTTAAAGATACTTATGATAATTGGTGGACAGCGGTGCGTCCGGATATACTGGACATGACTGAGTTCAAAAAACAATTTAAGGAGAAGTATTGGTCTGAATCGACCCAGAACATGATTAGGAATAATTTGAGTAACGGTCGATACGAAACAAATGTAGGCCAGTCCCCTACTTCATACTTTTTAGGAAAAGTATGTATGGCGCGGAACTTAGAGCCCAGAATTCCCGAAGAATGTTTGGTGATACAACTATCCTATCATTACGAGGAAGGGATAAAAAATGCGCGTATGTGTAGTCAAATCAAAACAATTCCAGCCATGGCCAAATTCTTGGAGAATTATGAACACGAGAACCAATACCAAAGAAATAGAATGCTAAATCATAAATATCAGAAGTATGATAATAACGCGCCACCAACCAATTCTCATAATAACGATCGCAATCGACCTGCGCAGAACGTTAATACTAATAGAACACAAAATGAAAACGCGAATAATAATTCCAGAAACTATAATTATCGCGGCAATAACAATTACAATTATCGTGAAAGTCGCAATAATAGAGGAGATGGGGACAGACGACCCAATAATTATAGACATAACGTCAATTATATCTACTCCAGACCTCAAGGTAATCAGCGACGATACTACCCAAGGAGTCACCGATATGACAACCATTATGACCAATCTCGGCATGAAGTCAACTACCCACATGATGGAAATTATAGGATAGCAGAACATAATACGGAGGATCGCACTGAAACAGTACAAAATCAACACAGTAATCAAAATGAAAATAGAGAAGAGGGAGTAAGCCCTCATTTAAACTAATAGAGGCAGTGAAAATTAATGAATACCCGTCACTAAACCGTAATCTTGGGGAACAACGACTAATAAATAAAATTAAGTGTAATCGTAAAATAACCATAATTAATAACCACTATTTAAAGAATATCAGGGAAGATTTGTTGGAAGAGGATCAGAAACATGTAAACAGTAATAGTAATAATGAAATCATATATATATCAGCAAAATTAAATGGGGTAAAATCTACCATAATGATAGACACGGGATCTAACATATCATTGATAGACAGTATTGAACTTGAAAAAATCCAGCGAGAAGTCCAGTTACCCATACCGACCTTACCTGTCAATAATGTGATAATTATCGGAGCCACTGGGAGACAAAATAAAACAGTCAAAAAACAAGTATCACTCGATCTTACCAATAACAATATGACCCTACCAATAGGATTCTTGGTCGCAACGGGATTACCGTTCAATGTATTGATTGGATGCGATGTGTTGCGCCAGCATTCCGCAATAATTGACTTGCATAAAGGTACAAAAATCTATACAGACATGTCACATCTGCCAGATGGTTAAACATAATAATGAGAAGAAGGAGGGAGTCATGATCCCGATAACATCCAAATATAAGCTGGAGAAGGTATTCCTAGATATATGTGGGCCCTTCCCACACAGTGGAGGAAATCACAGATACAAATTCATAATAATTATTTTTGATCATTTTTCCAAATACACTAAACTTTATGCTATTAGCAGAGCCACTACCAAGAAAATTCTAGAAATAGTCATCGGGCGTTACATAGCAGAGGTTGGTAAACCGTCATCTATTATCACCGACCATGGTACGCAATTTAAGGGCTATAAATGGAGAAATAATCTGTTAAAACACAACATTAGAACATATAAGACTTCAGTATAACACCCCAGCAGTAATCCGGCAGAACGTGTACTGAGGGAAGTTGGCAGAATACTCCGAACTTACTGTCATGACCAACAGAGAAGATGGTACGAATACTTGTCACTAACCGAAGAGTTTTTAAATATATCTTACCATCAATCCATTGAAAATACCCCTTATACTGTTATGTTTGAAAGGCTTCCACCTAGGGAAATCCAGGATATTATAAACTTCCCAAATAACCCCGAATATCAGTTTGAAACAGTTAAATTTTATAACCGAGTTATGGAAAAGACGGAAATGAAGAGAAGAAAATATGAAAAGAATAACCCAAAACCAATTAAGTACCAAGTGGGTGAGAAAGTATTAATAAGAAACAGGGAGCTACCAAGCACTCTAGAGGGAATAACTAAAAAATTATTATTATTATATACTGGGCCATATGTGATAACAAAAAAAATAATAATAACAATACGTATGAAATAATGAACCCTATCACGAAAAGGATTAAAGGAACATACAACCAAGAGTCCATAAAGAAATATAATGAATAAATTCTAAAAATAATAAGAACAACTTATTACCAGTCTTGAAGAAAATTACTTGGAATTTAAAAAGAATTTGAGTTGAATACTACCACTAAATTCTAAAAATAATAAGAACAACTTATTAAAGATTACCGAAGAAAGCGATAATTATTATTAATGTTTATAAAGAAATAGTATGAATAATGAATAACAAACCCAAGATTACAGAAAAAGGCGAGAATTATTATTAAATGTTTATAAAGAAATAGTGTGAATAACAAACCCCAAGATTACCGAAGAAAGCGATAATTATTATTAATGTTTATAAAGAAATAGTGTGAATAACAAACCCCAAGATTACCGAAGAAAGCGATAATTATTATTAATGATTATAAAGAAATAGTGTGAATAATGAATAACAAACCCAAGATTACAGAAAAAGGCGAGAATTATTATTAAATGTTTATAAAGAAATATTGTGAATAATGAAGAATGGAACCCCAAGATAAAAGTTATTACCTCAAATCTACATATGCAAAATAAAGAAAGAAAAAAAAATCATATGACCTAAAATATATACTACATTGCCACATGATGGAACAATTTCAGTAAACGATTGAATGTAACCAATATAATGTTAAAGAAGACAAGAAAGAAAGAGTATTTATGAACATAATTCATTGAAAAATAAACAGCCAAAATAGTGAAATACGATAAGAAGAAGAATAGTTGGGGCTAAGGAATGTATTTAGTCAAAAATACAATTATAATGATCATTACACAACAACTATTTAGAAAAGATTGTGATCAGAAAAAAAAAACAAACGAAGAAGATACTTAACATTACAATCTCAACAAAAATGACTACAAATGATGACTGTCAAAGTCAATATCAACGAATGTTTAAGGAATTAAAATGGAATTACGAAATATGAAGAATAGTAATGAAGAAATATAAATGCAACAAAGAAAAAATCTTTTCCCAAATATTTATTATTAAATGATTAAAGAGATTATTAGGAGATTATTATTATATTTTATAGCTGACTGTAGATGAATTCCAGCAGTACTATATTAAAATGTGGTGTGGGCAGCAGAGTATGAAGCCAAACAGTGCCTCTCTGAACTGTACCAACGCATGTGTTAGGGATTGTTAGGGAAATTAAATATTTAAGGAATATTAGAATAGTTGCAAGAATAAATTCAGTTTCCAAAAGAATGTGACGAAGAAAACAGAAAGAAATGAGTTGACAGAAGAATAATTGAAAAATACAGTAATTATAGTAATTATAAATAGAAGAAATGTAAAACTAATGTATCAGTGAATAGTGTAGCCAACTACCAACAAATAATGTTTACAGAAATAAAAATGATCAAGAATGTTAATTAAAATGATGAAATGTTATTAAATAAAAAAAAAGTATTAATACTAGTCTAATGAAGTTACATTGAGAATCTCATCGTCAACCATTAACAATGAAATGAAGAAAGGCATGTGAAAAAGACAAGTTTATTTGACCTAAACTTCATTCAGGTAAACTAAACTTTTTTAGGAGGGGAAGCATATGTAACGCAACAGAAATGCTAGCATTCATGTTACATAAAAGACGGTTCACAGAATAATAAACAAATTGATATTTAAACCCATAATAGAACAGAGATCCAATAATTACAATTATAATCATAGACAAAATTAAATAAGGATGCAAGGTAGTGTTGACTAGAATAAACGAACCTGTAAGATAAATAATAGCTAATGATATATGTTTAATGAAAAGCAAAACAAAAAAATGAAACAATGACTTAATTTATGGTAATAACAAATAAGAATTTTGTGTTAAGAAGTATTATTTTATGACAAAAATGTTATGATAAAGTTTATGTGATGTTATATCAAATATGTGTTGAGTTAATGAAAAATAATGAAACAAGTTGTATTATTCAATGACTGTCGTAGAATGAAGTGTGAGGCAGTTAATCAATGTTCATAAATTCGAATTTTGTTGTTGTGATCAAGAGATCAAGATAAAATTGTTATTAGATATAGAAAAATAATTGTTTATATAAGTGCTAATAATTAAGATTTGATTGTATGTATGAATTTATATAAAAGGGACTATAGATCCCTAACATTAACATTAACATAGGACTATTATGTCCTAACAGACATAACCACAGGTAGATCAGTTTACAATAAAAGGCCTAACAGGCAAAACTACTATATAATAAACAATCATAACATAAAGATTAGGTGCATCAATTAATAATAATTAATAAATACGCTATGAAGAGCTAGAAAAAAAAAACATTAAATTAATAATAATATTTAATAAAATTTATACAAATTATAATAATACCATAATGCCATAATATCGATTGGTAAAATATAATATCGAAGGTGGTTTAAATATAATAAAAAAGAAAAAAAACTGGACTTATATCAAAAAACCAGTAGAATATGTGTATAAAATAATAAACCAACTATCGGTAAAGTTAGATTCCGATAGGACAGCAAATTGATAAAGAATAGATAAAAAATATATGAAAGATACACTATATATTCAAAACATGTGGAAGGCAGAAATTAGTATATGTTGCTAGGGACGAAAAATAAGAAAAAGAAGTTGTTGATTTTAGACAAGACAAGAATTGCTTTGAATGAACTAAAAGTGATGAGATTAAAAACCCAAGAATAATCTATTTAATTGTAATATTCGAAATTACCAGATACGATTATAAAAATACAAAATTCTAATGACAATATTTACGTCTACTACCAATACAGATAAACAAAAATAACACTACAATATGAAATGATAATAGAGAGTAAATAATTGAAGTCTACAAGAAAGAACTTGAACTGTCCCATATCCGAAGGGAATTGATGAGATATTAATCAAATAGAAAGAATTAACAATAACACAATTAATAATATTCACTACACCAGAAATTATAACCTTGCAAATACACGGAACAACACTAATTGCTTCAACCGAAGGAAGAACTTATTTGGATCCTGGCGGTGCAGAAGAAACATCAATCGGGCTGTAAATCAATCCAGAAGCTGTACTCCGAAGTGGACAGGACAAGAATTACTCTTATTAAACCGAAGAAAGAAAAACCGTACTGCATAATCATCCAAACATTAAATTTAGCGATCAACCGCCTACACGATTTGCTTCGTTCGAGTCTGGTAAATTATATTATATTAATCATACTAAATACACAACACATAAATTTTGTAAATCTTGCATTCTTATCTATGTATTTTTAGTCTTCCCCACAGTTACAAGAACCTTCACACCCTGAAATAAATTAAATACAAATCAAAACATAATATATAACCAAATATAAATAAAGGATTAAAATAATCAACAATCGATACCTGAAGTCTATAGTCCAAGCATATGTTAATTAGAACATATCTTATTTAATGTGAATTAAGTAAACAAATAAAGAACCTTTATATATTTGTCAAATCTTGTTATTTGGAGCATGGTTTAGTGAACTTGGAACAAAAAGTAACTGAATAAGTATAGAATAAATGGTTAATATAAACATCGAAATAACCTATAAGTTTCGTTGAGCCGATACTGCAGCGCTTATAGCGGAATTATCTGACACCAAAGAGGGAGCATAAAATTACGAAATTAGACAGATCTCTCTTCAAGGTATAATAGGGTTGGATGAAATTGTAGAATAACGATTAAGTTGTTTAAGTTCTAGGCACACTAACACTGATAATTATTAAAGAGTTAAGTTAATATTAATTAATTGCATCCATATATTCCACAACTCCAAATATCTCCGAGATTTATATAATTAAAGTAATACAAAACAAATTGACAAATACAACAGTGGGGTTTTAAGGAGAAGAAACCCGTTTAGATACAATATACATGCCTCATTCTGTATGTATAATCAGATGATTGTTACTTCAAATCCAATCAGATATTTATTTGTATCATGATTATTTTTCTTACAGGTGAAGATCCAAGACTGAGAGGTATGTACCATAATGTTGGTTTCAATTCTGCAGGATTCATGTTAAGCGCAGGTTGTGGAGAACAGTTAGCCAAATGGATTGTTAACGGCCGACCCGATTTTCATATGTATAGCTGTGATGTGAGGTGATACTAGTTACAAAAATGTAAAACATTCATATAAATGTAATTTAAAAATATTAACATTTAGCAGAGATAATAAAACAGCATTCTTCCACTTTCTTGCCTTTGTAACTTGCTGAACTGAAAAATCTTCAACACTTGGTAAAGTTTTTGCTGAGATTTATAAAGAAATTTTGAGACTTCTTAGTTAGCATACAGTGAGATCCAATAAGGATTAATTTATTGTTTTATAAAATTATTTTTAACGAAATTAACAAGTCAGTACTCCTTTTAATATTATCCATATGTGGATGAATACAGCTTGCTTTCAGCGATCTCAATACTTGTTAGGGTATACAAAGGGTAAAGCTTTGATATTTCTCATTAAAAAAGGTGTTAGTTTTCTGAGTTTTAAATCCTTTCAAGAAGCACATTTCCATATGTTTCTGAGCCATTGAAAATGCTGTAATGAAGAATGTAAGTACTATATTTATGATTTCTAGTGCAAATTCCAAGTTAAGTATGATACAGCCCATGTTATATTATTATATGTACCTATCTTGAAGATGAATGATAATTTATGTCCAGTCTCTACTTAATGAGACGAGCATAACTGGTGACTTTCACACAAACAGATACAGGAAATATAGCTGTATTGATATTGAAGACAAAACTGAAAACTGTACATTAAAATTAATACATTTTTCAGATATTTAGTGGAATAAAAACCTAACATTAACTCAAACCCTCATCTCACACACTCTAAGCATCAGCAAATAGGGGACAGGTTACATTTAGTTGTTACTACCCCTTGGTAAAGTTATTAACATACCAAGCCTTTAATTATCCTCTAATAATCATTTATATTTTAGTGCTTTCAAAGACACAAGCATAAACTATAAGTTTGACATACAAGGAAAGTAGTGTAGCTAGCACTACACAATGTGTGGCCATTATTACTCCACGATAGTATTTGCCAGGTACTAATTTCCACAAGCTTAGTTGACCTAGAGGCTGAAAATTGCACCTTGATTTCTCTTTTTTTTTTTAGATTATCATCTGTTTGTAAAACAGCCATGCTTGTGCTTTTATGTGTTTTATAAGAAAAATGTAGTACTGTATGTAAAAGTATGCTTTATAAGAAAGGTGTACTTGATTAAAATAATACAAGCATTATACAATCTAGAAAAAAATGTAGAGAAGATAATTCCCACTTTTATAAGAAACAGAGTACATTCAGTGTACTTTCTGTTGAATATCAGGCAGTACTCATAACGCTCACATAGATTTTTGATGTCCATAAAGAGAATTTGCTTCATTTATTTTATGTGTGTCATAATATTTTGATGTAATTAAGCATTGGCTGCCTTTGATTTTTTTTGTAATAGCTTCTTCTAGAAAACTCCTAAATATAAGTGTGAGTGACGAGAGATATATGAAGCAGGTCCCTTGCTGCGTGCAAGTGGCCCCATTGCATACAAGCTAACAGATTTTTTGTATATAAAAATCTCAGAACTCTCATAAATTGCATGATACCACACTTGGTTTGCAATAACAGAGTCTCAACAAAATTGTGAACTTAACATGCCCTTTTTCAGACATCGCTCAACGTATTGTTATATGCTGACTGTGGAGGGGTTTCTGAAATACCCCATTGTGAAATATATTTTTTAAGTGATAGAAATTGTACTTGGAAGTCAAATCTACAATTATTGCTTAACATTGTTAGAAAATAGTAAGTCAGTGCACTTAGATGCAGTACAATAGACAAGATGGGATAATTATAATTTGCAAAAAACTATAACTCTTTTGTACTAAGGTATCAATAACCTAGCATACAGTAAGATAAATGGAAAGAAGATGAATTATTACCTAGTTCCACAACATGATACAAAAATCAGATTTAAATATTGTATTGACACCCCCTTTACATAATGTCTATTTTGGAAAAAGCCCTATAGTTGTAAAATCTTGAATGCTGAGACTAACTGCTATTTTCACATCCCTCTCCAATTGATAAAAATTATGATATTCTGTAGGTCAAAAAACCATGAAATGTGCGTGTGTGTGTGTGTGTGTGTGTGTATGCGTGTGTGCGTGTGTGCGTGTGTGCGCGTGCACATTGCAGAAGATCTGATTCGGGGTGTTATAATTGTTTACGTTTTCATTTAAATTAAAGTTTATTAAAATAACTTTGACATTTGAAGTTTATTTAGTTTTTGTTTTAATTTAATTTGATTGTTTAATTAAATTAATCAATGTTGGGTTAATTCCATTAATTAATTCGGTGAGTGCCTCTTGACGTTGTTTAAAGAAAATATTTAAAGTGTTGATAATACAGTTCAATTTATTTTTCTTCGAAGTTCGTTTCAGGTGTGACGTTCTTCTGTCGACTAAGTGAATCTGTGAAGTTGATCTCTCACTGAAAGTACATTTAATTTTGTATGAAATAATGACTTACTTGACGTGAATCTGGCTGACTTCGCATTGTTGATGTGACGATCTAATTTTAGATTTACTTATCACAATTCAAATTGCCGCTGTCTGTCATGCCATCCATTGAGAGACGTTCACCTATCCTGTAATGACCTAGTCTATTGAAATAAACTGTCTGACTCTAATTGAGTCGGTCAGTTCCAAAAAGACTCTTGTCCAGTTTTCAAAACTTTTGGGAAATCAAGAAAAACGTTTTAAGCTCACAGTTTTTGGAAATTATTGTTGGGCCTGGTTTCATTATAATGTAGTCACATAACAGATTCGCTTTTAAAAACTGTTTTTGCTCTATGTATCATAAATAATTAGTAATTAACAAAAATAAGTTGGACAAGACTTGCTTTGGAACAGTCATAAGGACAAGACCTCATTTGAAACAACTGAACTTGGACAAGACTCACTTCGGAAATGCAGGAGCAGATTGTGGGGAATGTCATTGGTATGCAAACTCGGATACGATATTTAAAAAAATGTTTATTCAAAGCTCTAAACTAATAAAAAGTGGATAACAAAATTGGAAAATGGCATATTGTGAGCTACAGTATTTAAAGAAAAGTTTAAACAAATAGAGAAACGTCAATCATTGGCTCATCTTCATCTTCATTTGGATCTTCATTTTCAACCATGGATTGCCTTCCTAATACTTCTTTATACCAACGAAGCTCTGCACGATCCCTCCATGCAGTCCCAAAGTGTTTGTTTAGAAGAGTCTCCACATCTTTTATTTTTGCCGGATTAACTTTGATGCCCATAGGAATGTCTTGTGGAACAATGTTCGCAGCTGTACAATTTGTTTTGCTAACACGTTTTAAAGCACCCAGTTCCATTCGATAAGTGGGTTCACCTTGTACAAGTGCATCACCCTTCTTTGATTTAGTTATGATAAATCATTTTGTTGGCTGGAATTGAAAATGCCACTTTGATGTTGGTTTTAAAACTGTTTTAATTGCTGCTTTCCAATCACTAACGTGAAAATCTTCACCCATCTTCAATACCGTGCCAACTAGGGAGTATATATCTAAATACTCGTCAGGGGAGATGATGGTATCCTTTTTTCGAACAAGTCGTTCTATTCTTCCAAATATTCTATCAGGTGGAATATAAGAATGGCCTGCCACAGGGAATATTATCTGTACAGATTTCATGTTCTGAGGTGCCTCACTCACTAGCCACTTCATTGCCATGCCTACCATGGTTGTGTTTTTATTCTGTCCTCCTGACATGTTACTTATATTTTAATACTTCAAATATGGTGGTTATATGTCTTGTTACAACATAAATAGACAAGTTTATAAGAATTAATATAATACTGTGTAGTCAGTGTGCATTACTAATTGCTACTCATTATACTAATGACATATGTTATAATTATTATTTTAAAAGTGTCTTTTCAATATACAGTGGAACTTGGTTATAATGTCATTGAAGGGACCAAAAAAATAATGACGTTATGTCCGCGAGTGACGTTATAAAAGGGTCGTTATAAAAGACCCTTTTTAATCACTAGTAAGGAAGGAGAAATAAAAAAAAAGATCTTTGCATTATTAACATTATTCGTGATATTTATTCTAAAGTTTACAAACTGCATTTCATTTATACAAACAGCATGAAGAATATTTTAAAAGATCAAAAAGAAAGTACATGTAACTTACATTTAGGCTTACTGTTGAAAGTAATCCGTAATTTTCTTTAGAACGCTCCTTTCTGAAAAATAAATTTTTTCTGTTGTGCTGTGGAGATGCTGCGCTCCATTGAACGTGTCGTCAGACGTCTCTCTAAAGCAGTAAAATCGTGAAAGAGTTTCGGCGGCTCTCATTGCTTCCTGTACTGTCGGACAAACGATGTCGGCATCCTCCTCTTGCTCAGCACCTTCTCAACACTATCTTATGCTTCTATGTTTTTTACTTCCACGATAATTTCTGCATCACTCCACACTTGGAATGTTTCTACTTGGTCATCCACTGATGCATAGGAATCAAGTTCATTTCTAAATTCATTTACGTCGAATTTCTTAATCCACTCCGAGAGCGGCAAGTCGTCGTCTTCGTCATCATCGGGTAAATTTTCATGTACGAGTTGTGCTTTACTAAAGCATTTTGCTATCGTCTTCTGTGTTACACTCTTCCAAGAGTCGTCTAGGAATTGTATTGCATCTAAGAGTGAAATTGTGGCAGGTTGCACCGTGTCCATACAGAAAATAATTTTTTTTTTTAAGTTGCTTGCGGTAGTGACGCTTTAGGCTTCTAATGACGCCTTGGTCCATAGGTTGCAGGACACTCGTACAGTTGGCCGGTAAGAAGACCAGATTAATGTTTGTCAAATTTAACTTTGGATGGGCTGCACAGTTGTCAACTAGAAGTAGAATTTTTCTGTTTTTTGATGACAGTTCTTTATCCCACTTTCTTAGTTCATCTTCAAAAATACTAGAAGTCATCCACGCTTTTTTGTTGGCAGTGTAACTTACAGGAAGTTTTTTGATGTTTTTAAAACATCTAGGATGCAAACTTTTCCCGATAACTAAAAGTTTCCTTTTTTCAGTTCCCGTCATGTTCGCACAAACAGAAACTGTAACTCTTTGTTTAGAGAGCTTCCCACCAACACACTTTTCATTTTTAAATTTGAAAGTCTTATCTGGAGTTAATTTATAAAAAATTCCGGCTTCATTTCCATTAAAGATGTCTTCATCTTTATATGATCGTCTAATTTCTGGCCAAGTGTTATGCACCCAATCGCCTGTAACGTTCAGATCTACGCATTTTGCCTCACCACAAATTTTTGCAAAGGAAATCGAGTGTCGGGCCTTAAATCGATCTAGCCATCCGTTGGAGCATGTAAAATCAATACCAAACAATTTTCCGAATTCTGTAGCTTTCTATTTCAGAATTGGTCCACTCACAGGAATATCTGAACATCGACACTGTTTGAACCATTTCAATAATGCTGCATCCACATCACCATGTTCGCATTTCCTAATTTTTTTAATTTTTTCTCCATCTTCCTCAAATTTTTTTAAAATTTTGTCCTTGTTTTTTAAAATTGAACCTACAGTAGAATTCACTAAACCAAACTCACGGCATACATCAGCTATTTTACGTCCGCTTTCATATGATCTACTTACACGTACTTCCTCTTGAATAGACAGAACCTTTCTTTTTGTACTAGAACTTGCCATGATTACTGTATAAAAATGTAGACCTGTGTATAAAATTCTATAAACAGTGGCTACCGAAACTTAAGTTATAAAACACACAAAAGAAACTGTCACAGTACGAGCAGATACAGAAACAATAACAACCAAAAACAGAGACGAGACTACGTGTAAACAATACTGTACAGTAAATACTGTAACAGCGTGGCATGAACAATAGCCTCGAGACGCGCAGTGCTACTGACCCGGTGAGAGTGGTGGGGAGACATGTCAGTCACCAGACACCGGCTGGCGCCGGCGGTCCTGTTACAGTGCTTCTCGCTTGCATACAATGTATGTCTGTAGCCATGGGGATAGCGCGCGCATATATATACGTTTATATGAAATTTAGAGTAAAATATCTGAGAAATTTTTGACGCTATAACAGAGTAGTACAATATTTAGTGACGTTAAAACCGGGAATTTTTATAATGTTAAAGATATCAGTTTGACCGGACTTATGACAAAATAATGCTACATCCGAGTTGACATAACAGCCGAGGCCGTAATAACCAAGTTCCACTGTACTTCTTCTTCAACTAAAATACGTAACTCATCTGATACTAGAAGCTACCCTTAGTTTAATAGTGACTGACATGTTTTCTTTCATTCAGTCATCAACTAGACACAATTTTAAAATATTTGGGTCAACATTTTGACAAAATTTATTTTCATCATCAGGGCCTCTATAAGGGCAATACAGAAACAACTAATAGCTTACATATGTATAAACTATATTGAGTGTTTTTGTGTGAGCATGTGTCATTCCATAAAGAATAATAATAATAATAATAATAATATATATATATATTCGTTTCTTACAGTAATTATATAAATTTGTGATGTTATTCAATTTGTTTCTTCTGCAAGTAATAATATTTTGTATATTCTTTTAACACCTGACGCACGTTTCACTGAAAAATATCAGTATCATCAGAGGTTTCTAAGTAAATTAATAACAATCGAAATAATTCTATTAATATAAAATTAACGAATAATCGAATTTGTATTGATTTTAATGTAATATAAAACTGATAATCGATTTATGTCGATTAGTTAACTATTGTTTTAATTTTTATTTTCTTCAGCAGCTGTTTTCTCGTTTATATTTGAAATTTGTTGTTTATATTTTATTCATTTTTATTTTTTAGTAAATTTATAATTTTAAATAGATCGTCTTGTTTTGTTTTTATTTGGGTTTGTTCTTTAATTAATAAATTATTGTTATTGTGTTTGTAAATGTTCAGATTTTCCCAAATATTCATTTTTTGACCTTTTTGTATGTTTTTAATTTTAATTTTATATTTTCAATATAAAAATAAGGACAGTTATTACTAATCAGTACTAGTTTATTAATGTTGAAATAGTTAATAGTTAATCAGTTAGATACAAAAATATAATGTTATAAAACAATGTTGCTCCGGCAATAAATAGGCAATATCTCAAGGTTGGCTAAGTTGATTGAAGAGTTTCTAATTCGACATGGCTGCCATTAATATTTATTTTCTACAGTTCATTCAATCAACGAGTCCTTTTGATTACGAAAAAATAGAAATAAGATGTTAATAAAGTACACTACCTTACATCAATGGTACTTATATACTATTAAAGTTAAATACAATTCGTTTTTTGAGTGTTAAAAAGTGTTTGTTAAAATTTTGTACTTCGTACACAGGTTAAAATTATGTTTACATACCAGTTTAATATTTATTATCAATCAATCCTTGAAAGAAATTTAGTTACCAAGTTCGGAGTGAGAGTTTTTTGTGTTGTGAGAAAAGTTAATTAATTTAGTTCGTAAATTCAGGTAATTCAGATGTACTTAACAAAATCTTGTTGATTTCTGGTGATGAGTCACTTTGTTATTAGTTAGGTTGGGTTGATACGATCATTAATCTTCCATCATTTGTACTTTTTATTTCATCTGGCTTCTTTTTCAATTAATTTGGATTTTTTAATTATTTTTGAATATTAAAATCTGGTTTATTTGCTCTCTTGGGTTAAATAATTCCTTGTTTGACTTCTTGAATCCACATCTCATTAAATTTGGCTGTATTTATTACTATTTTAATTGATAATTCAGTCGAATATGGTTTGGCTTCCATCTCTCTTGATCGTCAATAATGGACGATTATTGACGTTTTATAACGGAATTAAATATAATAACGTTCCGTTGTTATGGCAACTGCCTATACTCTCATTGGTTGAATACATTTATGTCTGTTGTTATAATATTTGAATTTTAATTCAAAATGAATAAATATTTTCTGATGGCTATTATTCTTCTGTCTTCTTATCAATGAATTAGATATTATCATAACTATTTCTATTTTCTTTCAAAGATCATTTTGACATCCCACAAAGCTGGGTTTGTTCATGTATTAAAGTTTTGACAAAATGCTAATATTATATTATTACATTTCTTTCTTATTTTATGTTTTTAATCTAATACTGACATCTTAATATGGTTCACTAATTGTAATTAATGAGTTACTTGCCCTGAATTTTCGAATACAGTAGTTAAATTCTTACAACTTGTTTATTTTGAATTTATACAGTTAGGCATTTGATACGCCTAAGTAGTAATTGGCTATATCTTCTTATTTTACACAAATTAAAGATTATTTTTCATTTACATATGTTTTGCTTGGTGTCACTTATGACTTATTTACCTTTTGAATTAATTTGGGCTGTTTTACAATAATTGAATGTTCTTATTAATTTACAAAATCATTGCTTGTCTGTTATTCTTTTATTTCTTTTTCTGTCTTTACTCTAATGATTAATATTATGTTTGTAAAATTTTATCTCCTTTCTTATATCTATTGCCATTTCTTATAACTTGTTTATCACTTAATATTACTATAAAACATAACACAAAAATTAGGTTTGTGGTCTGTTTACTTTTCAGCCATATTCCTTCTTACAAACTCAACTCTTTTAATTGAACAAATAACAATTTTGGTGAATAACATTATAACACCGTTTATTCTATCTTGATAATCATCCCTTGAATATTTTTATTAACATAGGATGTCTTATTTTCATTGCACTTATAGTACTAGTTTATTATTAATTAACACTATTATATTAGTTGTCAATCCATCTTTTACAATCTGTTTTATTACCTTTGTTTTCTTTCTCTTATGATTGTGAATTGTTTATTCTCTCACTTCTAACACTTACACTGTTTATCACTTTCACTTCCTACCTATCTCTCACTCTTGGGTTTTTATTATTTTATACACAATTTATAGTTAGTCTGTCAACATTTTATGTTTTGGTTTTCTTATCATCATAAGGTTATTAACAACATACATTATTCTGATTAGTGTACTTTAACTAGGATTATTTTATTTAATGCTTGTTACTAGATAGTTATTATTTGTTTGTGCTTTTTTATCATTGGTTTAGTTTATACCTTCTCATTTTATTTTCTTTATTGGGTCAACCACTTGGGTTGGGTCATGGTCATTCATCTCGTCATAGTCATTGTCTTTTCCTTAGTTTAATATAGTTAATTCATTATAGTTCTTCCCTGGTATTGGGGCTGCTTTTGGTGTCATAACATAATGCCTCTCCATCAAAATTGATCATTTTGGTAAAACACTAGCATAGTTTTTTATGAAATTATCAGTTATATATAATTTTTTCCTTTTTCTTCTTGTTTATTTCTTCCTTCTGGTTTCTCTTCTTACTTGTTCAACACCTTTTTATTTAGTTATCTTTTAGATCTGTATTTACTTATTTCCATTAGTGTGTTCTCCCTTTTATATATAATTTCCCTAGCTTTTAGTAGCTGGTTTCATCCATTACTACCTTTTATTCTGAGATCAGAGGAACATCATCTCTGCTCAGTTAATTGATTGCTGGACCTATTCTCAGTCAATCTTAAATACCTTTTTGTCATCCTGTGACTTTCATTAATAATAATAATATTTTTGGGGATTTCCACTTCATGGTTCTTTAGATCATTTTAACTTTTTTCTACTCCTTCTTCCTTCCGCTATTCCTTTGCTATTTTCTGTTATATACTCATACAGTTGATTGTTTTTATTTATTTAGTTGTTAATTTCATTATTTATAACTTTTAAATAGTTTGTTTTTCTTTTCTTCTTGTGATCATTTTAATTATTTTAGACATTTTTTCCTTTCTTCTCCTTCGTTGATTACCCTTATTTTAATTCAGCTACTTATGTATTTGCTTTATATTTTTTCTTGTACCAGTTCTTTTTACTTTCTCTGAATATTCTATATTCTTCATAATATTATTTATTTGTCTTAGCATGCCTTGCTTGGTTTTATATTTGTTTATTTTAATTGATCTCCTTTCTAATTATCTTGTGTTATTAATCCTGGTTTTCATTTTGTTTGTTCATTTTATTTCATCTCATATATTTTCTAAATATTAGTGTAAGTTGGTCTTACTTTTCTTTTTTGAATTTTGTATTTTACATTTTCTGATTAGTTATACATCCTCATAGAATTTCTTGATGAAAATTTGGTTATATACTCCCTTGATCTTTTTAGTTATTGGATTGCTTACTTTATACGTATTGTTGCCATTGTCTTTTGTTACGATATAAGGTCCTACGTATAACAATAATAGTTTCTTGACTATACCTTCGAATGTACTAGGTAGCTCACGATTTTTTATTAAAATTTTGTCTCCTATGTGATAGTTAATTACTTTTGTCCTGTTCAGTGAATATTTGGTTTTTTGTTTCTCTATCTTCTCCATGATCCTGTTATAGTATTTCCTTTCTTCACATGGGTCTTCTGGGTTAGTTGGAAAGTGAATCAAATCTTGTATCTCTCTATGTGGCGTTCTTCCAAACATCATAGAATATGGGGTGTTTTCAATGAAATGGTGGTAACTTATGTTTAAAAATTCTTCTGTTGATATTAAATACTTTTGCCATTCTCTCTGTTTATCATGACAGTATGTTCTTAAAATGCGTCCCATCTGTCTCAATACTCTTTCAGCGGGATTACTGCTGGGATGGTTTTTCTCTCCACCTTTTCCCTTTAAATTGTGTTCCGTGATCTGTTATTATAGTAGATGGTTTTCCAATTTCAGGTATGTATTTGTTTCTAATTATATCCAAGATTTTCTTTGTGGTTGCTCTGTTGATAGCGTATAATTTAGTGTATTTAGTGTAATGGTCAAATAGGATTACTATGAACTTGAATCTGTGCCTCCCTCCGCTATGTGGGAATGGTCCACATATATCAAGAAACACTTTTTCAAGTTTATTATTTGATGTGATGGGTATCATCATTCCATCTTTCCTCTCATTATTGGTTTTAACCATTTGACAGATAGTGCATGTTTTGATATTTCTAATTACTTTTTGGGTTATACTTCTAATAAACATTTCTTCTTCCAAGGCTTTGACTATTTTTAAAGCTCCCATGTGTCCGTACCTGACATGGTAGTCTTTGATTAATTTATTTTCTAGAGATGTTGGAACTACTAGCTTCCAATTTCCATGATTCCCTTTGGTTTTAATAAATAACACATCTTTATGTATGCAATAAAATTTGTTAATAATTTCTTCTGATTCCATCACTCTCCTTCGTATGTTTGTTAATTTGGTATCTTGTTTCTGCTGTTGTACGATCTCATTGACTATCTCTTCCAGGTCCTTTCTATCCTTTAATATATAATACACTTTGGTGATTTTCTCCTTTTCTCCTTCAAATGTTTGATTGTTAACATTTATTCTGGATAATACGTCGGCCGCTACATTTTTTCTACCTGGAATATATTCCCATGTTATGTGGTACTCCTGCAGAGCGAGGATTCAACGGGTGAGTCTACCATGGCTTAACTTACATTGTTTAAGAAATGATATCGATTTATGGTCGCTTCTGACCGTGATATGGTACCCCAGGATATACGTTCTAAATCTACTGCACGCGAACACTATACTTAACAACTCCTTCTCCGTAACGTTATAGTTACGTTCGCAGCTTTTTAGCACTCTGCTGGCAAAGCTGATGACCAGGTGGTGTCCTTCTTTATCCTCTTGATACAATTCAGCGCCCAGGCTGACGTCACTGGCGTCGCAGTTCAGATAGAAGGGTTGCTCAAAGTTGGGATGATGCAGCATCACGGTTTCTAAACATTTTTGCTTAATGAGTGTTAGCACAGCATCCTGTTCGGTTCCCCAGGTCCACTTGCCCTTAGATGAGACTTGTTTTGAAAATTTGGCTGTCAAATGGGAGTAGTTATTCTGAAATTTACAGTAGTAGTTGCAAATGCCTGTTGCAACTGCTTCTTATTTTTTGGGGTAGGGAATTTCTGGATGGCTTCTACCTTTTCTTGGGATGGAGATATTCCCTTCTCTGTTAGATTAAATCCTAGGAATTTTACTTCTTCCGCTATAAACTTGGATTTATCTAGCTTCAGAGTGACATTGTTATCAGAGAGTTTGTTCAGTACTTGTTCTATTCGGGTACAGTGTTCGTCCCAGTCTGATGTTATTAGTAATAAAACAGGTTAATTACCTTCCGTCACGCTTTTTGAAATCCGAAAACAGGATTACTCGAGTTTCGACACATTAAGTGTCATCTTCAGATCCTCGATGAATATAGGTTAAAAATACATTTGTTGATGTATGCACATCCCATCAGACAATAAAAACAACACAAACATAATAACAAAAATACTTAAATAATTTAACACATATTAAAACCGAGACAAAACAGAACGAAAACACAACACACGCGGCCGACGCGGACCTGCGTCGTTCTGTGTTTTCGTTCTGTTTTGTCTCGGTTTTAATATGTGTTAAATTATTTAAGTATTTTTGTTATTATGTTTGTGTTGTTTTTATTGTCTGACGGGATGTGCATACATCAGCAAATGTATTGTTAACCTATATTCATCGAGGATCTGAAGATGACACTTAATGTGTCGAAACTCGAGTAATCCTGTTTTTGGATTTCAAAAAGCGTGACGGAAGGTAATTAACCTATTTTATAGTCTTAAAACGCTTTTGGAGGCAAATACAATGTTTAAGTTATTAGTAAGTCGTCCACATATATAGTTGTGAATTGCAGAGCCTCTTGACCTAGGACTTGGTCCATGCACTTCACAAACACTGCGACGG
Source organism: Magicicada septendecula (assembly GCA_034769895.1). Lineage (NCBI taxonomy): Eukaryota > Metazoa > Arthropoda > Insecta > Hemiptera > Cicadidae > Magicicada > Magicicada septendecula. The sequence goes on from CM068368.1 coordinate 377,199,490, forward strand.
AATTGATGAGGCCGAAAGATAACCTCTTAAATTGATAATTCCTCCTGTCGAAAATGAAGGCCATGTACTGTCTACTGTGTGGGTGCAGCTCTACCTGCCAGTATCCACATACCGTATCCCACGTACTGATGTATTTTATGCCGTAGAATTTTTTCAATATTTCATCAATTTCCCCTGGCGAAGTCCGGTCATTAATAATCATTTTATTTATTTCCCGGGCGTCTAAACAGATTCTGGCTTTACCACTCTTTTTGGGTATTGCGACGATAGGACTTATGTATGGGGATTGGCTATACTCAATGATGTCCTCCTCCATCATTCGATTAATCTCAGCCCTTACTTCGTTCTTAAGGTAGTATGCAATAGGGTAAGATTTTCTATGAAAGTCCACTGGTTCCCGGAAATTGATTTTACACTGGTATCCCTTGACCTTGCCTGGAGTGTTGGAGAAAACGTGTTGGTACTTTTCGTATATTTTTATTAAATTTTCCACTTGTTTTTTGCTTATTTCTTGGTCTGGCCTATTTCTTTGAAATATTCTAATCTCCTCGAGTTTCTTCTCACATAATTCAGTATTGTCATCTTCATCATTTTTTATCATGGATGTTTCATGGTTTCTACAATAATGATTCTTCAAGACTGGGTCTTAGTTCAATACTGCCGGTGTATGATTGCAGTTTACCACCTTTGCTGACCATATTCCTTTTTCTGAAGTTAAAAACACTATTCCTTGTTGTAGGTTTATTATGGCTGAGTATTGTCGCAACACGTCGCACCCTATTAGCACATTGAACGGTAATCCACTTGCTACCAGGAAAATAATTGGTATAGTCATGTTCTGGTTGGTTATGTCCAGTGAGACTTGCTTTCTGACAGTTTTGTTCTGTTTTCCTGTTGCTCCGATAATGATGATGTTATTAATTGGCAATGTTGGTATTGGTACTTTGCAGTTTGATTGGATCCGTTCTAGTTCGTTCTGGTTTATGAGAGAGATGTTTGATCCTGTGTCTATCATGATGATTGTTATCGATCCATTTACTGTGGCCTGTATATAAACTACTTCGTTATTGATTCTTGGCAACTGGTTGTCCTCTTCTTCTAAGAGTTCCTCTCTTATGTTTTTTAAGTAGTTATTGGAGACAATTATTATTTTATTATGATTTTGTCGCATCATCTGTCTTTGTAACCCAAGTGATTGGTCATGTGAAGTGTGGCCCTCGGTTCTCACTGACCTTTTTAGTTTAAATTTTGCGGTTCGTTGTTGGTCCGATTATCTGACTGGTTCGTCGACGTTTCAGGTATTGGCTCTTGTTGGCTATTCATATTATTTTCAGACGATTCAGTGGTCCTATTTCCTTGGTACCTACCATTATTTGATGTGGATTCGTAATAACTGGAGTTTGCCTGTGTATTCGGGCAACACCTCCTCTGGTTTGTCTGATTTCTTCCGTTTATATAATTTACTTGTTGCCGATTATCTCTGGTTCGGTTATCCCCGTTTCCTCTATTGTACTGGTAATTCGGGTTGTAGTTGTTCCCATGGTAATTACTGTTGTTGGGGTGACCGTTTGGACGCTGGTTTGGTCCATTTCCTCTGTAATTGTTGTTGTTGGGATTTTTATTCTGATTGTTCCCGTTATATGGTTGATTAACCTGGTTGTAGTTCGGGCGGTTACCCCTATATTGGTTGTTGTTAAAATTCCAGTTTGGGTTATTTTGGTTGTTATTCTGGGGGTTGTTGTTTGATGGATTGTAGTTCGGTGGGTTACGGTTCTCATTCCATCGGTTGTATTTTAAATTGACCATCCTGTTGCGCTTGTATAGTCCATCATTCTCATGATCTTCTAACAGGTTAGCCATACCTTGTATTGTTTTAATTTGTCCTTGCCTTCTGGTCTTTTGTCGGCATCCTCATAATGGTAACCCAATTGTATTACTAATGATTCTTCCGGGGTTCTTGGTTCCAAGTTACGAACTAGGCATACGTTGCCCAAAAAATATGAAGTTAGGGTGTGTCCTGCTTGTGGCTCATACCTCCCATTACTTATGTCGTTCCTTACCACGTTCTGGGTTGACTCCGACCAATACTTGTCACGGAACTGCTTTTTAAAATCCTAGGTGTTGTTTATTTCCGGTCTTGTTGCCGTCCACCAACTGTTGTGGGTGTCTCAGAACATCTCATCAATCATGCTGCACACTGTTGTCCATCAAGTTTCCCTATTTTTCTCTATCATCTCCTCGACTCTTTTTAGGAACTCCATCGGGTTGCGACGGTAGCTTTGAAAGTTGATCAGCTCCTGATTCTCGCTGGTTATTATGTGCGTGTTGTTACAGGGTTTGTCTCTCAATGTATCTAGTTCTTCCTGCATCTGTCTCTCCCATTGGTTGAGTCCGTTGATCTTTTCTTTATTTTCCTTGACTTGTCCGTCTACTTGGTTGAGGTTGCTATACACTCGTTCCACCCTTTCACTGACATCGGTTTGTATTTCTTTTTGTTTTTCTTCCAGCTTTTTTAGCACTTCTTGCTTGTTCCTTGTGCATTCTATTGTCGTGACTTGTTGAAGTTCGTCAATCCTATTTTTACCTTCCTCCTCGACGTCGCTTATTTTGTTTACTAATTCCTCACGGACGTGTACTACTGTTTCATTTGTCTCGGTGATGGTCTGTTTTATTTCTTCCCGACATTCTACCAACTGTTGTCTTAACTCATCTTTAGTCTTCTCACTATTTTCCTTCAATTGTCGTTGGAGTGTTTCATTATTCTTCTCGATCTTGTTATTCAGTGTTTCCAGATCTTTCTTGATCTGTCTCTTTAACTCCTCACTCTTCTCTTCTAATATTTCTTGGTTTCTCTTCAAGGCTTCATGGTTGCTTTCCATCTTATTATTCAGAGTTTCTATGTCCTCCTTGAGTTGTTTCTTTAATTCTTCATTGTTTTGTCTTAAGAATTCCCTGTCTTCTTTTCTTTGTTATTTAGTTTCTTCCTTAGTTTTCTTATTATCTTCCTTCATTTGGTCTATTTTTTCATCATTTTTTCCGAATTTTTTGGCTATGAAATTCATCAGGTCTTGCATGCTCGGACATCCTTTTGCTTTTTCATGATCGCCCGCTTGTTGTTCCCTTTCATTATCTTGGTTTCTGTGGTTGGTCCTCTTGGGCATCCTCTTCGATTAATTCCTCGATCATTTCCATTTCTTCAACCGGCGTTGTCTCCTTGTCTGTGTCTTCAGTCCTCTTCTTTGGTCTTCCCCTGGTGATCATCTTGTTGTCATTTTTCGTAATCGCCGCTAGTCTTTAATTCTAGGCACACTAGTTGGTCGCCAATTTGTAACGATAGAACTCCGTTGTACTCTTTATATTTATGTTTATAATTATTATGCCACACGCTGTGGTCGTTAATTTGTAACGATAAGATCGCTATAGTCCTGTAAAAGCGTGTTTTATGTGTGTTAGCCTCACACGTTGTAGTCGTTACTTTGTATGTATCTGAGAGTCATGCTTTTTCAAATTTCTTATGCTGACGATGTCCATCGCGAATGCATGAATTACCAGTACCAATATCTTCGCGAGTGTAATCCTTACCTGTCCTTCAATGAGTATGTTTATTTCCCGATAGGCGCCAAATTGTTTATGAAAACAATTAAAAAGTTTAAACTGAGCGGTTGTTCTATGCGGTGATGACCAATTCAAATTACCCTCGCAAACTGGCTGGCATTCGAATCTCGCTTGTAGTTCATCGTGTTGCCAACATCTAAATCTGGCAGACAATTTTACTTATCGCTAAAGTGCACATACTTTATAATACAATTATATAATTACATACATATACCAATACATTATTTATTTATTTCCACCTACCTTTTAACTGTTTTCCCGGGCCAGGATCTTGTCACACGAACGTAGAAGCAAGCATGGTTTACAGGTTAAGTAAATCACTTATGCAACTCATTTTTGGAAGAGAATTAAATTAAAATTTTATTTATTAAACTTTTTAAAACTTCATGTTAGGCTATTTCTCCAAGATTAGAAAATGAAATACGTACATAATAATTTTCTGTTATTCACTCCATGACTGCAACAATTACTATTTTTATCTTATTTTTACATCTTACCTTAATTTAATACAGACAGCCCAGCCTGCTTTCACACACACACACACACACACACACACACACACACACACACACACACACACACACACACACTCAATTTTAGTGCCCCTTATTATTTATTTAACACATTATGAAATACCCCTGCCGGCAACGTGGTGTCCATCCGAACTCGTAGCCTCTCGTTGTTTTCAATTTAGTCGTGTGTCCGAAAGATAATTTATATTGGTTCTTCGCCTACCGAAACTAGCCGCACTTCTTCATTATTTGTTAACTGCACTTGCTGTTAATTTAAGATAAAAATGTTATTTTTGAGCCCTATTTGGCGAACCGCCTGTGCAGGCGAAAGTCTGCGAGGAACTGGGCAGCATCTATCTGTTCCCCACTCCTTGATCTATTTATTGCAGAAGCCGGAAAGCAATGCCTTCTATCTGATCGTCACTGCTGTGGCACATTCAACACATGTGTTTTTGTGTGTTGGGGACATGGATGACATTTGTTAAGCACTGGTTGACGTCATAAAGTAGGTTGGACTTAAACTCACATCCACCGTCCAGGACCATGAGGCGAATAAAACTTTCGCCTCTAAGCCATGTTTGTTTTACTACCGTGGCGTCGTTTGCGCACATGCTAGTGTAGTGTGTTTGTGCGTGGGTCGCACACAAACGTTAAGTTCTTAGAATCGACGACGGGCACATTCCTTGGCAAATGTTTCACAACAGTTATTGTGTACTGTTCCTTGGTTCGTGCAATGCTTTTATTCACCACGTGGCCGTATACACAGATGGAAGTTAAATTTCAAATATTTTATAATAAATCCCCAAATTTAATAAAATAAAAATCCCTCAAAATTCGTCCCGTTACAATACCCCCCCCAATGAGATATCTTCTGTCGAAACAGAAGAAATCTCATTGCCAAAACCCCTAAGAGGACCGGTGAGGATATGGTGCCAACAACCCACCTTGGTTCTTATACTTCCTGGGTAAACAACCCCCCTGGCTCGGCGACTATGGCCGCATCTGAACGAAATTACTGGACTTCTCTATGCGAGATCCCAACACCATAAAATCGAACAGACACGCACCACAGTGCACCTCACCTTCTATCTCATGCAACCCCAAAAAATCCAAATCCCTGGTCTTATATCATGCCAGATCCTCAACCGATATGTTCCCCCTTATCATGTACACTGGGCTGCCTTTAGCAGTTACTGGGCTTTATACACATGCTTATAACTACATCCTATCAAATCTTGTTATCAAATTTATGAGTTTCCTTTAAATTGAAACCAAATCTATATTACCATTAATCTCAAAATCAAAATACAAATCTTTTATCTGAATTGAATAATTTCTTCGTTATTAGTGATACTTAGAAAACAAATAAATGGAACTTTTACTTAAAACATGAACTTCCTTATCCTAACAGTTGCTTATACATATATCCTAAACAATACAATTCAATAAAACCCTAACAATAACACGATCAACATTCAAAACATCAATTAGATGGCAGGCACAAAATCAAAAAAAATTTAAATTTATTAAAATATATTTTTTCTCAATGTTAAAATTATTTAAATTTATTTAAATTATTTAAGAAACAAAATTGGCATCAAATCATACATTTTTTCAAATCCTATTACAATTGTCACTTGTTTCAATTAAATTCCTATTTTTACTATAACTCTCTTTCTTTACCCTTCTCAATCTCCATTAGTTTGGGTGATTTGATTATTTATACTAACTTGATTTACAACTTGATATGTATACATATATAATCTTTCTCCCTCTGACTCTCATATCACTAACAACTTTAACTAACATGACACCCATCTCTATCAAAACATCTATCAAACATTCTCTAAACCCAACTTACTACTTAATTCCATTCGCAACCTTCTACTCTTATATAAAAAAAAAACTCTCTAACCCTTTGTACTCAGGATGTGTGTTCCCCCCCCCCAAAAAGCTCATTCCCTTATGTTGGTCCCTGGATTCTACCTAAGGCAACCCTTTCCGGCGCTAAACGGTCCCTTCCCCTCCCCAAACACTTTTGTTGCGGACTCCTACCACCCCATCCCCTCTTACAAAATTACCATCCCCTAATTACCATTCTCAATACATCACTTCAATTACAACAAAATATCATCATTTACTTATTACCTCAATATATCAATCATTACTACCCCACATCACATATATATTACGCTATATCACATATATTCCCCATAGCTACTGTGTCACCATCAATACTTCTCAAATTCTACATTACATTAATTCACAACAATATTATTCATCTCTATTACCACTTTAAACTCAACTTGGACTGATCTACCTGTCCCAACAAAATATTAATCTCCCAAAATCTATCTTTTACTATCTTTCACAAATCATTTAAAATTCTTAAATATATCAATACCATCATTTAAAATAACATCTTTAGCACATTAAAATCACTATTCAAACATCAGTTATCTTGGAAATTAGCAAACAATTTATACGTGACATTCTACTGCTGATCAGCTGATTTTCTTAGCAAGGTGAATGACCTTACTGCAAACACATTTCAAAATTATACAAATTATATGAAATACATATTTTTATCAATCCTTATATCTAACATACTACACATCAGTGTTTCCCCCTTCTCTGACTCTGGTACAATTAGGTAAACCACCCGCCGGTCGGTCTAGGTATTTACTTGGTTATAACCACATTTCAAAATTATATAGATTACATATTTCTTCAACCCCTATATCTAACACAATGAAATAAAAACATTTATGAGACAGAATAAACATAGTATAATAAACATACGAACACCTATTTATCAAATCGTAATACAAGCATTTACAGTAGTTAGTGCAAAAATGAGTTATCATCTTTAAGTTATAAAATTTTAATTCGTTGCTCACCTGAGCAACCCCTCACCACACACACTATTGTTTTGTTCTGTTGGACTGTGGCGTCCATGTGCGTCAACAAGGACGGCATAGGTGGAGGAATTGACCATCTCCTTGTCCTTGCTTCGGCGTTACATTTGAAAGGTTTAGATATCAACATATCTTTGTTATATAGTTACACGCCCTTAATGCGGGTCTACCACCTGGCTTTGCTGTCCCTACTCGGACAGAGTGGCAGCCGCTGTTCCATAGTTTCCGGGATTTCCCCTAGTTTCACCCCCCAATAATTTCTAGTATAGACCAATTTCAAGCCAGCTATGGTCAAAGGACTTAAATTATGGCCATAGCTGACCGCTAGCCAAAACCACGATTAGTGCTGGTAAGGCAGTAATCGCCTGAAAAGTCGGGGAAATCATCTTTACCTTCATGCATGTTACAACATCATTACTCTGCATGGCACGGCTATTTATCAATATACAATATAAAATTGTAAAAAGGGTGTGCCGTCCATTTTCGCCCTTTCGGCCTCCGATGGAGGTAATACTCCCTGTTACCCCCAACACTCTGCTATCTACTGTGGCACATGCCACCACAGCAATAGCCCACTAATAGCTAACTTAAATCTTTCTATAAACATTATAATGTGAAATTTTCATTAACTCTTTCATCCATCATCATTTAAATCATTCATCACTTTCTACAATTAGATTCCTTAAAATTTTCAAATTGATTATTAATATTTATTTCACATCACCTTTCAGTTATTATTATTTTTTAATTATAGTTTCTATTTAACACAATTATCTCAAATTATTCTCATTATTGAATTTAAAATTCTTTTCACATCTGCAAACATTTTATTCTATTTGATTTGTATTATAAATTTTATACTTACAATACATTATTCACCTACTGACATAAACACAAAATATACACACCATACACACCAGTACTTCCACGTAACCTCTGAAATATTTAACAACAGTGTTATTTCACACCAAACAATTTAACATTTATTTATTAATTACTCATGATCAAATTCAAATCTCATAAAATAATTTAAATCCATTAGAAAACTCAGTTATACAACCTTTAAATCAATCACAAATATTTAAGCATCTTCAAATTATTTTAATTAAATTAATTATTAAAACACATCATTTTTAATTACTTTCACCAATTACAATAACTACAATTCATTTATCATCTTCTTCCAAATTATTTTTGTTATTTGCATAGGCTGCAAAATACTATTATTATTATCACAACAATTATCTACATACACCTTGTTTACCTAACATTTTACAATACACACAATTAAATTCACTAAACATTTATTTACAATTCTTCATCATTAATTATTCAGTTATATCACACTTCATTGTCCAAGGTTGCGAGGTCTGAACCATAAAACAAAATATTTAAATGTCCATCTATTAAGTTTATATTCAGCCTCCATCGTCAAAAATTAGTCTTGGTTTCAAATAACAATTTTCAATTTTATTTACATACATATGGCTATCTTGTGTGTCATAACCATAAAATTTTAGTTCATTCATTTTACCATAATAATCATATACCAAGTCAACATTATTTATTTCTGTCCAGTCTCCATTAGTAATTATATTCAATATCGGGTCAGTTATTTTTTCATCTAACACTTCTTTCAACTCATCATAATCTCTCTTTAATTTATATAATTCTATCTTTTTCTCAACACACAATTCTCTATCTAAATCTCTCTCATCATAACACCATCTCTCACTTTCACCACCATTCCACACAGAGGGTACAAACTTATACAAAAAGGGGAAACAACTCAAATCTTTCACTAATAAGGGTCTCTTGCCCTTCAATAATAACACTTGTGAACACTGGTTCATCACAAATAAGGGGAAAATTTACCCTCTGCCCTACATATTCATCTACTCTCTTTCTCCATTCTTTTTCTAATTCAACAATACTAATTATTACTCCGTTACAACTTATCATTCTCTCACTCTCACTTACTATCTCATTATCTATTTTCAACGTATCACTCTCTGATATTACATTCTTAATTATATTATCATTTTCAATATCGTTGTTATCATTTGTTACCTTATTCTCTAATACCACATTTTTATACATTTGATTTTCTACTGACTCTACCATTTTCTCTATACTCTGTTCTAATCTGTTAAAGCTAGTTTCTATTTTCTCATTGGTATTCTCAAAATGTTTATTAATTTCGTTAATTTGGTTTTTTAACTCATCAAAACTATTCTTTTGAACATCGAATTTCTCACTAAAATTGTGATTTTGAACGTCAAAACGACGTTCTAGTTTATCGAATTTCTCATCAAAATCACTACTTTGTCTATCCAATTTGTCATTCATTTTATTATATTTAACATTGGAATCATTTTGTTGTTCATCGTTTTGTTTTTTCAATTCATTCATGTCCCCTCTTAGTTCACTAAAATTACTACACATCATACTATACAACCGTGTTAGCATATCATCTGTATCAGATTTTTTACTTTGGACTGGCGTTGAATGAATTCCTTCATCCATAATTTTCGACTCAGTCCCACTTAATTCAATATTCATTTGGTTTTCGTTTTCAATGTCAGTTAAGCTGACATTCTCGTTATTATCTGCCATTTTTTGTATTGTAAATTTACTAATTTTCTTAGTTTACATATACTGCTCTTAGACTTACGTACCTTATATAATTGTTACGTACCGTTATTTAACCTTCAAACCATACTCTCATCTTATTTGTAGGTGTGGTTTTTATATTAAATTTTAATTTATAAAAACGGTCCCTTTCGGCTGCGCCATTGTGATATATTTTATCTATTACATACATATACCAATACATTATTTATTTATTTCCACCTACCTTTTAACTGTTTTCCCGGGCCAGGATCTTGTCACACGAACGTAGAAGCAAGCATGGTTTACAGGTTAAGTAAATCACTTACGCAACTCATTTTTTGAAGAGAATTAAATTAAAATTTTATTTATTAAACTTTTTAAACCTTCATATCAGGCTATTTCTCCAAGATTAGAAAATGAAATACGTACATAATAATTTTCTGTTATTCACTCCATGACTGCAACAATTACTATTTTTATCTTATTTTTACATCTTACCTTAATTTAATACAGACAGCCCAGCCTGCTTTCACACACACACACACACACACACACACACACACACACACACACACACACACACACACACACACACACACACACACACACACACACTCAATTTTAGTGCCCCTTATTATTTATTTAACACATTATGAAATACCCCTGCCGGCAACGTGGTGTCCATCCGAACTCGTAGCCTCTCGTTGTTTTCAATTTAGTCGTGTGTCCGAAAGATAATTTATATTGGTTCTTCGCCTACCGAAACTAGCCACACTTCTTCATTATTTGTTAACTGCACTTGCTGTTAATTTAAGATAAAAATGTTATTTTTGAGCCCTATTTGGCGAACCGCCTGTGCAGACGAAAGTCGGCGAGGAACTGGGCAGCGTCTATCTGTTGTTCCCCACTCCTTGATCTATTTATTGCAGAAGCCGGAAAGCAATGCCTTCTATCTGATCGTCACTGCTGTGGCACATTCAACACATGTGTTTTTGTGTGTTGGGGATGTGGATGACATTTGTTAAGCACTGGTTGACGTCATAAAGTAGGTTGGACTTAAACTCACATCCACCGTCCAGGACCATGAGGCGAATAAAACTTTCGCCTCTAAGCCATGTTTGTTTTACTACCGTGGCGTCGTTTGCGCACATGCTAGTGTAGTGCGTTTGTGCGTGGGTCGCACACAAACGTTAAGTTCTTAGAATCGACGACGGGCACATTCCTTGGCAAATGTTGCACAACAGTTATTGCGTACTGTTCCTTGGTTCGCGCAATGCTTTTATTCACCACGTGGCCGTATACACAGATGGAAGTTAAATTTCAAATATTTTATAATAAATCCCCAAATTTAATAAAATAAAAATCCCTCAAAATTCGTCCCGTTACAGGTTTTTATTATATTATACACAATTTATAGTTAGTCTGTCAACATTTTATGTTTTGGTTTTCTTATCATCATAAGGTTATTAACAACATACATTATTCTGGTTAGTGTACTTTAACTAGGATTATTTTATTTAATGCTTGTTACTAGATATTTAATATTTATTTGTGCTTTTTTATCATTGGTTTAGTTTATACCTTCTCATTTTATTTTCTTTATTGGGTCAATCACTTGGGTTGGGTCATGGTCATTCATCTCGTCATAGTGTCTTTCCCTTAGTTTAATATAGATAATTCATTATAGTTCTTCCCTGGTATTGGGGCTGCTTTTGGTGTCATAACAATATATATATATATATATATATATATATAGTAATAGTTACGACTATTGTTATGACGGTCTACTGATCGTCGTATGGTACAATGGAAAATACAATACAAGACACCAATTAAGTCACTAATCACCAGCTTTAATTATCACAGTTAAAGAGTTTGTAATCAACAAGATAATCTCTTACAACAAATCAAATAAAAATTGTTCACATGCAATAATAATGTCAACTAATATAAAACGCAATTGTATTACAATTGCCCCACACAATTATAAAACACATAACACTTCGCCACAATACTACGAACTGCGCCCGAATAAATCGCCACTGAAACTGAACTAAGCGCCGCTGAAGTCTTGTATTTACACCCCGCTGAGATTCTAGCATATTCCATAATATGTGTCTACTAGAAAACACTAGAACATAATTGATTGCAGCCTTGAACACAGCGTGTGTGGATCCGTATGCAGACACAGATGTGTCTGCACTTTTCGGTGTGTGGAAAAGTCTCGTTGCAGACACATGACAAGTGTCACATAATTATTGTCCTACATCTCAAAGTAGCAGCAATACGTATGCACACACACATTTACAGCCAGATTCCACTGGAATAGCCGAGAAACACCTAGTGTGTTCTGTAATATTGCGACAGTACAAATAAGTGATGTACTGAGCATGGAATATAAAAATTTAAATTTACTTAATAAACTGTAAATAATTAATAATATATTAGAAATAAGCATGTTAGGGATTGCAGGCTTGGCTCAGACAAAAATATGAACAGGTGTTTCGACCTGTATCAACGTGCACACACACACAAATGTAACTGAAAGTGTGTACACCAGTATTTTGCTAGTGTGTGTGAACGCAGGTCTCTGCAGGCGAGTTTGCCACCCCAAGATGAATAATTGCACAATTACTGTTTTTCCGTAATTATTCATAAACTAGAATTAAGAATTAAAATCCGAAAGCACCATAAAATGTAAATAAATTTACTAAATACTGTGTACGAAAACCACGCGAAAGTGACACACCGTACAAGTGTAATAGTGAAATAACGGTGTACAAATCGAAAGGGTTAAGTTGCAATGTCCAAAATTACAGTGAACATGTGTTATAAAATTAGTTATAAGATAAGTATAAGAGTATACTTACAGGACTCTGCAATTCGCAGAAATATAAAAAATAGCGAATTTGACAAAGAGTGGGGGAACTGAAGCCAGAGACAGTTTCTAACATGTCGATTTCGTATCACTGCAGGGTGTCGACCAAGACATGGGTATAAATAGGACACACAAGCTACAGTGGTTCTCTTTCTTGAATCATCCACGGTGCAGCGGGAGCTTATGCCCGTCAGCACGGCGTATTTATTTTTTTTCCGTAAACAGTTTAAATTTGCCAGTTACGTACAAATACGTAACTAAGCTGTAAAGACAATCATTTTAATTAATAACAGCACTACTTAAGAAGATCCATTAATGATTCGACACTAGACAAGAGAAGAGTTCCAGAGAGAGAGATACGACGCTGGACAAGAGAAGAGTTCCAGAGAGAGATACAACGCTGGACAAGAGAAGAGTTCCAGAGAGAGATACGACGCTGGACAAGAGGAGAGTTCCAGAGAGAGACACAGCCGACGCTGGACAAGAGGAGGAGAGAGACAGCCGACGCTGAAGGCGAGACGAGGACGAATACCGATGGAACAAAAATGATCGAGTATGATTGACGACAATAAGGTGATAGACAACTTATTCATATCTTAATCATACAAAGAATTCAAAGACAGTTAAAGACATTAATATTTTATTTAAAAATAAGAGCAATGTTTCTTGTATAGTAGAGTTAAAATCATAGATGTTTTAGAAATACGATTAACGTAACAAGAGCTCAAATTAATATGATATAAAATGATTACAAAGCATTTAAATAAAAACAATTAGTATTTGAGAAAACAGTACTGAGAAACAATAACTATTAATAATTCTGAGTACGTTACAATATAGAAAAAAAAATTTAAATATTGATATTTTGAAACATATTAATAGACTGAGTAGTCTAAAAATGAGATTTTTCTTTTATATAATAATTAGTAGCATAGAATATTTAGTCAGTAAGGATGTATATATCTTAAGCCTTACGGCATAATAACAAATAATAACTAATGTTTTAAAATTGAAGTCAATGCCATGTGCACATATTTTTTTATAGTATCAAATAAATTTTAATTACCGTTTCAAGTTACATAGAGTTCTTATTGCAGATACACCTGACACCCAATTTAAATGTTATATTGTTTAAAGAATTTGTCAATCTTGAACGTGAGATCGTTCACACCTATTTATGTGTATGTAACGTTGCATAAATTTGGTGCTCCAGGATCGTGGGGCTCCACAAATTTAAATTAAATTAAATTTGCAATTTGTTACATTGCAATATATATTGTAACATGTCCTCGTCTACCCGGCGTATTCGTCGTCTAGATTTGCTTTGTTACGTCTTTTTTATACTCTGATAGTGTTATTTATTTTTATTTGTTGGTATGTGTAATTCTTTAGTATTGACAAATAAACCACGGTGTTCCTTATTAGGTATTATATCTTCTTACAGGTATTACTATTCAGTTGTTTGTAAAAGGGTAGGAGAGAGAGAGAGAGAGAGAGAGAGAGAGAGAGAGAGAGAGAGAGAGAGAGGGGGGGGAATTCCTCTCTTTGAGTACGATTTGATCGTTTGTTTTTTACGCGCGTTGCATCAGCTGTTTCAATTTGCGAACCAATTACAAGTTATGTTATCCATAATACTTCATAAGTTCTGATGTCGGAGCTAACTTTCTTACTCTTCTCTGCTATTCACTTGTTTCCTGTAACAAAGCTGCTATCTACAAGAAATAATACAATGTCAATTACCTAAAAGAAAGGTATTTATTGATTGAATTTGGTTTATTTTTCTGGAAATTATTACCTCCAAATCATCAGTTTACAAATCGATTATTTTCGAAATCACAACATTTTCGATATACGTTTTTTCATATAACACAATAGATGTATTCAATTATAGTTACTATTAAAATTAAATTAATAAATTATGTATCTCAGGGTTATTTGAGGATTCTTTGAACTATAAGAAAGTCAGAAATGCTTAGTTATTAGTATCATACTTTACAATAATTAATATTTGTTTCCGTAAAGTCTGATTCAACAATTTCGTTTTTTAAACGCCAGAGCGCAGACTATGTATTCACACTGAAGGCAATGGAAAGTAAGATGGCTGCTGTAGATTTATAATGAACCCACGTTTTGACTATTTTTGGTTAATAAAATAAAGTTTATAATGTTCACACTAAGTTTTCTTACGAATTGAAAGATGTTGTACTGTTTCTAGTGTTCGTTACTTGTTGGTGATGTGTAATTTTTTAGTTTATTAAGGTAGGAGATCTCACCCAAGTCGTGATAGTTCAAAATTTTCAGGCCATCAGATGGTAGTATGAATTTTCGATGTTCTTCGATTTTCTTGCATTAATTATTGTGGTTCAACGGATGTCTCAGATGTAGTGGCTTGTGCTGAATTGCTTCATTAATTTAGAATGGTGTTTTTTACGAATTGTAGTTATTAAATTTTTAAAATTTGCTGGACATTATTTTTGGTCATCTACTCACTTGAAATCCAATTTAACAATTAACTCATCTTGTTGATTATGTTACTCTTAGTAACCAAGAAATTGATGAGTTTTTATTGGCTAACCTATTAGTAAATAGGCTTGTTTATTAAGAAGAATGTTGATCGGTCATGTTAGGACCAAATAAAATGTTAAGTTGAGCTGCGACCATGTGGACCGCGTAAAAATGTATTGTATGTCAGCACATATGCCCTTTTTTATAGAAAGAATGAAACTTGGTGTATTATCGCCAGGATGCAAAATGATAAAGATAGTGGACTGTATAAATAGATTTATTAAGTTACTCCAATCTTACACTCAATTCATTGTAATGAGGTTGGCTAATGCTGAAGATTAAATTTTGAGAAGCGATTCGGAAATGAAATTACATTTTGATGCGGCACAAATGTGTGCACTTTAGTTACATCGAAACATGGTGGCCTAAGGCCTAAATTATTGTCGTATGATGAATTGTATGAATCGTATGAATTGAGGCGCGAGTACGCAGCGCTCAATTACATGAGAACAAGTACTAGCAAGGTATTGCTAGTATATTGCAAGTATGCAATATGTATAATGTTGTAAGGCCTAAAGCCTAAATAATTGTCGCGACAACAAGAAATGAAAATAATACCGGCCAAGGCTCGTAGTACTGTCTGTTATAAAAACGAGATAAGAACGATTCAGCAAGCGTACAGATTAGCCAACCTACAAATACAAAAATTACCATACTACTGTCCAAGGCTAGTATTAATTATTATTAGTTCTTCCCTGTTTTGGGAAAAATACTCCTTTATAATGTTTAACTATAATTACATTTAATTTATACAATGTTTCTCTTCACATCTTTACATAAACTTAGATACTTGTATTTTCTAATTTAATGGTTTTTAACTTGGTTTATTTCTGACTTATACTTCTGTAAATGTATTATTACTCTGGGCACTATTTTTATTCTCCACCATCTCTTTACTTTATTTTAATTAGCAATTATTAATTTATTATATAACCCTGGATCCTTCAAACATAAACAAAATAATCTTTTAATCACATTGATACTGCCTTTGTGGCCTAACCAAACAAAACTACAACAACTTATTACTAAACTTATAGTTTATTACTATAGTCCTGCATCTTCACTATTTGTGATTGATGTCTTTTTCAGTTTTTAAAATTTACACATATCATACTATGTCGCACTTTGTACACACCGCACTTTTATGGTAACCTTTAGTACATTGTTTTTTAATTGCTAAAGTGTTTTATGGTACAAATGTTTCATAGCATGACACTTAATCCCTCATTTCTGACTTTTGGAATGGGTAACTACTGACTTTTTTTTTATTAATTATTATTATACAAATACTCCTTTATTTCTTATCAGTATTGATCAATGATTATGTAATGTTACAATATATATTGTTACAAACAAGCCACCCCAATACCAGGGAAAAAACTATGAATCAACTATATTAAATGTTTAAATGAGTGAAAATAAAATGACTATGACCCAACCCAAGTGATTGACTAAATGAAATGAAATCAAAGGAGAAGGTAAATGAAAAGGAAAGAAACAAAAATTAAATGAAATAAAATGCAAAGAAATAGAAAGACACAAATAAATCATAAAGAAAAGGAAACGAGAAATAGTAAAATCAAATGATAATTATTAGAATCAAATAAATAATAAATGTAAATGATAATTATTAAAATCAAATAAAGTAAAGACAACCAAAGTACACTAACCAAAGAAATAGAGATTAAATGTTATAAATAACTCTATAATGATATGAAACTTGTTAACAGTATAACTAACCATTATGAAGTGAGAGATAGATAGATAGGGAACATGATTAAGTGAGAAAAGAGAATTTAATGTTAGGGAATACCCACTAGTAACACTTAAAAACAATAAAAAGGTGCAAAGTGCCAATGTAAACCCCTAAAATAAATAGAAAACCCTAATGATAGGTATAGACACCTAAAAACCAGTGATAAACACTACTGTTTAATGGTGAAAAGTGCTAGATAATAAGAATATTGTTGTTATTAGGATTAAGAGTAATTGTAGATTAGGAATGCCAAAAGTATTCAGGGAAAAAATCCCATGAAGAGTCAAAATATTAGTGTTACCATGGTTAGATAGTAAAGATTAGAA
This sequence comes from Magicicada septendecula, assembly GCA_034769895.1. Taxonomy (NCBI): domain Eukaryota; kingdom Metazoa; phylum Arthropoda; class Insecta; order Hemiptera; family Cicadidae; genus Magicicada; species Magicicada septendecula. The sequence goes on from CM068368.1 coordinate 377,216,673, forward strand.
AAGAAAAATATACTAAAGAATAGAAAAGCAAAATAAGTAAAAACATCCTATGTTCAAAGGGATAATTAGTTAAATAAAGTAAATGGTGTGATAATGTTAGTCACCAAAAAATAAATAAGAATAAACAGAATATAAACAAGATTAGCATAGTAACTGTTAAAAGATTTGTTCAATTAAGTTTATGTTGAACCTTAAGTTTAATTAAGTTTAAGTTTCATTTATAAACCTAACTAAGTTTCATATGTCTAACTAAATCGTTCAGAATCGACTTCGCCTACTTGGGATATAATTGTCTCTCACTGCCAGAGCAAATTTGTTTAATAACAAAATATAATTTTGTACAATACTGAATAACTACTAATCACAATTTAATAAACTAGTACAGAGTTGTAACCACTGTTCTTTATTTCATAGGAAAGTGCATTATATGATTTGTGTATTTTAGCGACGAGCAAAAGTGACGGTAAGCGCTCACGTCGGAAACTAACAGCGAGATTAAGAAATATGCACGTGGCGGGAGTAATTTGAATGTACCATACCATCATAGAACTAACGCCCGATAGTCCTATTTTTTAATTGTTTTCAGATAAAACAATTTGGCGCCACCCGGGAAACACAACCACATATTAAAGGACAGGTAAGGTTCACAATCGTATTGTACTGGTAATTCGAGAGATTGCTACGGACCTCGTCAGCATAAACGTAAAGTAACGACCACAACGTCTGAGGCGAACACACGAAACATACACTTTTACAGAGCACGTACAAAGCTACTCGTTACAAATTGGCGCCCAACGTGGGGCTAGAATAGAAGACTAGCGGTGGTTACAAAAAATTATGAAACACTCCATGATCACCAGGGGAAAATCTAAGGAGAGGACTGAGAATACCGACGAAGAAGAAATGGAAATGATTGAAGAAATGATCGAAGAGGATGCCCAAGAGGACCAACAAGAGGAAATAACCCAAGACAAAGAAATGGAACAGGCGGGTGAGAAAGGAGAAGTTAGAGGAGACCCGAACCTACTGAAATTAATGGAACTAATGAATAGTATGAACGAAAAATTGGACAGAAATAAGGAAGAAACTAATGAAAAAATAGACCAAAACAGTGAAAAATTTAAGAAAATGAAGGAAGAAACTAGAGAACAACTGGACAGAAACAGTGAAGAATTGAAGAAACAACTCAAGGAGGACATAGAACTTCTGAATATTAAAATGGAAAGCAACCATGAAGCCTTGAAGAGAAACCAAGAGATCTTAGAAGAGAAGAGTTAGGAATTAAAGAGACAGATCAAGAAAGATCTGAAAATACTGAACAACAAAATCGAGAATAATAGTGAAACACTCCAACAACAAATGAAGGAAGACAGCGAGAAGACAAAAGATGAGTTAAGACAACAGTTGGTAGAATGTCGGGAAGAAATCAAACAAACCATCACCGAGACGAATGAAGCAGTAGTACAAGTCCATGAGGAGTTGATAAACAAAATAAACGACGTCGAGGAGGAAGGAAAAATAGATTTGAGGAACTTCACCAAATAACAACCATAGAATGCACAAAAAATAAACAAGAGGTGCTAAAAAAGCTTGAAGAAAAACACAAGGAAATACAGACAGATATAAGTGAACGTGTGGAAAGGGTATATACCAACCTTAACCAAACAGACGGGCGGATCAGAGAAAACAAGGAGAAGATCCAGGGAATTAGCCAACGGGAAAAACAAATGCAAGAAGAGCTGGACGCACTTAGAGAGAAACCCTGCAACAACACCCACATTATAACCAGCGAGAACCGGGAGATAAACTTTCGCAGCTACCGGCGCAACCCTATGGAATTCCTCAAAAGAGTGGAGGAACTGATTGAAAAGAACCGGGAAACGAGATGGACAACGGTGAGAAGCCTAATTGATGAGATGTTCAGGGACACCCACGACAATTGGTGGACGGCTATCAGACCAGAGATAAACAGCATCCAAGAATTCAAAACGCAGTTCCGCGATAAATATTGGTCTGAGTCAACACAAAACGTGGTAAGAAATGATATAAGCAACAGGAGGTACGAACCGCAAGTGGGACACACCCTCACTTCATACTTTCTAGGTAAAGTGTGCTTGGCCAGAAATTTGGAACCGAGGATACCAGAGGAGTCATTGCTGGTACAGTTGGGATACCATTATGAGGATGCGGTCTAAAAAGCCAGAAGACAGGGCTAAATAAAAACGATTCAAGGCATGGCAAGTTTATTGGAGGATCACGAGAATGATGGCCAATATAAAAGGAATAGAATGGTCAATCTGAGATACAACAGACGGAGTGAGAACCAGAACACCCGAACTAATAACAACCCCCAAAATAACAACCGGAATAACACAAACCGGAATGTTAACGGCAATCAGTATCGGGGAAACCAACCAGATTACAAACAAGGTAACCAACCATATGACAGGAACAACCCAAATAACAACTCCACCAACAACAACAATTACCAGGGAACGGGACCGAACCAACGTCCTAGCGGCCACCCCAATAATAGCAATTACCACGGCAATCACTATAACTCGAATTACCAGTATAATAGGGGAACCGGGAATAATCAAAACAGAGATAATGTTCAGCGACAAGTCAACTTTATTAATGGGAGGAGCCAGCCAAACCAGAGGAGGTACTGCCTGAACACACCGGCAAACTCCTGGTATAATGCAACGACCTCCAATAATAATCCATTTCAAGAAAATAGGACTACTGAAGCATCAGGGAACAACCTGAGTGTTCGACCAGAACCTATAAATGAAACAGCGACGAACCAGTCCGATAGTCGGGCCAACAATGTGGAACCAGATTTAAACTAACAAGGTCAGTGAGAACCAAAGAACGCCCTTCACATGACTAATCACTTGGGTTACTTAGACGAATGACGCAACGAAACAAGCATAAAATTATAAACATTGTCTCCAGCAACTATCTGAAAAACATACGAGAAGAACTCCTGGAAGAAGAGGACAATCAGCTGCCAAGAATTAACAGTGAAATAGTTCACGTACAGGCCACCATAAACGGAACAATAACCATCATCATGATTGACACGGGTTCAAACATCTCCCTGATAAATCAGACAGAGCTAGAGCGGATCCAAGCTAACTCCAACTTACCAATACCCACATTGCCGATCAATAACATCATCATAATTGGGGCAACTGGAAAACAAAATAAAACAATAAGAAAGCAAGTCTCATTGGAATTAAACAGCCAGAACTTAACAATACCTATTGTTTTCCTAGTAGCGAGTGGACTACCATTCAATATGCTCATAGGGTGCGACATGTTATGACAACACTCAGCCGTAATCAACTTACAACAAGGGATAGTGTTATTAACATCTTAAAGAGGAATATGGTCAGTAAAAATAATAAACTGCAACCCTACACCAACAGCATTGAATCAGGATCCAGGCTTAAAAAATTATTATTGTAGAACACATGAACCATCCATAATTGTAAATGATGAAGAGGATAATAGCGAATTGTGGGAGAGGAAACTCGAAGAAATAAGAATATTCCAAAGAAACAGACCAAAACAGGAAATAACCAAAACACAAGTTGAAAATCTAATAAAAATATATAAAAAATACCAACACATTTTCTCTGATACTCCAGGCAAGATCAAGGGATATCAATGTAACATCAATTTCCGGGAACCAGTAGACTTTCATAGAAAATCCTACCCCATTGCATACTCCCTTAAAAACGAAGTCAGAGCAGTGATTAATAGAATGATGGAGGAGGACATCATTGAGTATAGCCAATCTCCATACACAAGTCCTATCGTAGCCAATCTCCATACACAAGTCCTATCGTAGCTATACCCAAAAAGAGTGGTAAAGTCCGGATCTGTTTAGATGCCCGGGAAATCAATAAAATGATCATTAATGACCGAACTTCACCTGGGGAAATTGAAGAGATTTTGAAAAAATTCCACGGAATAAAATTCATCAGTACATGGGATACCGTATGTGGGTACTGGCAGGTGGAGCTGCACCCACACAGTAGACAGTATATGGCCTTCATCTTTGACGGGAGGAATTATCAGTTTAAGAGGTTACCTTTCGGCCTCATCAACTCTGTCGCAGTGTTTGTAAAGTGCATGGACCAAGTCCTAGGTCAAGAGGCTCTGCAGTTCACAACAATATATGTGGACGACCTACTAATAACATCATTGGACTGGGACGAACACTGTGCACGAATAGAACAAGTGTTGAATAAACTCTCCAACAACAATGAAACTCTGAAGCTAGATAAATCAAAGTTCATAGCAGAAGAAGTAAAATTCCTGTGATTTAACCTAACAGAGCAGGGAATATCTCCGTCCCAAGAAAAGGTAGAAGCCATCCAGAAATTCCCCACACCTAAAAATAAGAAGCAGTTGCAATCCTTCCTGGGTATTTGCAACTACTACCGTAAATTTCAAAATAACTACTCTTATTTAACTGCCAAATTTTCAAAACAACTCTCATCTAAAGACCAGTGGACCTGGGGAACTGAGCAGGATGAAGTACTAACACTCATAAAACAAAAATTCCTAGAAACAGTGATGCTGCATCATCCCAACTTTGAGCAACCCTTCTATCTGAATTGCGATGCCAGTCTGGGCGCTGAACTGTATCAAGAAGATAAAGAAGGACACCACCTGGTCATCAGCTTTGCTAGCAGAGTATTAAATAGTTGTGAGCATAACTACAACGTTACGGAAAAGGAGTTGCTAAGTATAGTGTTTGCATGCGGAAAATTTATAATATACATCCTAGGGTACCACATTACAGTCAGAAGCGACCATAAGTCGATATCATTTCTTAAACAATGTAAATTGAATCATGGTAGACTTACCCGTTGGATCCTCGCTCTGCAAGAGTACCACATCACGTGGGAATACATTCTAGGCCGGAAGAACGTAGCGGCTGACACATTATCCAGAATAAATGTTGACAATCAGACATTTGAAGGAGAAAAGGAGAAAATCGCCAAGGTGTATTATATATTGAAGGAGAGAAAGGACCTGAAAGAAATTGTAAATGAGATAGTACAACAGCAGAAGCAAGATACCAAATTAGCAAACATACGAAGGAGAGTGATGGAATCCGAAGAGATTATTAACAGATTTTATCGTCTACATAAGGATGTGTTATTTATCAAAACCAAAAGAAATCATGGAACTTGGAAGCTCGTAGTTCCAACATCTCTAGAAAACAAATTAATTAAAGACTACTATGTCAGATACGGACACATGGGAACGTTAAAAATGGTTAAAGCTTTAGAAGAAGAACTGTTCATTAAAAGTATAACAAGAAAAGTAAATAAAAACATCAAAACATGCACTATATGCCAAATGGTTAAAACCAATAATGAGAGAAAGGATGGAATAATGATACCTATCATATCAAATAAAAAACTTGGAAAAGTGTTTCTTGACATATGTGGACCATTCCCACGTAGCGGAGGGAGGCATAGATTCAAGTTCATTGTGATTCTATTGGACCATTACACCAAATACACCAAGTTATATGCTATAAACAGAGCAACCACAAAGAAAATATTAGAGATAATAAAAAACAAATACATAACAGAAATTGGAAAACCATATACAATAATAACCGATCACGGAACGCAGTTTAAAGGAAGAAAGTGGAGAGAGGAATTATTGAAATTAAATATAAAAACATAAAACGTCCTTATACCACCCAAGCAGTAATCCCGCAGAGAGAGTATTGAGAGAGGTGGGACGCATTTTGAGAACATACTGTCATGATAAACAGAGAGAATGGCAAAAATATTTAACTTCAACTGAAGAATTTTTGAATATAAGTTACCACCATTTCGTTGAAAACACACCATATTCTATGATGTTTGGAAGAAAGCCACATCGAGAGATACAGGATTTGATAGATTTTCCAACCAACCCAGAAGACCCGTATGAAGAAAATAAATACTACAACTGAATCATGGAGAAGATAGAAAAACAAAAAACCAAATATTCCCAGAACCAAACCAAAATAATTAAATATAATTTAGGAGAAAAGGTCTTAATCAAAAATCGTGAACTACCTAGTACATTCGAAGGTATTAAGGTACAAAGAAACTATTATTGTTATACGTAGGACCTTATGTCATAACAAAACACAATGGCAACAATACGTATGAAATAAGCAATATAACAACTAAAAGATCAAAGGAGTATTTAACCAAGTTTCTATCAAGAAGTTCTACGAGGAAGCATGAACAATCATAAAAATAAAAATTACAAAATTCAAAAAAAAAGATGTAAGATCACCTTACGCTATTATTTAGATAACATATGAGGTAAAATGGAAAAATAAACTACAAAAAATTCCTAAATAGTAAGAACAACCAACTTACTATCATATTTAGAAATTATATGAGATAAAGCAAAATAAACAAATAAAGTGAAAACAAGAATTAATAATACAAGAGAATTAGAAAGGAGACCAATTAAAATAAACAAATATAGAACCAAGCAAGACCTGCTACTAAGACAAATAAATAAAATAATAAAAGAATATAGAATATTCAGAAAAAAAATGAACTGGTACAAGAAAGAAAAAGATATAATTTATAAAGCAAATATACAGCAAGTGGCCAAAGCTAAATAATGGTAATCAACAAAGAAAAAGAAGAAAAAAGATGTCTAAAATAATTCAAATGATCACAAGAAGAAAAGAAAAACCAACTAATGAAAAGTTAGAAATAATGAAGTTAACAACTATGTTAACTCTCTTAAAACAATACAAATAATAAGTCCCTAGTTCTGGGCGACATCTGTTAACTCTCAAACATTACACTTTCTATAATAAATTATTTTTATGTTTTTAATTGTAAATAAAGAAGTACTCACCATACATACGGTGTAAACATGTGGTTTTATTAACAGTATTATTTTATCTCTAGGGTCCAGGGCTTCGTTAAGCGAAAGGCAGAGGTAGTCGGGTTTTCGAAATAACCATTTGCACAACATGTAGCTAAACAACTTGTGATTTATTTTGATTTGCAATATTTAAAGGTTATAAACAAATGGAGTCATTTCTCACCAAAAACAATTAGCAAAATTGCGGCTTCATGACTTCCGCCTCTTTACCATACTTTAACCTCTGTATAAGATTTGCTTTTTTCTTGGTTTTAATCTTTCACGCAAATGTTTTAAAACTGCAGTATTCAATTCAAATTTACTTAAAAAATATATGTATAACACGAACCAACGCCTCAGGTTATTGCTTTTAAATGCTGGCAGTCATTTACTCTCACTCTCTCATTCGTCCATCTCACCTCTGCTGGCAATAATTGACCAGCACACAATTGAACGTGTGTACGCTCTGAGTTGGTAATGCAGACTGAGAACAGGTCATACGCAAAATCTGCGTATGTAGTAGTATATATGACGTCACCGTCTTTTGTTTCTACGGCTAACGCCCTGTCTTATACGTTATTGTTGATACGTCATTATCATTTATTAATGACGACATACATTGCTGGCCAATGAGATTTTATATTGAAAGTCTGTGTTAGTTACTACCACCATCGAATGCACTCTATTCCGCACGTAAGCCGGAGACCTTGGAATCATTCTACTCTGTTGAATATGCGTTGTTGTCTTTTTACACAGGGAAAATTGTCCTACCCATGTATGTGTGGGCAATATAATGAAATACAATAAAATCACAATGTAAAATCTCTTAACCCCATAATTATGACAACAAGCCTTTTTGTACGGTTACAAAACCCCCTCAATGAAAGGTTTTATGTCAAAACATAAAAACTTTCATTGACTCATTCACACGTTTCTAAAAGGATCAGTTCAGATATGTCACCACAACCCCCTGTAGTGTTAATATAAAAGAAATACAATCACTTACCCTTGGTCCCATGATGATGATCGTACCATCTGACCTTACTGGACTTCTCAGGAGAGATCCCAACACCATAAGGCCATTAGGCACTTAACGCTCCTGCTCTGATGCACCGGCCAGCTCAGGACCATGGTCACAACACCACAAAACTCTGAAACATGCAATACAAAATTTTAAAATAGTGACCTTATCTATCTCCATATCCGCAACTGATATGTCTCCTCTTAGATGCATTGGTTTGTGTTTTGAGGCGTTGGTTTGCTTAATATAAAATTCTCAAACAACAAATAACAAGATTTAGGATAGAAGATCCCCTTCTCCTTTTAACATTCCTGCATTTAGTAAAACTCCCTGACTCCAGTCAATCATATTCATTCTCTTTACTCCAAGAAAATGTATTCTTATCTTAAACATAAAACAAATCATGATTTTACAAGCAACAAACACTATCTCTATTAATTTACTTCATATAAAATCAACATATATACCTATTATGGCAAATACTTCAAAACTCTTTATATTTTCTTTACTCAACTTCTTTACACTTATTTTTCTTTACAACAGAATCATCATTATAGACTTGATAACCAACACAAATATCACTATTATTTCTTTAAAATTTAATATTGTGTTATCGTTACTACCCCTGTAGCAACCTCCTGGCCTATTGTACCATCAACATAATAAAACACAATAAAACATTGTACATCATAAAACATTAAACACTAACATTGAACAATTCACATGTAAATAACTTGTATAAAATTTGATAAGACATTATTATTTTTATCAACTCTCTATTCAACTTTTATTATTTAACATTTGTTATATCCTTAGATTCTATAAAAAAAATTTCAAACTTATTATTCACCTTTCAGTTACCTCACCTTCCTACCATGAATTTTCCTTTTTCTAACTGTTTCATCAATATTTATCTTGTTTGGGTGACTCTCTATTATTCACTATTCTCTATCTTATTTTGGCATTTGTCTATCTAACCTTACTACCCCTTTTTTCTACTAACAACCGCTTTGGTGGGTTGAGTTTCAGTAATTGGGTTGTAAGTCAGTTTTGGCTGCGTGATTTTTATTTTAATTACCAACGTGCCGTGCCGTTTCGTTTTTTGTGCCTGCTCGTGGGTGTTTTGCATGCGGTTAACTTTTTAAATTTCATGAATGTTTGTCATTTGCATGCTATCGCACGGAAGCACGTTGGTATAATATGTAGGCATGTGAACTACGAGTTTGCGTTTATGGGTGTAGCTTGTGGGCAGCAGTGTCGTCGTGTGTGCATCGCCAGGTGGGCAGATTTTGTGTCAAAATTTTGCACCTTGTTTTTTGGGGTAGTCGTTTAATTACTGGGTCAAGTCTGGTAAAGTTTGTTTCCGTCCTGTTACGGTTTGCGTCCCACGTGAAATTGTGCGCTACGTGTTTGTGACTGTCAGGCGTAAAGGGAACGGTTTTAGGTTATCCGGATTTCAGAGTGGCCTGCCTTTGTATTTAATTTAATTTTTTGGCATGACTATTACCTTTAGGTGCGATTTATATTTTGCATATGCGATATCCTGTCCATACACGACGCGTTGACCATCAATTTTGGCATTTATTGGGTCCGTTATTGTGTTTGGTTCGGTAACTGGTGAATTGTTGTAAATTGTACTTTGCTGCGTTTTGTGTGTATTTATTCTATTTGGTATTATACATGTTTGTTTGTGGGTGCACTTTTGTGTACCATTATTTTGCACCGTATGTGCTGTAATCTTGTGTAACTTGTGTTTTTGTTGTCGTGCTTTTGCGCTGTGTAAATCAATTTGTTGCGTGTTTAATTTATTGTGTTTGGCATTATTTGCCTGTTGGATTGTGTAAGTTGTATTTTGCCATGCACTAATTTACTTTTGTATTTATCTTGCTCGGTATTGTTTATGTAAAGTAGTTGTGTGAGACGCCTAGTTATCTCGAGCACTGTTAGGCTAAGTCGGTGCGTGATTATTGTTCAGTTTCTAATTCTCTTATTAAGGGTGGTTGTAGGTTGCGCGATTTTTTTAATTCAATATGCCTGCTAAATTGTCGTTGGCAGCTTTTGACCGGACCACTTCGGTGGGAATACTTGCGTTGCAGCATTTGATAAATAAGTTGGAAGGGTTGCCGCAATTGAGAGCCGTGGATCAACATGAAGCCGGTATTTTGGCCTCCAGGTTGTCCGAAGAATATCAGGACCTTCTAGGTAAGGTCGATCCTTACCTATCGGCCGAGTCATTGCCCCAGGGATTGGACGAGGACCACATTTTTGCGGTGGTAGCTCAAATTAAGGATATTTATGTCCGGGGTAGCATTTTAGCGTCCAAACTAACAAAACCAGAGATACCGGTTGGTTCCGGTCGATTTTCATCGGCAAGTGGCGGGCACCCAGGTGTGCTTGTTCATGAGTTGCCGAAGCTTTCGTTACCTTGTTTTGATGGCCAGGCCAAATGTTGGTCCGAGTTTTGGTCAAAGTTCACCACATTGGTGGGCGAAAGTCCTGCCCTCACTACGAAGCAAAAATTGTTATATTTACTGACTCATCTTAAGGGTGAGGCTTATGAGAAGGTTGCCGCGCTTCCCATAGTTTATGATAGTTATTCACTTGCACTGTCAACTCTTAAAAGTCGTTATCACAATCCTCGTTTGGCCGCTCGGGTTTATTGTACCAATCTGCTTCAGTTACCAGCCGCTTCTATGCGATCAGCTGTGTCTATTAGAAAGTTGGTGGACAGCTTCAATGCTAACTTTTCAGCGTTGTCAGCTCTAAACATTGCTGATATATATCAAGCAATATATGCGTCTTTTGTATTGTCTAGGCTGGATCTATCATTGCGTGAACGTTTTGAGGCGTCTGTTACGGACAAAGAGAATCTCCCTGCCCTAACAGAAATTATGACATTTTTAACCGCTATGGCGGAACAGAAAGAACAGGCATCTTTGGAATCGGCTTTACCTGCTCTTCCCAGCACTAGCCACCAGAAAACCCAGAAGGTTTCTTTTTCTAAGGCTACTCCTCTTGCTGTGTCTACGTTATCTGCGGAGGTTATGCAACGGGATGCATCTGGTTCACGTTGCCTTCATTGCGATTCCCGGACCCATTTGCTTCTCAAGTGTCCGGCGTGGCTGAGTAAGGACCCTAGGGCTCGTTTTCAGAGTCTTAAAAATAAAAAATGTTGTCTTTCGTGCCTCCAACATAAACATTCGGGCTGGTGCAAAAATAGGTGCAAAAACTTAAGGCAGCGGAGTCATCGCTTGTTGATCTGTCGAGCACTACTCTGACCGTGTCTCTGCCCCATCCTGCAGGGGTTCTGTTAGCCACCTGTCTAGCAGTCTTGTTGTCTCCGAATGGTGGTTATATTGTAGTTAGGGCCATCCTGGATAGCGCGTCCCATGCTTCTTTCATCACTGAAGCATGTGCATCTCGCTTAAAATGTGCTTGTTTTGACGCTTCGGTAAGTGTCAATGGGGTAGGTGATATTGCCACCAAAGCAAAAAAGGTGTGCCATCTGTCCTTGGAAACTTTAAAACGCGAGGTTGTGGCATCTAACCATGCCTTTATAATTCTTTCTAAGATCTCGTCGGACTCACCTAGGTTCCAGGTGCTGCCTGAAGTTAAGCAGGCTACAAAAGATCTTTTGTTAGCTGACCCTACCTTCGATGTAGCAGCCCCAATTGATGCGTTGTTTGGAGCCGATATTGCAGCAGCTATTCTTATGGGAGAGACTATTCCTTTGGGTGCAGGTTTGCCTGTTGCAGTTAGGACACGTTTTGGGTTTGTGATTATGGGTAGAGCCCCAATTTCACTTAATTGTGCATTGACTTGTGCTAGCGGTCTCACTGGCCTTCCTTTGGATCTAGTATCTGCACATCAGCTTCACTGTCATTTCCACCACTTTTATCCTTCCGTCACAACGTTATCTACGGATATACCAAACCTACTTGAGCAAGTTCATCGTTTTTGGGAGGTCGAAGAGCCTCCAGCTGTACCCCACCAATTATCTGAAGAGGATCACTTTGCTGAAAGGTTTTACATGGAGTCAACAAGTCGGTTGCCATCGGGTCGTTACCAGGTGCGCTTGCCGTTCTTCAAAAACTCTTTTCACATTTTGGGAAATTCCCTTAAGGGAGCCATGTCTCGGTTTTTTGCGTTAGAGAGGAAATTTGCGGCGAACAGTCAGTTTAAGCGCCAGTATGTACAATTTATAACAGATTATGTCGCTCAGGGGCATATGTCATTGGTGTCTGACCCCAATTTTCCAAAATATTTCATCCCTCATCATGGTATCTTTAAAGTTAGAGGTGATACTTCAAAAATCAGGGTGGTGTTTGACGCCAGTATGAAGACGTCCTCTGGGATTTCCTTAAATGATGTGTTATGTGTCGGCCCTAAGTTGCAGACCTTACTGTCCGACGTTTTGACTTTGTTTCGGCGGTTTAGCCATGTTTTTACGTGCGACATCGAACAGATGTACCGCCAAATTGCTATGCATCCTGATGACTCGGCGTACCTCTGTATTTTATGGCGTGAGGAGGTTACCGCCCCACTAAGGGTTTTCGCTTTGCGTACCGTCACTTACGGGCTGGCTTGCGCCCCTTTTCAGGCGTTGTGAACCTTGCAGCGGCTGGCTCAGGATGAGGCAGTTAATTTTCCTGCGGGAGCGGCGGTACTTAGCCGTAATATTTTTGTGGATGATATTGCCGCTGGTGCTGATTCAAAATCAGAGCTTTGCAAACTACAACGGGAATTAATTCTGTTGTTGTCTTCAGGAGGGTTCAATTTGAAAAAATGGTGCACTAATCAACCCGACTGCCTACCTGAATCAGCCGCTCCAAGTGATTCCGTCGTTGCTAAGGATATGGATATTCTGGGTTTAAGTTGGGACCATTTTACCGATTGCTTCTCATTTCCTCCTTTGGCCTGTTGCAGCAATGCTCAGGTTCAATTTACCAAACGTGTCGTGTTATCTCAGATGGCACAATTATTTGACCCATGTGGTTGGCTTTCGCCAGTGATTTTCAGGGCCAAGGCTTTTTTCCAAAAACTCTGGGCTGAGGGCTTGGACTGGGATGCTCCTCTAAGTGATGACTTAAACGATTATTGGAGTCAATTCCTGTCCTCTTTGAATCATCTTCCGGTAGTTACTATTTCCCGGCCATTCTTCCCTAAAGGTGGGCATATTGAAAGGGTAATATTGCATGGTTTCTGTGATGCTTCCCAGTTGGGTTACGCGGCCGTCCTCTATCTGTCCATTTATACTGACTCTGGTCCTCCGGTGGTTTCATTGGTGTCGTCTAAAACTAAAGTGGCACCTCTTAAAACTTTACCAATCCCACGTTTGGAGTTGTTGGGAGCTTATCTTTTAGCCAAACTTGTTCGTCATTATGTTGGCTTATTCTCGTCATGTATTCAATTGAGTCAAGTTTTCTTATGGACGGACTCGATGATTGTCTTGGATTGGCTGAATATGCCTACTTTTAAATTGAAGACATTTAGTGCAAATCGGGTGGCTGCCATTACCAAGTGGACCGATACTAAATCTTGGCGTCATGTTCATGGTGTTTCTAACCCCGCTGATTTAGCCTCTAGAGGTACGTCACTCTCTAGCCTCCGGTCGTCGACATTGTGGTGGTCAGGGCCAGATTGGTTAAAGCTTGATGCTCTATGCTGGCCCCCTATTAATTATCACCCGAATCACAACGTGCAAGATGTTGCCTTGGAAACCAAGGTCTCTTCGTTTCTCACTCAGGAGCCCCGGGTGGAATTGTTTGAGCACTTGTCCTCGTGGCCCTTAGTGGTGGGGGTTACCTCAGTCATCTTAAGGTGGGCTATGCCTTCGCAGATTGAAGCTTCCACAGCCATGGATGGGAAGAAGTTGGCTGTTAAGTATATTTTACGCTACATTCAGCGCAGCGTGTTTGGACAGGAGCTCGCAGCTCTTCGTTTAGGTAAGCGGCTCCCGGTCCGCATTCAGCGCCTGGTCTCGTTTATAGATGATTTTGGCCTCATTCGCGTACGCGGTCGCTTGACCAACTCTGCGGTTACTAGAAATCGTTTTCCGATTTTACTGCCCAAGCATCACCACCTAGTAGGGTTGCTAATTCATCACACTCATGTGTGGTTAGGTCATGCTGGGCCCTTGCAAGTTCAATTTCAGCTTGCCCAAAATTATTGGATTTTGTCCGCACGTCAGGCAATAAGAACTATAATTTGGAAATGTCTTCCTTGTTTCAGGGCGCGTCCTCGCCCCACCAACCCGTTAATGGGGGATCTGCCAGTTCCTAGGGTTAATCCGGCACCTCCATTTTATTCTTCCGGCATGGATTATGCTGGCCCCTTTTTGGTACGGGCCTACGCGGTTCGGAAGGCACCTATAGTCAAAGCGTATCTCTGCATTTTCATCTGCTTAGCCACTAAAGCAGTTCACTTTGAAGTGGCTATGGATCTTTCAATGCCCCAGTTTATTGATGTGTTGAGGCGGTTTATTAGTCGCCGTGGGGCTCCGAAAACACTGTATTCGGATTGTGGTAGGAATTTTGTGGGGTCGCGCTCCGAACTGAAACGGGAGCTCAAAAATGTTCTTTCCAATCCTGACCAGTCAGCTCAGATAACAGCTTTTGCTGTTGACAATAACATTGAATTTAAATTTATCCCTCCGTCTGCCCCTCATCAGGGTGGCTTGTGGGAACGGGCTGTCCAGTCGGCCAAGTTTCACATGAAACGTATGATTGGGACCAGGTCGCTGACCATAGCAGAATTTTCGTCGTTATGCATTCGCATTGAGGGAATCTTAAATTCCCGTCCTTTGACTGCCCTATCCTCAGATCCTAGTGATTACCAGGCTCTAACGCCTGGTCATTTTTTGGTTGGCCGCCCCATTACCGCGCCCCCGGCAGCTGAAGTCTCATTAAATGAAGGGACCGTCCGTCATTACAAACAAATTGCCGCTTTGCTCCAAGCCTTTTGGAAAAGGTGGCGTTTGGAATACTTGACGGCACTTCATGCCCGATCGAAGTGGTCGTCTAAGTCAAGAAATTTAATGGTTGGGGACCTGGTGGTTATGGAGGAACAGAATTCTCCCCCCCTGATGTGGCCTCTTGGCCGAGTTTCAGCTGTGTTTCCGGGGAGCGACGGGGTTGTTCGTCGCGCTTCAGTTAAATCCTCCACAGGTTCTTTTGAACGACCGGCTATTAAATTATACCGGTTGCCCATATCTTCTTGATTGGGTTTATCTTGTTTTTTTCGGGTGAGCAGAATTAATTTCAATGATTGTTGTGGACTTACTGGACACTTTGCTGGGATTTCCCAGGTGATCCCTTCCAGCTGTTGTCCGCAGTGAATTTTACATTGATGAATGTTTCTGGCATGGCATTGTGCCAGTTCATTGGGAGTTATGGATGCTCAACAAATCAACAACAAAAAATAAGTAAAAAAAAAAAAAAGTAAAAACTAGGGAACTAACTAAGTTGATTTGCTGAGTTTTACATTGTGTTTGGCTGGGCCATTGTTTATTGTATGCTATTGGGTTTTGTCTGCTCTACCCGAACATTTCGGATTGCTCGCCTGGTCGATGCGCCCGCGGCGGAGTTATTCGGCATGGTTTTCTGATTCATTGCATGTTTTGCCTGTTTTCTGTATGTTTGTATTTTCTTGTGTTTGCGTGTGACCCCCTCCTATGTTGGAGGGTAATTTTCAGAGAACGTTCCTGTTCACCAAAAGCCAAATTTTTGTACTGCATTTTTGGCCATGTCTTTTGGTGTAGTTGGTGGTTGACCCATTGCGGTCAACGGGGGCCGGTGTTCGATATTTCGGATCAAACCGGTCATTCTTTTCATTTTCCGAGGTTGGCACTATGGCTTTGTAGAGCTCATACCTGCACGTGAACTTTTAGCTCTGTCGTACGCCAGCCATCTCAGTGTCAACGTCCACGAGTCGGGCCCTCCTCGGCAGGTAGAAATCCGTGCATTTCACCCATCCTTATCCCAACCAGCCTATCCTGCCTTGAGTGTCAGGATCAACCCAGTCGTGAGATACGGTAAGTCATTTTTATATTATTTATGTCTGATTAGCAATTCTGCATGCTGCTGCTTTGAGCTCTACAGAGGCTATTAAATTATCAAGTGTGAAAGCCGTCTTACTTTCCATCTTTTAAACTATTATCTCACATCTCTACTTATCTTAAAAATCTCTATTTCTCTCTTTCTCTCACCATATGTCTCGCTTTCAATATATCTCTCTCTACCACACCAAGCTACATTCTCTCTTTCTACATTTGCAGGGGACACTAATTCACAACTATTGCACCACCTGTGAAGTGCACTAAAAAAACCAAGGACAACTTTATTTGTAGACCATATGTCTCCCAAATATACATCGAAGGCACTCTCGTCCTTCCTAAAAACATGTGAAGTTTTTACTTCACCCCCTACTCCATCATTAAGGAAAAAAATCTACCCCTGCAACTCTTTTACAATTATATTCTCTTTAACCCTTCAAAACACACTATCATTCCATCATTATCATATTCTATTCCCCATAAAATCTCATTATCACTACCCCTGTTTACATAATCATTTTCTAATATCGTACTTTTATTTTATTATCATAATTTTCTGCCCCACTTACCTTGTCATCTTTGTTCATATCTAATTTGTCTATTACTTTCTTATTTTCTAACTCTATCTCGTCTAACCGTGCATGCATCTCATTTAATCTTTTATCAATGTGACAATTTTGTTTCTTAATTTCTTTCTTTATATCGTTAAATTGTTCATCAAACTGGTTTAATTTATCATTAAAATTGTCTAATTTTGTATCGAACTGGATACTCTGTTCGTTAAAAAGTAATTTCATCATTCTTATTATATCGTTCTCCTCAACTCTTTTTGTTGGGGCTGGTGTTGAGTGGATACTGTCACCCATTATTTCTGATTCTGTTTTACTTGTTTTGTTATTATTTGCCATTTTGATCGTATTAACAATAAATTTTATTTTTAGTAGTTGTTCTGTATTTTATTCAAACAATAACATAACCTATACTGTTAACCTATGTTGCTTCTGTGTTACGTATATTTCGCTACCCGTCTGCCTCTGCTCTTTGGCTTATTTATATAATGTAACTTTTTATATAAAGTCCCAGTTCAGGGCGGCATCTGTTAACTTTTAAAAAACAATACAAATAATATATCCCTAGTTCTGGGCGACATCTGTTAACTCTCGAACATTACACTTTCTATAATAAATTATTTTTATGTTTTTAATTGTAAATAAAGAAGTACACGCCATACATCTGGTGTAAACATGTGGTTTTATTAACAGTATTATTTTATCTCTAGGGTCCAGGGCTTCGTTAAGCAAAAGGCAGAGGTAGTCGGGTTTTCGAAATAACCATTTGCACAACATGTAGATAAACAACTTGTGATTTTTTTTGATTTGCAATATTTAAAGGTTATAAACAAATGGAGTCATTTCTCACCTAAAACAATTAGCAAAATGGCGGCTTCATGACTTCTGCCTCTTTACCATACTTTAACCTCTGTATAAGATTTGCTTTTTTCTTGGTTTTAATCTTTCACGCAAATATGTTTTAAAACTGCAGTATTCAATTCAAATTTACTTAAAAAATATATGTATAACACGAACCAACGCCTCAGGTTATTGCTTTTAAATGCCGGCAGTCATTTACTCTCACTCTCTCATTCGTCCATCTCATACATTGATTGTTATTACATATCTGATTAATAAAATTTCTGAGCTCATATTAATATTTAGAATTTTGAATGTTAGGACTTCCCTGAATTGTAGTGGTGATGACGTTCCTCAGACGTTTTCCATGATTGGCGGCAGATGTTCGGCCGAAATTTGTGATCTGTCAGTTTTCTTTTGGTTTCACTAAATTTTGCTTACTTCATTTTATAACTGTGCACTGACTCTAATTGTATGTTCTGATTACATTTTTACAAAGTTTTCATCACCTCTGCTGGCAATAATTGACCAGCACACAATTGAACGTGTGTACGCTCTGAGTTGGTAATGCAGACTGAGAACAGGTCATACGCAAAATCTGTGTATGTAGTAGTATATATGACGTCACCGTCTTTTGTTTCTACAGCTAACGCCCTGTCTTATACGTTATTGTTGATACGTCATTATCATTTATTAATGACGACACACGTTGCTGGCCAATGAGCTTTTATATTGAGAGTCTGTGTTAGTTACTACCACCATCGAATGCACTCTATTCCGCACGTAAGCCGGTGACCTTGGAATCATTCTACTCTGTTGAATATGCGTTGTTGTCTTTTTACACAGGCAAAATTGTCCTACCCATGTATGTGTGGGCAACATAATGAAATACAATAAAAACACAATGTAAAATCCCTTAACCCCATAATTATGACAACAAGCCTTTTTGTACTGTTACAACTAAATAAATAAAAACAATCAACTGTGTGAGTAGATAACAGAATATAGCAAAGGTACAGCGGAAGGAAGAATGAGTAAAAGGTTAAAATGATCTAAAAAAACCATGAAGTGGACAATCCCCAATATATTATTATTAATGAAAGTTACAAGATGACAAAAAGGTATTTAAGATTGACTGAGAATAGGTCCAGCAATCAATTAACTGAGCAGAGACGATGTGCCTCTGATCTCAGAAAAAAAGGTAGTAATGGAAGAAACCAGCTACTAAAAGTTAGGGAAAAAATCATATAAAAGAGAGAACGCACTAATGGAAATAAATAAAAACAGATCTAAAAGATAACTAAATAAAAAGGAGTGGAACAAGTAAGAAGAGAAACAAGAAAGAAGAAATAAACAAGAAGAAAAAGGAAAAAATTATAACTGATAATTTCATAAAAAACTATGCTAGTGTTTTACCAAAATGATCAATTTTGAAGGAGAGGCATTATGTTACAACACAAACAAGCCATGCCAATACCAGGGAAAAAACTATGAATCAACTATATTAAATGTTTAAATGAGTGAAAATAAAATGACTATGACGAGACAAATGACTATGACCCAACCCAAGTGATTGACCAAATAAAATGAAATCAAAGGAGAAGGTAAATGAAAAGGAAAGAAACAAAAATTAAATGAAATAAAATGCGAAGACATAGAAAGACACAAATAAATCATAAAGAAAAGGAAACGAGAAATAGTAAAATCAAATGATAATTATTAGAATCAAATAAATAATAAATGTAAATGATAATTATTAAAATCAAATAAAGTAAAGACAACCAAAGTACACTAACCAAAGAAATAGAGATTAAATGTTATAAATAACTCTATAATGATATGAAACTTGTTAACAGTATAACTAACCATTATGAAGTGAGAGATAGATAGATAGGGAACATGATTAAGTGAGAAAAGATAATTTAATGTTAGGGAATACCCACTAGTAACACTTAAATACAATAAAAAAGTGCAAAGTGCCAGTGTAAACCCCTAAAATAAATACAAAACCCTAATGATAGGTATAGACACCTAAAAACCAGTGATAAACACTACTGTTTAATAGTGAAAAGTGCTAGAGAATAAGAATATTGTTGTTATTAGGATTAAGAGTAATTGTAGATTAGGAATGCCAAAAGTATTCAGGGAAAAAAATCCCACGAAGAGTCAAAATATTAGTGTTACAATGGTTAGATAGTAAAGATTAGAAAAGAAAAATATACTAAAGAATAGAAAAGCAAAATAAGTAAAAACATCCTATGTTCAAAGGGATAATTAGTTACATAAAGTAAATGGTGTGACAATGTTAGTCACCAAAAAATAAATAAGAATAAACAGAATATAAACAAGATTAGCATAGTAACTGTTAAAAGATTTGTTCAATTAAGTTTATGAGAAGGAATATGGCTGAAAGGGGTATACAGACCATAAACCTAAATGTTGTGTTATGTTTTATAAATAATAGTAAATAATAGACAAGTTATAAAGTAAAGAGATAAATCCTTACAAACCTAATAATACTGGAAAAGCAATTAGAAAATAACAAACAAGCCATGATTTTATAAAATAATGAGAACATACTGTAAAGGTACTCGCCTTTTACCCTTTTATTTAATAAATTACACTCATCATAAAATAATACTTACCGCTGCCAGAATTTCACTTACCGTCATGGTCTCCGTAAAACTTGTCTTTTGAAACTGCCCAGGTCGCCACGATATTTTTTCTAAAGGTTAAATATCGAAACCTTCTACACTCTTGCCCTTATAAAAATCCCGCTATCTGACTGTAATAAAATTTCAGAAAACCCCCGATTTACGTTAGACGAGTTATCGGCACAGAAAACTAGGAAATGGTTATGGCGTAATAACTAGACTAACACATTTTTGTGCCGTGACATAAATAGTTTTACTCCTATTAATTCACCAATTATTAACAAAACACAAAAAAAAAACAAATTTTGAAATATATGTACGTATGTCTTATTTCTAAATATACCTCTTACCTTAACCTACACAGCCCAGCTTGCTCACTCTCACATTCATACTAATTTATTTCCCCATTCTTTTAGTTTTAGCGCTTTTGAACAGTTACTACACTTAGAAAATTTAATATAAGGTTGCCCGGCTACTTCTCTGTTTCCTTGTTCACTCACGTGTTGCACTCCGGAAAGTCGTTCAAAGTCCGATATTCGGTTCTCACTATTGCCTGTTTTCGGTTATACTCATCTTACTGAACACTTTAAATGTTCGGGTTGTTACTTATTACATTTAAAAATTTACTTCTTGCACACGAGACTCGGCTTGCATCTGGCCGCCGCCGCGGCCATATGTAGACTCACTTATTTCATGCGGACGGATATTAATGCCTGCCGGCGAACAGATTTTGTCGTCGCTCACAGCCTGAGTTGTTGCAGATTAGTGGCTATGCCCATGATACATAGCAGTATTTTAGTCCTGTATGCCGATGATATTTAGGCGCCTATGGCTTGACGTCACAAAAGAGGCAGGACTTAAATATTTCATATCCATCGCCTTAGTCAAGGAGGCGACCAAAAATTGCTTTTTAGCCATCTTGAGCTTCACAAGTAGCGTCACCCCGCGCCCCTGGATGTATAATGCGTATGGGCGCGGTCACACACACAAACAAAGTTCTTGGAAACTAAGGTGGTTCGGATTCTTCTACCGATTGCACAAAGTGATATTGCGTTGCCGCTTCGTTACAACACTGTTCTTTCCACGTGGTCTGGTCACCGTTGAAATAAACTTTACACATATTTTTATAAATCCCCAAAAATATGAATAAATAAAACACCCATAAATTTGGCCCGTTACAATACCCCCTCAATGAGAGGTCTTCTGTCGAGACAGAAGAAATCTCATTGATAAAACCCCTAAGAGGACCGGTGAGGAACTGGTGCCAACAACCCCCTTTTGTTCTTACACTTCATGGGTACACGACCCCCCTGGCTCGGCGACTATGGACGCATCTGAACGAGATCACTGGACTTCTCTGTGCGAGATCCCAACACCGAAAAATCGAACAGACACGCACCACAGCACACCTTACCTTCTAACATGCTACCCCAAAAATCCTCAATCCCTGGCTTAGATCATGCCAGATCCTCAACCGATATGTTTCCCCTTTTTCTGCAAACTGGGCTGCCTTTAGCAGATTAGCAGATACTGGGCTCACACACACATACTCACATTACATACTGAAAAATTGAAAGATTCTTTGAACATTTATTCAAATTACAACTCATTAGCTGTTTTCATTGAAAATCAAAACACAAATTTTGTATCTATACTGAATTATTCTCTTCATTAGTTTTTTGTTGTTAAAAATTTAAATCAATTGAACATTTCTTAAAAATAGGAATATCCTTAACCTAATATGTGATTACACCTAGAGTCTAACAATACAATTCAATAAAATAATTCAATAATAATAAACACGGTTAGGACCCCAGGACCCAAACAATAAAATAATCAAAGTTTACAAACATCAATTCGATGGCAGGCGCAAAATCAAGAAATTTTTTTTTTCAAAAAAATTTTAAATTCAAAATTTCCAAAAAAAAATTTCAATTCAAAAACTTTAAATTTATTAAAATATTTTCTTTTCATATGGAAATTTTCGTGTCCCTGTTCGGGCGCCATTGAGAAGCTAGTGATTTATTATAAAAAAATTATTAAAAATAATATACACTCCTCACAACTCTTACCTTTCTCGGGTCCAAAGTTCTTAGCACGAAGTCGTGAAGAATAAGCGTGACTTAGGTTAACATTATTCAAGAAATCATACTCTCAATTATATTCAGAAATAGCTGTATTTATTTACTCATTCTTTGACATTAAATTTTATTGTTGTACTCTTTCATTTAATCTCAAAAACTAACATTGATCTTTTTTATCATTTTAAAAAAAAAACGTATGTCCACCAAACATAGTAGTTTATCTATTCGGATATACTGTGAAGATTCATTATTTTTGAATTGTCTTTCTCCGAGAGTTATTTTCCAACCAATATAAATAACTGCTACATATTCTCTAGTATTATTCTTTACTGAAAAAAATATAAAGTTCTAAAAGTATTACTTAAATTCTAATTTTGAGACGACCCAGCAATGCTCACACTCGACACTCACGCATTTTTTTTTAATTCCCCATTTTAATTATTTATAACCCCTTTATAAAATGACATAATTACATTGATCGAGGATTACCCAACCGGCGTCGTTCCTCTCGTCATCATGCATCGCGTTGTCCGTATATGTCCGAAAGTTTGTCTTTTTCCCTTCACCACATTTTATTTTAGATTCGTTCACTTCACTGGTTCCGTTCTGATTTACCGCTTTATTTTTTTATACAATTGTTACAGGGTCTCACTGGTTAGGTCGGCCGACACTAGTTACGCTCAAGCAAAATGTTTATATGACCGCGCGCGGCCGATATTGTTAGTCGACTGGGCAGAGAGCCTTGTCTGACGATGTTACATCCGGGCGGGCATCACTGCCTTACTGGCAAACAAATTTCATCACCGTTCACAGCCTTCGTTGTCGAAGTTTTAGTGGCTGTACAGGTAACACGTGTGTTTTTCTGTGTGTTGGATGTCGACAAAATTTTCACTGCCTTTATTTTCATCACATAAATGGGTGTGGCTTACAGTCATGTTTCCGGCATGTTGAAAACATGTGTTTGACAAAATCGCATCAAGCCATGTTTTGCGCCTGTCGTCTAGCGTGGGTTAGGCGCTCCACAGATGTTGGTGCTTGCTCATTTGTAAGTGGTTGTCACACAGCCGCAAAGTTCTTAGAATCGTGACAGTCGACAACATGACATTCCTTTATAAATATTTTATAACAGCTATTGCGTACTGTTGCATTATTTAGACTGCGAGTTAGATTCAACCAAGGACTGGACACACATATGAAGTAAATTGTGCCATTTTAATAAGATCAGAACCAAAATTAATAAAAAAAATAAAAAAACCTTCTATTTCGCCCCATTACAATACAATTATTATAAAACAAGCCAAATCAATTCCAAAAGTAAACAAATCATTTGTGACACAAAACAAAACATGTATAAAGGTAAAATAATATTTAATTTATGTAAAATAAGAAAATATAGCCAATTACTACTTAGGCCTATGAAATGTCTAACTGTAGAAATCCAAAATCAACAAAGTATAAGAAATTAACTATAGTATTAGAAAATCCAAGGCAAGTAACTAGTTAATGATAATTAGTGAATCATATTAAGATGTAAAAGTTAAATTAAGGACATAAAATAAGAAAGAAATGTAATTACACAATATTAACATTAATGTCAAAACATTAATACATAAGCAAACCCAGCTTTGTGGGATGTCAAAATGATCTTTGAAAGAAAATAGGAACAATTATGATAAAATCTCATCCATAGATAAGAAGACCGAAGAATAATAGCAATCAGAAGATATTTAGTCGTTTTGAATAAAAATTCAAATATTATAACAATGAGCTTAAGTTATAGACAGCCAATGAGAGTCAATCAGTTGGTTATTATTCCATTAGAAACTGTTAGTCCATTATTGAAGCTTGGGACGAATAGACGCCAAGCTGTAAATGACTCAAATTTTAATTTAAAACAATAAAAAGTAACCAAAATTACTAACATGAAGAACCAAGCAGTCTGATGAGGAACTAGTCCATTCAACCGAGTCCACAGACCAGATTATTAAATACCAAATTAATAAATTTCGATCAACTTATACGAAAAAGACGCCAGGCGTAATTAAATCCCAAAATGATGGAAGATTGATGACAAAGGGACCCGACCTATTTCAATTGAATAACTCTTCAACATAATTCAACCGATTTGATAAGTATTGCTGAATTACCCGAATTAAAGGAACAAAATTATGAACTTTTTATCACAACACTATTAACTCTCACTATGAACTGATAAGCAAATTTCTTTCAAGGATTAATTAAAAATAAAACACTAAACTTATATGAAACTAGAAAATAACTTGTATAAAAATTACGAACTTTTGACACACACTTTTTAACACTTCAGGAACAAATTGTAATTACACCTTATAGTATATAAGTACCAGCAATGTAAGGTAGTGTACTTTATTGTAATCAAATTGATATTTTTTCGTTATCACAAGAATCCAGATTTATGGAACGAAATTAAAAATAAACATTCAGTAGACGCCATGTCTAACTAAATCGTTCAGAATCGACTTCGCCTACCTTGGGATATAATTGTCTCTCACTGCCGGAGCAAATTTGTTTAATAACAAAATATAATTTTGTATAATACTGAATAACTACTAATCACAATTTAATAAACTAGTACAGAGTTGTAACCAGTGGCGGCTCGTGAGTAATGAAATGGGAGGGGCACACAGTGGGGAGGATCTAAGATGGGCCACCATTCGCGGTAATTAGTACTTAGGTAAAAAAATATAGAATGTCTTACCTGGTATTTCACTTTTTGTATAACAATTCCATTCTCCTGTTTTTAGATGTAGCGAATTCCTCTATCACTTGTTTGTTGAAATCTTGAATTCTATGACTCATTTTTTTTTCTGTGGATAGCATAGCCAAGCATTCAGTCTATCAGTGCCCATGGAATTTCTTAAAAATGTTTTTATTGTTTTCAATGTAGAAAAGCACTTTTCACTTTCAACAGTTGTCATCGGTATGGTAACAATTATCTTTAAAATAGTCACACACTCTGAGAAGGTTCGAAACATGTTATTATCAAGGAAAAACTGTAATAAGGGTGTTGCACCAGAAGCAATACGTAAATCTTCATGACTGTATAACACTTCTAGTTCGGTTCTCAGTTTCGGACCATTTATTGTGGGATAAAATTTAATTGTAGTCTGAAAATCATTTTCCGGAAACTCAACACAGTACTGTGGGAACTTTTCAACTAAAAACAATTTGGAAACACATAAATGATCTGAAAATTGAAATCTTTCATTAATATTGTTCACAATCTTATCACATACTTCCAAAGCGGCCACACGGTTGCTCCTATTACTTAATTGTTCAACACACTGTCTCTTAGTCACAGGCTCACTTACAGACACTTCACTGTCTTCATAGGTCTTACGAATATTAACCACTGCACTCACAAAATTTTTAACAAATGTTCTCATTTTTATTGCATCAATGTTTCTTTGTTGAACGCAATCAGAGAAAATTGCCACATGAGGCATAATTTTGTGGAAAAAAGGCAACCAGAAAATGAACTGAGGATCCCTCAAAGTTCGTACAAATCCTGCAGCCTCGCTAGAAGCACTTTTGTCAGAAATCTCTATGTCCCTAATGTGTTCAAAACATTTTATTAGATTATCTTTATGTTCAAACACAGTATTAACAGCCCTGTGTTGAAAGTACCATCTTGTAGGAGGCACAGACCCAATTTTTTTTTTTACAATTTCTACTAAATAATCCATCCTCTTTCGAGATCTTGAAAAATATGGTCCTATTCCTTGCAGGTCTTGAAAAAATATTCTTTTTAATTTAAACATTTTTCTTGCCTCCAGAAACGGTTAAGACTATAAAATAGGTTAATTACCTTCTGTCAGCGTTTCTTAGAATCCTTTACGGGATAACTCGAGTTTCGACACCGATGGTGTCATCATCAGATCGGATATGAATAAGGTTAAAACATTAAATATCACTATTGTTTGACGACTCGGAACACTAAGTTTCTTATAAGTAAAATCGTAAAGATTTACATTACAGCCTAAATCGGCTTTCACCTTTAGAAGGCTTCATCAGAGGCTGCCGTAGGTAGCACTGTCCGTCTTGTTGTTGGCGACGGGATAGATTTTCGAAAGATCGATGCTGTGTGTGTGTGTGGTGAGATGTGTTCGAATAATGCGTGCGATTTGAATAGTGTCTGTTCGTTTAGGATGTCGTTTTTATTTGTTTTTGTGTGTTTGTATATTTCTAATTGTTCTAGAGTGTCTAGTTTTCAGCCTTTTGTGTGTACGTGTAGAATGTTCATGTTATTGTCGATGTTTTTATATGTGTGGTTTGCTTCAATGAGGTGGTTTGCAAAGGTGGATTCTGTAGTGGTGTGGAGTGCCTTTGTGTGTTCAATGTATCTCTTTTTGAAGCTACGTCTTGTCTGGCCTATGTAGAATTTATTGCAATTTGAGCAATTTAGCTTGTATACACCGGGTAGATCGAATTTGTTTTGTGCTTTGTGCGTGCGTTTTGATAGTGTGTGTTCTGTTTTGTTAGTAGTTTTGTAAGCGATTCTGTATCCTGCTTTATTGAATTTGTGGGCAATTTTTTCAGTTTGTTTGTTGATGTATGTTAGTGTTATGAATTTGTTGTTTTCTGTCTTTGTCTGTTGTTTGTTTTGTGTAGGAGTTTACTGACTATTGTTCTGTCATATTCATTAGATTCTGCTAGATATTTTATCGTGTTTAGTTCGTCTTTGTAGTCTTTTTCATCTAAGGGGATGTTGTTAAGTCTAGGTATCATGGTTCTAAAAGCAGCTAGTTTGTGTTGTGTTGGGTGATTGGAGGTGTTGTATATTAGTGTGTCAGTTGTAGTTGGTTTTCTGTATATACTGAATTTGTTAATATAATTAAATTACCTTATTCGGTCCACCTTAGTGACACTAGCTGCTGTCGGTTAATGACGCGTTTCGGGATAAAATCCCATCTTCAGATACACAATTATCAAACTTTAAATATATACCACAATTTGTGGTTTGTCATAATTTTAAAATATTTAAAATCTTTTAAATAAAATATATATAAACAAAAACGTAACAACGGAATCGTTCAGAGCGTCCGCATGCATGCACGCTGTATTACGACTTCCTCACGACTGGCTATACTTATCATCCAACCGTATAGCAGTGTCAAACAGGTTATTAGAACCGAAGTTCATTTGATCGTTTAATATGTTATTTTTGGTCATAGCGTTTTTTGTAGCTTTGTATATTTCGAACTCCTCTAGACTATCCATTAATTTACCCTTCTTGCAAGTATGCAACGCCACGAAATTGTTTTCGAAACTAGTATAACTATGATCATTTTCTATTAAATGTTGTGCATAACTGGAATTATTATTATTTGTTTTTGGAATGTGCTCTAAAAATCTTGTGTAAAAATCTCTGCCGGACTGGCCAATGTAGAATGCTGCACAATTATCGCATTTAATTTTATAGACACCTGATTTATTTTTTAAAGGAATATTTATTTTAGTTTAGAAAAAATTTTCGTGATTTCGTGAGGAAGTCGTAATACAGCGTGCATGCATGCGGACGCTCTGAACGATTCCGTTGTTACGTTTTTGTTTATATATATTTTATTTAAAAGATTTTAAATATTTTAAAATTATGACAAACCACAAATTGTGGTATATATTTAAAGTTTGATAATTGTGTATCTGAAGATGGGATTTTATCCCGAAACGCGTCATTAACCGACAGCAGCTAGTGTCACTAAGGTGGACCGAATAAGGTAATTTAATTATATTAACCATATAGTGACTCGGTACGTTAAACATGAATACATTGAAATTGGAACCTTACCAGGTAAAAATTGCGTATACACTTCAAAATCAAAAACTAAAACTATTTAAAACTAATTTAAATATTAAATTTAATAAAATTTGTCTATATAAAAATCTTATCCCAAATTACGCTAAAATCAAAATTAACGAAACCTCTAGAATGGCCAGAAAAACTGAGCAATTTGCAAGTAAATACAGGATAAAGGAAGAAATTAAATTCTTATATAGGAAGAAAATCTCATTGAACTCAGCTGTATATAAAACACATTTAAAACTATATAACAATGTTCACCCTTCTCTATGCGATACAATCATGCAAGGTATTAATCAGTACATTAAGGATAAGATTAGATTCCAGAAGAATAAACAAACTAATAAAATTGGCAGTCTGATAAGCAATCAAAACAACGATAAATTCAATAATGAAAAACATGCTTTCTACCCTAGACTGATAAACATGACTAACATGATTCTCACGAACACAGAGGAAAATCTTATCAATAAGGGACTGAATTACAATTTTCCACCGAATCTTAAAAATAAAAATAACATAATTAAAGAAATAGTTGAAGCCGAATCTGTAATTAAGTGTGTTCCTGACTTAAATGAACGAAATGAACTACGTATATTAATAAATAATAAATTCAATAAAGCAATTAATAATAATTATCATAAACAAAAGAAATTAAATTATACAACAACAAAACATGAACAACTAACAGCTATACAGCTAAATAAAAAACTCATACAAAATAACATTTACTTAACGAAGGTTGATAAAGGCAATACTATAGCATTGTTAGACTTAGACGAATATAAACAAAAGGTATACAAATTCATTAGTAATAATAACATAACAAAGTTAAATAATGATCCCACCAAAAAATACACATTAGCTTTGAATAAAACAATAAATAAATGTACAGATCTATTTGAGAAACATATGCTATTCACTGAAACCAATAAAAGCTAGTGCACCATGCTTAAAAGGTCTACCCAAAGTACACAAAAAAGACACACCAATTAGACCTTTAGTAAATTATACAACCGCTCCAAGCTATAAAGTAGCAAAAACCTTGGTTAAAATAATCAAAAAACATATAAGCTTAGATAATAACCAGAGTATAGAAGGTTATAAAGATTTTATTGAAAAATTACGTCATATTAATATTAAGCATAGTTACAAGCTAGCTTCATTTGACATAGTGGATCTTTATACCAATGTCCCAATAGCTGAAACTTTAAAAATACTCAAACAAAATTTAATAAATAATAATACCTTAGAAATAAAGAAAATTAATCAGCTAATGTTACTACTAGAAATAGTACTTAATCAAAACTATTTTTCGTTTGATGGTTCATACTACAAACAAAACGAGGGCCTAGCAATGGGTTCTCCACTCTCAGGTATCCTTGCTGATATTTATTTGAATCATCTAGAAAATACTAAAAAATTTTAAAAAACAATTATTTTGACAAAAAAATAGTATATTATTCAAGATATGTGGATGACACCTTTGTTATTTTCAATGGTAACAATAGACAGCTCGAGTCGTTTAATAATTATTTAAATAAAATACATAAGACAATAAAATTCACTATGGAAATTGAAAATAACAAAAATATTAATTTCTTGGATCTAACCATAACGAATAACGGTAATGAACTGACATACAAAATATACAGAAAGCACACTTACACAGATACGGTTATACATGCTAAGTCATTTCATCCTCCTGCCCAAAAAATGGCTGCATTTAACAGCTTTATTGACAGATTACTTAGTGTTCCCCTTAATAACGAAGACTATGATCAAGAATTAAATATTATAAAACAAATAGCTCTAAATAATGGTTACAAGCCAGTAATAGTCGATAAAATGATAATGAAACATAAAAAACGTTTAGAAAATAAAAATACCAATATTATTAACCAACATAATAAAAACCATAAAAAATTCATTTCAGCTAATTATACTGGCTTATTGCCAAATATTTTAAAATCTGTTTTTAAAAGTAAAGGTTATACTATTTCATTCAAAACCTGTAATAATTTAAAAAATTTTTTCTAAACTAAAATAAATATTCCTTTAAAAAATAAATCAGGTGTCTATAAAATTAAATGCGATAATTGTGCAGCATTCTACATTGGCCAGTCCGGCAGAGATTTTTACACAAGATTTTTAGAGCACATTCCAAAAACAAATAATAATAATTCCAGTTATGCACAACATTTAATAGAAAATGATCATAGTTATACTAGTTTCGAAAACAATTTCGTGGCGTTGCATACTTGCAAGAAGGGTAAATTAATGGATAGTCTAGAGGAGTTCGAAATATACAAAGCTACAAAAAACGCTATGACCAAAAATAACATATTAAACGATCAAATGAACTTCGGTTCTAATAACCTGTTTGACACTGCTATACGGTTGGATGATAAGTATAGCCAGTCGTGAGGAAGTCGTAATACAGCGTGCATGCATGCGGACGCTCTGAACGATTCCGTTGTTACGTTTTTGTTTATATATGTTTTATTTAAAAGATTTTAAATATTTTAAAATTATGTCAAACCACAAATTGTGGTATATATTTAAAGTTTGATAATTGTGTATCTGAAGATGGGATTGTATCCCGAAACGCGTCATTAACCGACAGCAGCTAGTGTCACTAAGGTGGACCGAATAAGGTAATTTAATTATATTAACCATATAGTGACTCGGTACGTTAAACATGAATAAATTGAAACTGAATTTGTGCTTGTGTTCTACGTTGATGACATTCTAATACTATACAGGGGGAACAAAAGACAATGTGAACAGTTACTAATGCACATAAACAAAATACATAAAAACGTAACCTTCACTGCCGAATACGAACACAACAATACCATAAACTTCTTAGACCTCTCCATCACAAAACTAGAACACAAGCACAAATTCAGTATATACAGAAAACCAACTACAACTGACACACTAATACACAACACCTCCAATCACCCAACACAACACAAACTATCTGCTTTTAGAACCATGATACATAGACTTAACAACATCCCCTTAGATGAAAAAGACTACAAAGACGAACTAAACACGATAAAATATCTAGCAGAATCTAACGGATATGACGGAACAATAGTCAGTAAACTCCTACACAAAACAAACAACAGACAAAGACAGAAAACAACAAATTCATAACACTAACATACATCAACAAACAAACTGAAAAAATTGCCCACAAATTCAAAAAAGCAGGATACAGAATCACTTACAAATCTACTAACAAAACAGAACACACACTATCAAAACGCACGCACAAAGCACAAAACAAATTCGATCTACCCGGTGTATACAAGCTAAATTGCTCAAATTGCAATAAATTCTACATAGGCCAGACAGGACGTAGCTTCAAACAGAGATACATTGAACACACAAAGGCACTCCACACCACTACAGAATCCACCTTTGCAAACCACCTCATTGAGGCAAACTACACATATAAAAACATCGACAATAAATAAAAACATCGACAATAAAATGAACATTCTACACGTACACACAAAAGGCTGAAAACTAGACACTCTAGAACAATTAGAAATATACAAACACACAAAAACATTCATGTTTAATATGGTAACCAAATCACTTGTACGAATTAATAAATTAATTACCTTAAATTATCCGCCGTGTGATTTCTTATGCTTCGTCTATGACGCGTTTCAGAGCGTATGCTCCATCATCAGATATTAAAAAGTTAAAACTGTCACTCATGCGAGATCGTTAAGAAGTTAAAATGTCAAGATTTGCATATGAACCGTACGCGGATTTGGGTGCGCACCCGTTCAAGTTCATTCTGCCACTGAGAGGTTGCCACTGGGCTACGATAAGGTAGCAACCGCTCAGTGGCAGAATGAACTTGAACGGGTGTGCACCCAAATCCGCGTACGGTTCATATGCAAATCTTGACATTTTAACTTCTTAACAATCTCGCAAGAGTGACAGTTTTAACTTTTTAATATCTGATGATGGAGCATACGCTCTGAAACGCGTCATAGACGAAGCATAAGAAATCACACGGCGGATAATTTAAGGTAATTAATTTATTAACACAAAAACAAATAAAAACGACATCCTAAACGAACAGACACAATTCAAATCGCACGCATTATTCGAACACATCTCACCACACACACACAGCATCAATCTTTCGAAAATCTATCCCGTCGGCAACAACAAGATGGACAGCGCTACCTACGGCAGCCTCTGATGAAGCCTTCTATAGGTGAAAGCCGGTTTAGGCTGTAAGGTAAAACTTTACGTTTTTACTTATAAAAAACTTACTGTTCCGAGTCGTCAAACAATAGTGATATTTAGTTAAGTAACGGACACGTCATGTACAACGAAATCCAAGAAGTTAAAACATTATTGATGTATATACATCTCGTCAAATATTAAAAATTAAAAACAACACATACATTATACAAATAATAAATAACACATATTAAAACAAAATAACAATATAACAACGAAATATAAAAACATGCAGCCACAACGAACCTGCACAGAAACACCCCCACGGTAAGGCTAATCAATGCCGGCTTGACGTTGGTTCAATTTTATCGATTTGATATAGCCGATTTCTCGTTCTATATGATCGATTCTATTAAATAAAATATTATTTGTATGTATTGCTTTTTCATTTAGGACACGATTGTGATCCTCCTTTATAGCTTTATATATCTCGAACCTTTCAAGGGTGTCCAGCTTTAGTGACTTTTTACATTTATGTAGGATATCTAAATTATCACCAATACTCTTTATATTATGGTCACGTAAACTTAAATGTTCTGCAAATGTTCCTTCAAATTACGCTATAAAGAACATATCCCAAGCTCCAAGTCAAATGTAAGAAGATCTACATTTGCAGAACATTCAAGTTTACATGACCATAATATAAAGAGTATTGGTGATAATTTAGATATCTTACATAAATGTAAAAAGTCACTAAAGCTGGACACCCTTGAAAGTCTTGGATTTCGTTGTCCATGACGTGTCCGTTACTTAACTAAATATCACTATTGTAATAACGACTCGGAACACCAAGTTTTTTATAAGTAAAATCGTAAAGATTTACCTTACAGCCTAAACCGGCTTTCACCTTTAAAAGGCTTCTTCAGAGGCTGCCGTAGGTAGCGCTGTCCGTCTTGTTGTTGCCGACGGGATAGATTTTCGAAAGATTGATGCTGTGTGTGTGTGGTGAGATGTGTTCGAATAATGCGTGTGATTTGAATTGTGTCTGTTCATTTAGGATGTCATTTTTATTTGTTTTTGTGTGTTTGTATATTTCTAATTGTTCTAGAGTGTCTAGTTTTCGGCCTTTTGTGTGTACGTGTAGAATGTTCATGTTATTGTCGATGTTTTTATATGTGTGGTTTGCTTCAATGAGGTGGTTTGCAAAGGTGGATTCTGTAGTGGTGTGGAGTGCCTTTGTGTGTTCAATGTATCTCTGTTTGAAGCTACGTCCTGTCTGGCCTATGTAGAATTTATTGCAATTTGAGCAATTTAGCTTGTATACACCGGGTAGATCGAATTTGTTTTGTGCTTTGTGCGTGCGTTTTGATAGTGTGTGTTCTGTTTTGTTAGTAGCTTTGTAAGCGATTCTGTACCCTGCTCAAATTGCAATAAATTCTACATAGGCCAGACAGGACGTAGCTTCAAATAGAGATACATTGAACACACAAAGGCACTCCACACCACTACAGAATCCACCTTTGCAAACCACCTCATTGAAACAAACCACACATATAAAAACATCGACAATAACATGAACATTCTACACGTACACACAAAAGGCCAAAAACTAGACACTCTAGAACAATTAGAAATATACAAACACACAAAAACAAATAAAAACGACATCCTAAACAAACAGACACAATTCAAATCGCATGCATTATTCGAACACATCTCACCACACACACACACAGCATCGATCTTTCGAAAATCTATCCCGTCGCCAACAACAAGACGGACAGCGCTACCTACGGCAGCCTCTGAAGAAGCCTTTTAAAGGTGAAAGCCGGTTTAGGCTGTAAGGTAAATCTTTACGATTTTACTTATAAAAAACTTAGTGTTCTGAGTCGTTATTACAATAGTGATATTTACCCTTGAAAGGTTCGAGATATATAAAGCTACAAAGGAGGATCACAATCGTGTCCTAAATGAAAAAGCAATACATACAAATAATATTTTATTTAATAGAATCGATCATATAGAACGAGAAATCGGCTATATCAGATCGATAAAATTGGACCAAGGTCAAGCCGGCATTGATTAGTCTTACCGTGGGGGCGTTCCTGTGCAGGTTCATTGCGGCCGCGTGTTTTTATATTTCGTTGTTATATTGTTTTAATATGTGTTATTTATTATTTGTATAATGTATGTGTTGTTTTTAATTTTTGACGAGATGTATATACATCAATAATGTTTTAACCTTATTCATATCCGATCTGATGATGACACCATCGGTGTCGAAACTCGAGTTATCCCGTAAAGGATTCTAAGAAATGCTGACAGAAGGTAATTAACCTATTTTATAAAAATATTCTACTCTGGGAGGCAGACGATGTTGAGTTTTGAAGAATCAGATTCCCTTGATGGGCATAACAATGAATAAAATTTGCATTTGGATACTTCTCTTTAACCAAACACTGGACCCCTCCTTTCTGACCACTCATAACAGATGCACCATCGTAAGTCTGACAAATTAGTTTTTCCGGGGACTTGTCTATTCCTATTTCTTCCAACTGTCCTAAAATTGTCGAGGCTAAACTTCGAGCACTTTTATCAAAAGGGACTTCAAAAAAAACCCAAAACCTTTCAATTATTCTCCCTTCAATGAGATATCTCAAAATCAGTGCCATCTGTGTTTTGCATGAACTGTCAGTTGTTTCATCAGCCTGAAATGATATGAAGTCTATCGTAGAAATTTCAGTCACAATATTTTTTCGTCACACTGACAAAATGGCATCTAAAAGTTCGTTCTGAATTGTTTTCGAGGTTCCTTTAAACACTGTTGAATTTTCTAAATGATGTTTCAAAACACTGTCAAGTGCTGCAGTATAATTGATTAGTCCTTTAAAAATCCCTGGGTTGTTGTCTGCTTCTTCCGTTTCACCGTGGCCACGTAAAGCTAATTCAAATTCCCCACAAAATTTAATCGCATCAATTATTCGAGACAAGATGTATCTGTTCTTGTCTACAAGTTCGTTATGTTTACGAACAGAAATTCTGTAACCATCATCGAGTTGCAACGTAATATTTACAATACCTAGCACGGCTAAACTCATTTCATTGTCTAAATGACATTTAGACAGCAATGCTTCTTACTCTTTTCTGGTAAATGTTTCAGATCTTTAACGCCCGACTTAGTCCACGTGTCTTCACCGCCAAACAGAAGACAAGCAAAGCAAAATAAAGCATTGATTGTGGGGCATCCGCACATCCATTCCCATTTTTCGTACACTGTGGTATTGAAAGTTCTATTATAGGTTCTGTTTTTGTCCTTAAACACTTGGTTGATAGACAACTGCGGTCTTGGTGGACCCAATTGTTTTGCTATTAACCTATCTTCATAGCACAAAGTTTTACTCTGTAAATACTTGACGTCATTCATTTTGTCTCAGAGATTTACACAAGCACACAAAATACCGACACTTGAATATTTTCAACACCGTTATTTACATGCGTGCGTAACACTGATTACTGAAAACCATTTGTAACACTACAATTTATACAATTACTATAAGCACTGCCACCACAATTATCGTGTAGCACATAACATAACCGCTCTAGGTACACATTCTATTTTAATATTTCCTTCAATGAGAATATAATTTAAAATTATATAAAATCGCAAAAATTATTATAATCATATTCACGATAGAAACATTATTTCGTAACAATATATACTAAGAAAGTAACAGTAATTATTAGTATTATAGAACAGCTCAGATGGCGGTAAAATGTAATAGTCTACTAAATAGCTCCGATTCATATCCGTTAGTTGCAGTAATGTGGCGCACCTACAGGATTCAGAATTTACTACTTGAAGACTGTTAATGTTTGGTCAATGGTCACATAGTCTAGTGTGATCGAACGCAATGGGATTTTAGCATTACGCTCTCCCACCACAAGAGAGTTGAGAAGTGGAAGGGAGTAGTACCATCTGGGTCACAACGTATCTGTGACCGTCGCTATGTTGCCACATTTCTCCAGACTTCTCACTGTTACAAACTATTGCTATCATTTGAAATGAGGACGTTTCTACAATATTTATTTATTTCGTGATTTTCTGGTGGGGCACGTGACCATGTGCCCTTATGAGTGAGCCGCCTCTGGTTGTAACCACTGTTCTTTATTTCATAGGAAAGTGCATTATATGATTTGTGTATTTTAGCGACGAGAAAAAGTGACGGTAAGCGCTCACGTCAGAAACTCGGCGAACTAACAGTGAGATTAAGAAATACGCACGTGGCGGGAGTAATTTGAATGTACCAAACCGTCATAGAACTAACGCTCGATAGTCCTATTTTTTGTTTCAGATAAAACAATTTGGCGCCACCCGGGAAACTCAACCACATCTTAAATCTAGCTATTTCAGATGCATGCGTTGTTTCAGAAATTAGGAATTGTATAGGCATTGTGGGGAATGTGTGTGAATTTTTCAACACTCCCTAAAAGGCAAAGTGGTATCAAATATTTCTGCCCTGAAAACAAAAAAAGAAAACTCATACAAATGTATGTCACAAGGTGGGTAGAGAGACATGACTCTCTTAATATCTTAGTAGAAATGATGGATGCTGTCCTCCCTGCTCTAGAAAAAATTTCTTTGTGGACAGACAAAGCTAATATGCTGCACTCTTTGATAACCAGACCTGCTCTCTTAATTCTCTTCATGTCATCAATAAGCTTTTCAGCATAACAAAGAACTTAAGCGAATACCTTCAGAAAACTGATATAGATTGGAAAATGCACTGAAACATGTAGAAAATGTTTTAGAATTATTAGAAGAAATTAGCAATTCAGCAGAAAGTCGGTTCAAATCCATATTCTGCATTGTTTCTGATAAATTATCTTCACTCAGAAAGGAAATCACAATGCCTCAATGTGGAGCTGGATAGCAGTCACAATTCCGCAGCAATGTTCCTGCTGACAATGCTGAGAAATATTACAGGACAGTATTTTTACCATTCCTTGCTAACATGCAGTCTCAAATCAAAACAAGATTTGCAAAACACTCCAACATTTTAGCAAAATTTTCATGTATGATCAAGGAGAATGGAGACAAAAATGATTTCCTTGAACTTGCTAAGTTTTATTCAGAAGTTGAGTCTAGTCTTTGTATCAGTAATGAGCAACTGGTATGTGAATTTGATCTCTGGAAAAAATTTTGCAAAGGAAAGTCTTTCAAATCAGTTTGGGAAAAGTGTGAAGCAAGTGAGTTTGACTTTTATCCACAAGTAAAACAAATTTTGAAAATTTTGTTAACATTACCAGTATCCACATGCACAAGTGAGCGAACATTTTCTACTTTAAGGAGGGAGGTTGAAGTTATATCTGAGAAACACCATGGAAAATGAATGTCTTAATGGTTTGGCAATGTTAACAATCATCAAAATGTCACCATTACTCCACAGGAAGTTATAAATGAATTAAATAAAAAGCCAAAAAGATTAGATTTTGTTTTGTGAAATTAAGAAACAGAGGGCTAGTATGGAAATTTTGAGTATTGTTTTCATGCACTCCATATTTGCCACTGTAATGAATGTATACTTAATATGAGAGTTTGTTGTTCATTAAAAACTTCTTTCATAATTTAATCTTTTTTTGGACCTCCCTCCCTAAGAGAAAATTCTGGGTGCGCCCCTGGTGTAGGCACATACAATATAAGAGACTGACAGACTAAAAAAAAAAAAAAAATTAGAAATAAGAGTATATCCAAGCAGTGCAT
Organism: Magicicada septendecula; assembly: GCA_034769895.1. NCBI lineage: Eukaryota > Metazoa > Arthropoda > Insecta > Hemiptera > Cicadidae > Magicicada > Magicicada septendecula. The sequence continues at coordinate 377,254,627 of CM068368.1, forward strand.
TGAATAAATATAAAAATAAAATTTCTAAATTTACCAATTTATTGAATTTAGTTCTAACTTAATCCTTTATGTCACCAGGGTAAAAAATAACAAAGCTGTTCTGTCTACTGAAAAACTCCTACCTTCTCAAAATGTTGCCTTAAGTCATTCCATACTAGTGACAATCTCCTCTACTTTTCTTCCTAGCAAATACCTTCATGTTAATCTGCATAATTTTAGTTAAAATTAATGTAGTTAGTTTTCTTGTCAACTTCTGATCCGTTGTCTAATCTCAGTTTCACGTAATGGTATTAAAAATTCTAGTTACTTCAGACAGGAGGCTACATTTTTTGTAATAAGTATACATTGTTTTGGTTCCTGCTTTTGTTTAAGATGTTATCATTTAAACTGATTTTATAAACTATTAAAGTTTGTGTACTATATAATAAAACTGAATGTGCATGTTCTTAGACTTATGATTATACTAATTTATGACATAAATTTCTTGTATAATACAGGAGGTTTACTCCAGAGCAGACTAGTGATATGGCCTGGGCAAAAGAAAGAAGCCATGAGTGTTATGTCAAGAAATACAGTATTGCCTATCCCCATGATCAGTACCTGGCAGGAAGAAATTTAAAGCAGGATCCATTTTTTGAGGTAAGAATGTGAGGTTTGTGTTAGTAAAATAACAATCATGAAAATGAAACTTTCAGTCATGTAATAAGTTTTATTTTACAAATGTAAGATGGATTAAATATTTGTGTCATAAATTTTTAAGTCCAGAAATTTGTTAGTTAGTTATCCTTTGTTAAATAGAAATTATGTTTATAATTTAATACAAGTACTTCTGTTGTAACCAAGTATTTGTATTTTTCATTATAATGATATATTTATTAGTTAGTTTTCTAACACACACACACACACACACACCCCATTCAAACACAAATTCACAAAATGAACAAACATAATTCAAATCACACGCATTATTCGAACATATGATACACACACAATACCGATCTTTCAAAAGTCGATACCGTTGCCAACAACAAGATGGACAGTGCTCCTAACGGCAGCCTCCGAAGAAGCTTTTTAAAAACAAAAACCAGTTCATAAGGAAAAACTTTTACGTTTTTACCCATAGAAAACTTTGTGTTCCGAGTTGGTAGTGAATTAATTCTTATCAATACTGGTAACTACAACCACACATTTCATTTTTTCAAACCCAAAATTCTGATTGACATGCACTTTCCTACCAAATATCATCTTCATGGAAACCTTCACATAGCCCCTATCTCTTAGACCGTACCATCTCATTTCTCATGTCATGTCCTCCTGTCTCCCATTTTACTACTTCTCTATACACAGTCACTAAATTGCATAATTCTCTGTTAAAGATTTCCCCTAGAGACCAGAGACAACTGTTTTGACACGAATAAATGTGCCTATAGAAATGCAACTTTGTACCATAAAACAAGTTGACAAAAGTTGTAGACAAAAGATCTGCTAACCTTATTGATTCTTATTTTCAAATGTAACGCTGACTTTCCAACAAACTTTTGCAAACTCAACGCTGTTTTCAACAATAGACATAACTAAACTGTTTGTGTCAATGCAAAGTGACACCAACAAAACCATTAATTATATCAATCAACCAGAGACAAAAATTTGAAGTCCTTATGAACAAACCTCTTACATTTTGGTTACAAAGTATAGAATTTCACTTTCCCATAGTATTTGTGAGCGTGTGCGTTATAACACCCCATGTTGTTTTATCTCAGTTTCACTTTTTAACAAAAGTCCCACTTTTGCAACAGTATCTTACATATCATAACTAGACCACCAACAATTTTGTATTTTCTTTACAAACTCTTACCATATATCTAATTTACACATGACCAGATTTAACGTACAGTAGATCCTACTACCACAATGAGAGTACATCTTTTACTCTCTCTTTTCTGTTCTCTCTCTTAACCTTTTGTAATTTGTCTTGTGTGCTGTTAGTGTTTAAATTAATTTCTTATTTTATTTATTGGAGAATTGAAAGTTTCTTCAAAAAACTAATCAGTTTGCTTTTAATATACTATTACTGGTTACAGGAGCTACTGGTTGCAGGTGCTTTTTATGAGGAAATGCAGGCATATGAACGACCTGGTTGGTTTACTCCACAAGGATATGCTCCTGTACCAAAATATGATTGGTATGGAGCTTATGGTACACCAAAAAATAAAGACCATCGTTATGTAGATTTACTTAAAGGAGACTACACTTTCAAGTTTTCAAAACACCATTACGTGGTAAGGCCCTAATAATACAACAATCATTTTAATACTAGTTATACTATGAAATCTTCAACAAATATTTTCTTATAAGACTGCAAGAATTGATGCAAAAATATTAATCACAAAATCTATTAAAACGTAAAATTCAAAAAGTAATTTATAATACATTTTGTGCTCTTATTTGAAACACACAGATTGAGTAATTATTAGTAATGAACTGGTTTGTGGCATCTCTATATGAGATGAGGTGTCCATTTACTCAAATTTTAAAACTTCAAAGATTGAAATCAAGATTTTCTTTTCCAACCATTGGTATTTTATATTTTTTAGTATGTAAAATATGTTTTAATACTTATATACTTGCAAACACTAAATATCCACATTTCAACTTCACATAACTATACAGATTTTTCTTGGTTTAGTCTCTTTTTCCAACTGAGCAGTAGGTGCAGGTCTTTTTTGTGGCAAATAGGTGTCAGGTTCCTCTGCACATTTCCCATCATCTACATCAATATTGCTCAGTAGAATCCTGCTGGGGATAAACAACACATTTTGTCCTTCACCTGTCAATTTATCATATATCTTGAACCACCTCACTCCGTTTAAGATCACACAATGAGCATCTTTGGAGCTAGATCAATCATAGGCTTGCAAATTTAAGGGTCATAAAAACATTTTTATTAAATTTACTCCGACTTCAAAGGTGACCTTAGTTTTTCTCAATTATGTACAGTTTTCCACAGTCTGTGTTATGGTTTTTCTTTGGGAGTGTTTAGTACACTGTAAATAATAGTGAAAATATATTAAACAAGCTTATTTAGATATTATCGCTTTTTAAGATACTATACACTTTACTATAAGTTATAGTTTTATTTTAAAGCTAACAATAAATATTTTTCTTAGTTTCCTGAGGCTTTACAGTGTCTTTATCTTTTGCTTCTAACTGTGCCAAACTTATGCATTAAACAATCAACACACTACAATACACTAAGTTATCTCATTGTGAAAATTAGGGATACAACTCCAGTTCTATACAACTAAACTGATGATTTGAATGCTAAAAATTTCTTTCCTTTTGATATGGATCTTAACAGTTCATCAGAAGTCTTATATCCCTCATTATAGCAAGTGCAAACCATAGAAAACACATTGCTTCTAATGGCAATGATATTTCTTATGAGTCTTGTTGCCACATCATACTTTATACCCACTCCCAATTGCTTATCTTTGTTGGTACTTTACACATGCAGACAACATGTTGGCTGTTCATGGTCAATAGTTATGACTAATTAATAATATCACCTTGTAATGCATGACCTTGTATGTTTGTGGTCAGATGACGGTGTATTATTCAGTAACTGCAGCTAATCATCTTCAATGAACCGAACTGGTGTCGTACTGTCAGCAATTTGCTGTCAGTATAGGCCTTTGTTTAAATGATACAAGAATGTGTCAACAACATACATAGCTACATAGGTGGAGATTAAAGTTGACAAGAGTTGCTTTGATAGTTGACATTAAATGTTTCATTAATTTAAAAATAAAAGATGTCTGTTTAATTTTAAATGATAACAACTATTCCTCATTGCTTCATGTGAATGTGTTCAAACATTGCTGTGTGTTTGACAGCATTACAATCAAATAATGTTATAGTAATACAATGTCTGGCAGTCAAACATTGCTGTGTGTATTACATTATAATATGAGAGAGAGAGAGAGAGAGAGATGCACTGTCTCGACCACAATACAATAATGGCATTATGTTTGTCTACACTGTAGTCTATAAATGCATGCTTTTTTCTAAAGTTTGCATGGATTATAGTTCATTTGATTCAGTTTGATGAACTGAGGTGTTTAGTTATCCTTGCCATATTTCATGGTCCTTATTCTGTTTCTCAGTACTTCAATCAGAATTATCTGATGAATCTTTTAGTAGTGTGTATCATAAAATTTCTAATGTTTATATACCATGAGGCATAGGCTGAAGTATATAATAACTTACGTATTCTCTAAGTTATATCCTTTTAAGATAAGAGCAAAAATAATAGTCGTCACAATGATTTTTTTGGCTCCCTCAAACTACTGCTATATAAAACCTAAAAGATTGCACACTTCCTACAGACACTTACTCAGATACTTCCACACAAACATCACAAATGTTATATGGAACCAATATTTATCTTGATGGCTCCAAAATAGGTATGGTAAACTTTTCTAATAAAGACTTTAATCCTTAATGTTTTTTACCATAAATTAAATAAAAATTGCCTGTTACTACAGCTAGAAATTGTTAACATCAAAACAGTTTCACAGTTAAAGTTTATGTTGATACGTGACAAACCACAATTACCACTACAGTCTCAATTTTTTAGACTATCTCTATTGGCAGAGGTAATACAGTTCAAAGAATAACCACAGTGAGTGCTAATGAATAATAAATACTGTAGCATATAATGAAAAAATTAAAATTTTGGGATTTAATATTAATAACAAGCACAACAGAGGACTGCTAATAAACAGTACACTAGTATTAATTTATTACTTATCATATTTTCCAAATTTTGTTACGAAGGTCTCATTGATCATCATATGGTACAGTGGAAACAAAACACAGACACCAATGCCATCATTAATTACCAGCTTTAATTAATTACAAACAACAATTAGTAAGCAACAAGGTAGTCTCATACAATTATTCAAGTTAAATTTGTCCACACGTAATAATAATAATGTCAAGTATTACACTAAATATAAATGTCAGAGTTCTGCACTAAATATAACACAGTAATCACATTCCACAATACTTCGACAACCACTCGATCCACACTGAAGAAATCACTCAATATAACTGACTTGACAAAGCCAGCCACTCTTGCTTATACAGGTCACACTGAGGTTCCAGAATAACTTTCCATCCTTACTATGGTGTACCAGCATAATGCGTATTTACAAGTGCTCTCCAAAACACTCATGAAGGTACTTGAGTACGGACTTGACTGAGACACGCACCTGCTCGGCTAGTGGAGAAATAGGTGGAAGGATGGTCTCGCCTTTTTGACAGGGCTCTATTATCACACTGCCCCCTCCTTAAGCCTGTTCATTCTGAACTGGCAAACTGTTTCTCAATTACTATTTGGTCAGACGATCTAGATGGAGACCTTGAATTTCCACTGTCCTTCCTGTTGAATCTGATAGACAACATTATTGATTCTCTTTTCCATATAGTAAGGTCCTTCCCACTTAGTCTGAAGTTTAGTTGAGCAACCACAACGACTCTTTGGGTTGTACACCAAACCTGATCTCCTTCTTGAAAACCCACACTACTGCTGCACATGTCATACTGAGTTTTAATTTAACCACTGGCTATCTTTGGCTGTCCTCTTATCAAGTCATTCATTCCTCGCAGTTGGTTTTCTAATTGTGAGGAATAGTTTTTTGGCTCTTGGGATTGAGTCTCAGGTGATCTGAATATCAAGTCCCCAGGAAGACAAACACCTCTCCCGCCCAAACACCAATTTTGCTGGAGTCATGTCGGTTGTGTCTTGTACTGATGACCTATACACCATGAGGAATAGTGGTATACGTTGGTCCCAGTCTGTTTGGTTCTCATCAACAACCTTCAAAAGATGCTGCTTAAGTGTCCTATTGAACCTCTCAACCATTCCATCTGACTGAAGATGGAGAGGCTGTGTCCTGTTATTTCGAATTCTGAGTAGATGGCATAATTCTTCTAACAGTCCTGACTCGAAATTCCTCCTTGATACATATGGATTTCCATAGGGACTCCATAATAGCAACAGAAGTTGTGAACTAATGCCTTTGCCACAGTGGTAACCTCCCTGATTTGATATTGCATAAGCTTCCACTGATTTAGTAAAATAGTCACCTATAACCATGATGTTTTAGGTTTCCATCGTCAGTAACAGGGAAAGGTCCAGCAATGTCTATAGAAATTCTCTCAAATGGCAGTCCATCGTTATACTGTCTAGTTTGTGTCCCATGCTTTCAGCATATATTTCATTTCACATGTCCGACACCATTCCTCTACGTCGTGGCGGAGGTGAAGCCAATAGAATCGCTTCCATATTTTGTCAAGGGTTTTGTTAATGCCAAGATGACCTCCAAACATTCCATCATACATCTCCTTCAAAACAGACTGCACTTTACTTCGGTGAACTATCAGCTGCATGACTATGTCTTGTCCATCTGCACTTTCCCAAGTCCTTTTCAGCAAACCGTTCTCTAAGGTAAGAGATCCCATTGTGCCCAGTATCCCTTCAGCACTTCAGAACCATGGAATATATCTTGCCAATCCAGGTGGTGACCTTCCTCTTTTGCCGTCAAGATCGGTCCAATGTCTTCATCCGTCATCTGTTCTTGTAGAAAATCTTGTGTCGTCCAGCTGTCTGCCAGGAAATCTACATTGATGGCTTGAACATGTGTATATGCATTCTGTTCTTCCTTTCTGTGGCAATGTCAGCATCTTCCGAGCAAGGTCTTCAGGATAAGCCATCTGCATTACCATACAGGTGCCCCGATCGATGTTGTACTCTTGCAGATGTTCAAGCCACCTTGCCAACTCCCCTTCCGGATTTTCAGATCTCAAGAGCCATGTGAGCATGGCAAGGTCGGTGTATAGTGAAAACTTTCTCCCACAGAGATATTTATGGAAGTGCTCAAAAGCTCGGTTGATAGCCAGCAACTCTCTCCTTGCAAAGCAATAAAGCCTTTTAGAAAAATGTCTGCAATATGAGCATAACCCCAGGAAGTTCTGAACTTTTGTGTTTACTCATTTAGCGTGTGCACTTTATGAGTTGTCTTTTTCTGTCTTTACTATTGGTGCAGTCTGTTCACCAATTTGTTTTGAAACGCTTTGCTGTATTTTCATTAACTGCTCAACTTCATTTGTAATATGTTCTCTTATGCTTGCAATCGAGTCTGCTACTGCAGACATTTTTGTTGACATAGCTTCTTTCATGATCAAGACAGATTTTTCTACTTCACCGATTTTATTTGCCATGGATTCTTCTACATAAGATATTCTAGTAATTTGGCTATTAAGCTCACTTTGTAATTCATCCAAGTCACTGTTTTTGCTCCTGTATCAATGCTTTGATGTTACCCATTTCCTGCTAATGTTTCTCGTCTTGTCGTTCCTCCAAATCGATCAAGAATGCTTTTTGCCCTTCTTCTGCATCTTCTTCTTTCCTGTCTAAATTTTTCATCCTGTCATCTTTCTGCTGCTTCTGCCTTCTGTCCGAGTTTCTCATCCTGTCATTTCTCTGCTTCTTCAGCTGCTTGTTGTCATTCTGCTTTTTGTTGTTCCTGTGCTTGCTGTAGCAGCACTCGGAGAGCTTCCATCATCTGAAAGGTATCCATTGTTTCTTTATCAATTACCACTCACACTACTCTTCTTCGGAGTGTCCTCTGTTTCCACTATTAAAGATTCTGTCCACTTGTGACACCATTGTTATGATGGTCTCACTGTTCATTGTATGGTACAGTAGAAACAAAACACAGGAACCAATGAAGTCACTAATTACCAGCTTTAATTAATCACAAAAAACAATTTATAATTAACAAGGTAGTCTAATACAATAATTCAAGTTAAATTTGACCACAAGTAATAATAATGTTAAGTATTAAGAGTTCCGCACTAAATATAACATAGTAATCACTTTCCACAAGACTTCAACAACCACTTGATCGCACTAAAGAAATTGCTCAATGTAACTAACTTGACAAAGCCAGCTGCTCTTGCTTATATAGGTCACGCTGAGGTTCCAGAATAACTTTCGATCCTTATTGTGGCATGCCAGCATAATGCGTATTTTAAGTGCTCTCCAGAACATTCTGGAAGGTATTTTAGTGCAGCCTTGACTGAGACATGCACCTGCTCGGCTAGTGGAGAAACGGGTGGAAGGATGCATGGGACGGATGGACGGCTGGAGGACAGATGGAACGGGTGGACCCTTTTCGAGAGGGTTCCATCATTACAATATAATAAAAAAATAATAAAAACCCTGGTGTAACCTCTTATTTTCTCAAAAATAAAAATTTGCGTTTTGTGAAAAAACTGTACACATATGAAGTTTATAGCACGTTTTTGCAGTTCAGCATCCAAAAATGTATAAAGAAAAACTAATAATATAATTGAAGCTAAATTATAATAAATTTTCCTAGCACCTTGGAAGCATTCTGAAGTAGCACCCTGACCTTGTAAAATACAATCTGCATATTGCACATCACCTTACTTTTTAAATATACTCTTTAAGTGTAAGATACTCTGTCTGAAACTTTAAAAAGTATATTTAAAAATTTTAAATAGCATATTCAATCTAATCATTTCTTTTTTGGATCCTTTTCGTTGTTTCATCAAATTTTTATGATTTTTACACATTAAATTTGTAAATAATATGTAGCAGTTACTTTGGATACTTTATATAAGTACAGGAATTTTGGTCAGATATGGCGGCTCAGATGTTTGAACAGTGTTAGGGAGAAGTAAGGTGCTGATGACCGCACATCTATTTGTCAGCTGTCATGTCTGAGCAAAATTCCTGCACCATTAGCCTTGTGTATTTTGTTTTTCATTAAACTCATAAACAAAGACCTGAGTCCTTATTAGCAGCTTCTAATTTCTAGTATTAGCTAGAACACTGAAAGAAGTGATTCTCAAAAGGTCTTACAAATTTAAACATGAAACAAGTGGCTTGCAATAAAAACACTTTCAAAACTTAGACTATCAAAAGTTCCTATTAATAAAGCAAAATTAAATATACTATTTTGAATGTTCATCACTTCTTTGTTCACTACTATAATAATTATTAGTATTGTTGGTACTTTCACTGTGAACTTACTTGTTGTATTTTCTCATACATCATTTCGGAGTGGTGTGCTCCTTCTTCAGTGAGTTTGGATACGGAATGCGCAAACTGTCGGTAGTTTTATGTATAATGGTTTTTAGTTAACAGGTTGTGTGTGGGTGGAGGTGGAGGGGATTGGCACTGGCGTTTGAATTGTTGTGGTGTTGTTTATTACTGTGTCAAATAGTGTGTTTTATGATACAGTAATAAACAACACTACAACAACTCAAACTCCAGCGCCAATCCCCTCCACCTCCACCCACACACAACCTGTTAACTAAAAACCATTATACATAAAACTACCGACAGTTTGCGCATTCCGTATCCAAACTCACTGAAGAAGGAGCACACCACTCCAAAACGAATATGAGAAAATACAACAAGTTCACAGTGAAAGTACCAACAATACTAATAAAAATTAAATACATTGAATACTTTCTGAATTAGAACACTCGGCTAATCAGGCTCATAAATACTATGTGTATGTACAATTTATAAATTGTTTTAATCTGCAACATAGAAGTAGCATTATAATTAACTTACAAAATTAAACATAATGCTCACGCTCAATTCAAAAACACTGCAGGAGATTTAAATCTTTGTATTGTATTTCAGATTGGAGCCGAGTGTCTTGCTTGTAGAGAACATGTCGTAATGTTTGACATGTCATACTTCAGCAAGTTGTACATGTGTGGTCCAGATACACAAGAAGCAGCTGACTGGCTATTCACAGGAGACACCAACACTCCAATTGGTCAGACTGTTTACTGTTGTCTATTGAATAAAAATGGAGGTATAGAGAGTGATATCAAGGTTACAGCCATTAGTACAGGCAGTGGAACTCAGGCTGATCCAGTTTTCAAAGTAATTATTAAAGAAAATTGTTTTTTTGAACAGGACTGACAAAAAAAATAATGACTCAATTAAATGTCATATTGATATTTAATAGAATAAAATTTAAAACACTGTAAAAATAAAAAATTATAATACTAGATCAGGCAGCTTAATATAAATATGTTAAGTGTAATTGAGAAAATTCTAAAAAATTAACTACACTAGAAGTGCAAAAATATATATATTTCAGTTTTATATTTTTATATTATAGTTTTATATTTTTGCAAATTTACTACCATATTGATAGTGATTACATTCAATTAACTTTGGTTAAATCTTAGACTAATAGTTTGTGGTTTAATTTCACAGATTTTCATGACAGTCAATCATTAATTTCTTCTTCTCATTCACTGTCAATACTGTTTGACCGTGAATGTTTTAGGTTCAACTTACCTTGCCCAAGTCTCTGCCTGCTTTCTATCAAGTTTCATTTCCCTTAGGTTTTGAAATAAGCTGTTACAGTAAATCCTGACCTAACACCCAACTTGATTGAGAGGTCACATGTACAAATGACCACTTTTCTGAGGAACGGATTTTATTTTCTGTAAGATCAATGTAAATTTACCCCCAATTAAGCAGTCACCTCCTCCCTGGGTCAGCCGTCAGTCTATAATGGGTTCATTCTCTAGCTTAAACGGTCACCTATTAGATGTTCAGTCATCTTGAATACAGTACAGCAGACAAAATAGTTTGAGAATACAAATTTCTAAGAATACTCAAGTAGTGTTTAGACCTGACCAATTGAAATGTCCTTACCAATATGTACCTGCATAAAATCATACTTTTAAAGTTATAAAAAGTTATTTGTAGACAGTACTCTGTTGAAGTTTCCATAACATTGAAATAGTAGTATACATGATCAGTGGTACACAAACATTCTGAGCAGTTAAAACGGTTACAACGGTGAATTGGCATAAACGATCTGTGTGTGCTTAACAAGTGTTCTTGAAATTTGTAGTGTAATTTAACAGAGTGTCAAAAATGTGTAACAAAGGAAGAGTGTGTATTAATTTAGAGGCTAGGCAAAGTGTTATTTTTGAAAGTGATAAGGGTATTTAAACAATGAAACTTGCCAGTTTTTAAATGCGAAAGAACACAGATTAACAACATAATAAAAAATAAAGACACAGTTTAGTAAGAGTGGGAATCTAATATGAAACAGGAAATAAAACAAAACTGTAAATCAAAATGTGGACACGTATATGAAATTCTTTACGAATGGTTTAAATGTACTTGCAAAAAGAAACTTAACAGTTAGTGGAAGTATGTTTTTGGGAGACGGCACTTGAAACTGCTACTGAAATTAAAGTCAAAAATTTTGTAGCAAGTAGCTTGAGTAGCTGGAGTATTTTAGGAGGTACAACATATCATTCAAAACAATTTGGATGAAGGTGTGGATGTACCTGTTAATGAAGACAATGAGTGGAAAGAGAGACAAGTTACCAAGTAGTCTGGCAAAATACGAATTCAGTGACATTTACAGCATTGATGAGACACTGGATTATATTTTACAGTATACCAAATAAATCATGAACACTACAGAATGAAGTGTGTGAAGATAGAAAAATGGCTAAAGAAAGGCTAACAGTTATGTTATGTTGTAGTGCTGCTAGTAAAAAGAGCAACTGTTAGTTATCAGAAAATCATTAAAACTAATGAGGTAATCATTCAAGAATTTGGAGGCAACATTACTGGACATTATTTGGTGTGCTAACAAAAAAGCATGGATGATGTCCACCATTTAATAAAAAATGCAAGAATTTAATAAAAAATGCAAAACAATCCCATGTAATTTTATTCTTAGATAATACATGTAATCCAGTTTCATCACTGTCCAATATAAGACTTTTTTATTCCACCAAACATGACATCTTATCTTCAGCCACTAGACCAAGGAATAATTCTGACTTTTAAACTTTTTTATTGCAAAAAGAGTTATTTGGTCCATTGTGTCCCATATGGATGACAGCAATTCAGCATTTGACCTGGTGCAGAAATTCGCTGTCCTCGATGTGGTATTCTGGATCAAGACAGCCTGGAACAAGGTTGCTGTTACCACCATTAATAAGTGTTTCACAATATGTGGCATTCAGTTAGTGACACTGATCTGTAGGCGCAACCATTACATGAAGTTTTGCAAGAACTTAAGACATTTGCTATAGTTGCTGGACTCTCATATGATGAAAACATGCAAATGGAAAGTGTACAATGCTATGATGATCTCGAGGGCAATTGGGGGGATTGGCTTCAGGAAGATAATAAAGGTAGGTCAGAAAAAGTTGTATTTCCACTTGATACTTCTTGAAATGGACAATTAAAATCTCTACTATTCCGGGATATAGACTTTTACAAAACTGTAATTTTTCTGCTTTTTGCAGAAATGGGTGATGGTGTACAGAGTGAAGAAGAAGGAGAAATTAAGGAATCGCTGATGAGTTTGAAAGAAGCGTTACAATCTCTTAGGTGGATAAAAGACATTTATGTTATTCTCGATAAGAAATGTGGGGAGAATGCTGTGGAAGAGTATAGTAAACTTGACTGTTTGCTCAAAAATTATGCAATTTACAAGAAAACTGCTAAGCAAAACAAACCACTTTAAAAGACTATTTTCAACAGTATAATCTTTACTAGTCTATTGTAATATAAATATATTCACTGCAAACATACTGTAAATAGGAATGCTACTGCAAATACATAATACAATTATATAGTTGATCATCCATATTTAATATACTGTATTGTTACTATCCCCAACTCCTTTACTAAAGGCCACCTCTCTGAGTGGCCACATTTTACGGAGACCAAAGGATGTAAAGACAGGTTTTACTGTACTTAAATTCTTCCTTCAGGAATATTTAAATGTTCTATTTTCTTGTGGCTTCTATAGTCTTAGCAGAAATTTTAAAAGCCTGTCTCAGCAACCCCATTTGTGACTATGTTTAGTTTCTTAGTAACAAGAAATTAAATTTCTCTTGCACATCTTCAGACCACACTTACAGCCATGTGATATATTAACAACAATGGAATTAGCTTAATAGAAATTTTTATATTTTCATCAAGCTGAACTATGTTTCAGGGCAGAGGAATGTACCTTGTATCAGGAGGTGCTTCAGCTTCACAGACTTGGGCACACATAAGTTCCGAAATCGAAAAGAAAAAATTCAAAGTCAGCCTAACAAACATGTCTGGCAAAATTGGTCTGCTTGCATTGCAGGGGCCAAAAAGGTATATGAATTTATTACTGATATATTCAAGCACTTTTTTCATTTATATGAGAGTTCTTGAGAAATTCATATGTCTTCTGCTTTGGCAAATTTAATCGTTATTAATACCCATTTAATAAAATTTAGATTAAAAATCTATTAATTCCATTGTTTTACTGATTTAATATATCATTATTTTGACTGCTTCAACAACCTCCTTTCAAAAGTGATACGTCAACCAGAGAAAGTGAGAATTAGTCATCAGATTTAGTGTACTTATTTCTATCAAAATAATGTTTTTAAGATAGTTTATGTTAAACAAGCATTTTCATAAACAATTACTGATATTAACTGCAAACTAAATGGTTCATGGCTTAATACAGATCTTGTCATTGAGAATGAAGTGTGTACAAACATATATATTTGTCATAAAAGGGGTTCAAATCTTCAAATGCTGTTCAGAAACATTCTACAAACACTACTTACATAACTTAATCACCAAACACAATACAAATGTAATATTAACAGTTTAGATGTGTTTAAGAAGTCAGCATAAAAAACATTTTACCAAAATATCTTGAAAAATAATAGGAAGTTGAAACAAGTTATGCAACAACAATTTTGTTCGTATGTTCCTGCAAGAGCTTACACACACACACACACACACACACACACACACACACACACACACACACACACACACACACACACACACACACACACACACACACATTGTTACGACATCACAGAACAATCTACGTGTTTGTTGAATGTGCCAGAAGAATCTTGATGTGTGGCGTGTGGCGTACGGCTTGCAGACGCATTTGCGAGAGTCTTCTCGATGCCGCCAGCTGTGCGGACTGTGTCAAGGCCGCAGTTAATTACGTAGTTCATACGGACGCTAAGACACAATTAGGAATGTCCTGGTCTGTGAGCGTTGTATAAATACTTGGCGGCAGCGGCCTTAGTAGTCAGTATTAGTGCGATATATTGACAGCGCGGTTTGAGAGTTATTGTCAGGCGAAATTACTGTGCGCGTTCAAGTGGTTATTAGTTAAGTGTTGTGTTTTATAATCGGACAGTAATTGTAATACAATTGTGTTTCATTTTAGTGGAAATTTTATTGCGTGTGAACAATTTTTATTTGATTTGTTGTAGAGACGGTGTTGTTAATTACGAACTGTTAACAGTGGAAATTAAAGCTGAGAATTAGTGACTTAATTGGTGTCTTGTACTTATTTTGTTTCCACTGTACCTACGACGATCGAGTAGACCGTCATAACAGTGGTGTCAGAACTGGGATAGAACGGTTAGCAGTGGAAACAGTGGACACTTTGTACAAGATGAGTGTGATTCGTAATTAATCGGTAAACATTGGATCCCAGTGTCAGATGATGGAAGTTTTACAGACACTGCTGCAGCAGACACAGGAAGAAGCAGAAAACGACAGGATGAGAAATGCAGACAGGAGGTGGAAGAACCAGAAAAATGACAGGATGAAAAACGCAGGCAGGAAAGAGAAGAGGCTGAGGAATGTAAGAAAGCACTAATGCTAGAGACAGAGGAACGACAATGACAGGAGGCAGAGGAACGGAAGCGTGAAACAGAAGACATCAAAACATTAATACAGGAGCAGAAACAGATCCAAGAACATAGTACAGCAGAATTGGGTCTCCTACGTGGTGACGTAGGTGAATTACGAGGTGAGCTTAACAATCAAATTACCAGAATAGCTGAAGCAGAAAAATCTGTCTTGAGTGTGGAAAAAGCTATGTCAACAAAATAGAAGACACAATTACAAATATAAAAGAGCAGATTAAAAATGAAATCAAGCAGTGCCTGAAGTTACAACCAAAGAACATTTCTGAACAGAGTGTACCAATGATATAGACAGAAAAAGACGCAGAAAATAAGTTAATAGAGAAAGTCACTTTGCCTGCCATAGGGACAGTTCATGTTAAAGCTCCATCCTTTAACGGAAGCAGTCACTGGGCAACGTGCTTCCGCCAATTTGAAGCTGCTGCATGCGCAAATAATTGAGCAGAGAAAGACAAGGCAGTATCACTCGTTCTCTCATTAAAAGGACCCGCAGCAGAACTACTACAGAAAGTCCCACCTGACAGCTAAACACCTATGCCAAAATTGATAAAAGCTCTGGAATTACGGTTGTGATGATTTAAATTGTAAAAATAATCAAAGTAATAAAAAAATTTTAAAAATTAAGGTTGCGAGCTCTTAAGCCATTTAAATCTCACTGTAATAATATAAAAAACCTGTATGTACTCAGTATGAGAGGAAGCAGTAATTAGTTAGTACGAAGATACTCTAATAAAAAGACAAATTGTAAAGAGTTATTAATATCGTATTTAACCCTTTGCTTGTTATCAGGCGCTGACCTGTTGATTCCAGACTCGACATGTTTTCCGAGTCTTGTGTAAGTTAGAATAAGATAAAAAACCTAATGTTAATAATTAAAAATCTGAAGACACAGATAGTCGCTAAAACAACTTATTTAAATTATGTATATTTATTTAGGGATAGTTTGTATAAATAAAAATGTTAACTTAAAGAGAGACAGGGACTATATTCTCGCGCAGTAATTGCCCAGAACCATCATATATTCTACCATTTTGTCCAGTACCAGACGAAGCGAGCAAAAATCTCTCTCTCGCTATGGTGACTTCATGCAGTACAGACATACGAGCTATGCTCTTACACTATGTTACCGATACTTTCGTTTACCTTAATGGTGTATACAAGAAGTTGCTGTTGAAAGCATATGTATGTGTTAACTAGTATAGCTATGTAAAAAACAAGAGACTTAAAGTGTAACTCGAAACGTAAAAAAAGGTGTAACACAAGATGACTTCGAACTTCAAGAACTAACAACACTTCCAACATCATACCTGGAGATGTGAACTATCAGAACTCACAAACTCTAGTAGACACGACAGAATATGCAGATCAGGACATCCAAGAATCTACAAGTACCATCGTAGAAAGTTCAATCTACCCTGCGGGCTTTTGAACCCTTTGATGACAAAGACCAGACCGAGATGACGACGGCGCTATTCCGGATTCCCAAGACGGACACCCCAGGACGAGGTTTCTGCATACCAATTAAAAGGTGACTCGATAGCCTGTCTATCGAGGCTTACTAATATTTGTTACACAACACACCTTAAAAGAGACTTTTCAGAGACTATTAACTTTGTAAAGATAAAAAAAATTAAATCTAAGAATTTAATGTAACTATTCAAACATCATACGTTGTAACAGTTTATATGCTAATGTATAGTAATATAATTCAACTAACAATACCATTCTTCCAATGGTTAAATAAAAGAAAGTCTTGCAAGCTAATATCATGAATTGAGTATGACTAAAAGTTTTAATGACTAAATACCGAAGGTTACCCGGATCCGAGGTATAGCTAAATTGAATCAATTTTGATCCCAAAGTTTAAAGAAAGCATTCAAATAACTTTAATAATTTAATTAGTAATGTCATGGGATCTGTCAGTAAATGTTTTTAAATGTTAAATAAAGAGAAGTCGTCTTGTTACACACATATAAGGAGTGCTTAAATCAATAGTATACCTTCCCATTGTTTCCTTACACAGTTAGTAAGTAATTTGTTATATTAATTATTTGTGATACATTCTGTTACAACGTAGGCAGCCCATCTAATTAACGGAGTTTAATTACGATGGGTTCCCTGGATTTGTAACGCGGCGAAAAGACGTTACAAAATTGTGCCACTCTGCTAATTTTTATAAAGGTGTTTTAAGCATCGTGACGCAAACAAATTGCGCCACTCTTTTTTAAAAAAAAAAGGAAACAAAGGAAAGAGTTTTATTTGTGTAGAGTGTCACAAATAAAATTGCGCCACTTGTGACATGTAAACAAAATTGCATCACTATGCTTAGATAATTTGTATGATCAATAACTGAATATATATTATTGATCTATGCACTCAGAAAGTTACCTTAATAACTTTAATGTTCAAAACATATTTAATATTTTGTTAAGTTACGTAAATGATAGTATGTATAAGTTGAAATATCATTAGCGTCATACAATGCAAAAGCTATATGCCAGTAGGAACCTGCATTACTCTATATAATTATTTGCATACATGAATTGTGACCAAACATTACAATTGTGGTCAACCGAACAATCTGTAACAGGTTTGTTTACGACAATCCGTGACCTGTTGTTTCCTGATTCATTCTGCACAGTGTATGTCCAACATATAGCTTACATACACTCGTATGTGTTATAAAAAAAAAAGGTAATAAAAAATAACTTTGTTAATAATAATGTAATTAAGTAGAAGTTCGTAATTTGTGAACAAAATAATTAATTTATTTAATTGGGAAAGTATATGAATGAAGGGAGTCAAAGTATTGTCGAGCGTAATAATAATAATAGATTTGTTGAATAAGATTGTGCTCCCCTTCTCTTGTTTATACCGGTAGTTGTATTATTCAGTCGCATTGTGTAGAGAACAATAAGAGTAAAACCCCCTTTCTCACTGACACACGAGATCCTTTGTTAACTAAATACAGAGGGTGACCTACATTCCAGAAAACAGCTGATCGGCTATTTAACTTGAGAAATATGTGTGTGGAATTTCTGTCTCTCCTTTAGAAGAGAAATGGTTCTTTTCTAATTTGTGTAAATTGATTACTTAAGAATTTATTATATATATGTGTAATATATGTGTAGTGTACTAGTATTAATTTTAAGTACGTGCTAATGTGTTAGAACAAAATGGCCCAATTTAACCCGGATTTGTTATTAAAAGACGAGCTGTCTTACAAAGCCCTATTGCGTGGACTACCCCATGCTGATGTAACAGTCGCGGAATTACGAAGGTCAATTCGCGAATAAGGATTTGATGCGCCCGTGCAATTAAACTATCTAAGCCAACTCGATTATGAAAGCGAGAAAGAAATTTGTAATGCCAAGTATAGTGAACTATACTTATTGTCTCAAACCCTCCAAGACGAGAAATCTCCGGCAATAATTTTGCGGACTACCCAGAGAATAGAGCATTTAACCAGGCGAATAAAAAATTTGTCGATCTGGCCGAATCTCACAGAAATACCCGTTGATGTACAAAATCTAGCAGACGAAGCTCTACGCCGCTTACCTTCAATTATTAACGACCTAAGACGAAAATCCGACTCATTCAGGATGGACGAAATAGAGAAATCATTAATGAAATTACACATCTCCCCAGTACAATCCCCCACCACTGGTTTACCCCCGCCTAACACGGATCGGAACTCACCCATCGTATCGCAAGTGCAAGCGAACCAAGAACAAAATACTGATAAAGATGTAAATGCCCCTCCTCCCGAGCATTTTCTGTTTCGTCCCGGAAATCATGAATTGACCACCACCTCCAATGAATCCAATCACCCTCATCGAGGAATTACACCTATGAACTATAACGCGGATCTATACGGTAAAATGACTCATCCTGTGGAGAAGATTTTAACCGAAATCCCTTATACAGATGGCTTGAATGTTTCTAAATTACTAACATTCATTAGTTATCTTCTTCAGATAAAAGATCTACAGCAGCTGAATGACTGGCAAATTTTACAAGTTCTGTTACCAAAGTGTAAACCCCCGTTAAAAAATCGTGTCCTCGAAGCCCTAACCTCTACATTCCCAGTAGAAGAGCTACATAGCTCTATAATAAAATACTTTATTCCCACCGGCATCTATGAGGAAATAAAAAGAAAGACAGTACTTCGAGTACAAGGACATCAGGAGAGATTAGCTCACCACATCTCCGATATTAGGGAGTCCTCTCGACTATTACGTGTAAGCTGGAATGAAACACAACTGGTGGACACCATTTTAATAGGCGTGTCACCTGAAGAAAGATCTCGACTATCATTGATGAATAGACCCAATACAATTGCTGATCTAGAACAGTGCAGTATCCATTCTTCAAATGTATGGTACTCAATCAAAATAGGGAAGCAATGAAAACCTCTGGAACTAATAGACATCAATTGCGAGCACTATTGCCTGATGTAACAACCTCGTATGAAAGACAAGTTTCTAGTAGACCTCACCATGTGCGCAAAGCTGGTAAGTTATGTGTAAACCCAGATAAAGCGGAAACCAAGTACCCACCTCGCAGAAAACCCACCTGTTATAATTGTGGCAAATGTGGGCACATAAGAAGAGAGTGCAAAAGTAAGCCATTGGAACGGAATAGCCCTAATTCAAAAAACATGTAAGGCAGGGAGACCCGAAAAACTGTGTCTTCCGCAGCTACTCGAAATTGGGTAAACTAAAAGAAACCAATAATAATAATAATAATGAATTATTCTGTAACCAAGTAAAAAACAAAAAAGGTGCGAAAGAAATCGACCCCTATGTGAGAGAATTTCGTGAAAAGTGTAATGCGATTAATAAATGTAAATGGAAAAAATCTACTACCATTAATACGAGTCGACTTAGGCGTTACTTCCCCCATCGCCGTAATTGATTCGGGATCTAGTAGAACTTTAATCAGCCAAGAATTAGCGGACATGTTAGCTAAACATCATCTAGTAAAACGGAACCAACCAGTGAATATAAAGTGTGCTACCACTGATAAACGTAAAATAAACATAAACCTGAGTATTACCGTTAAGGTTAAAATAAAAAACCTAACTTGGATGTTTACAATGTTAGTATGTAAAGAATTAGGACCTGATTTAATATTAGGTGCAGATTTTATTAGTAAGACAGGAATGATTCTTGACATCTACGAGCAAGTATTTTATTTCAGATTTGACCGTACACGGGAACATAAATTTGATAGTAATGAAGATAAACATTGTTCATCTACTGCACATGTAATACACCAAGATTCAGATTTATCTCACCTAGAAAGAAGAGATAGAGTCAGAATACTAAAACTAATAAAAGAATTTTCCTCGGTTCTTACACCTAAACTAGGACTTACGGACCTAATAGAGTATAAAATTAATCTGAGTGATCAGAAAGTAATACGACTACCTCCGTACAAGTTGTCGCCTCCCAAGATGGAAGTCATGCGAAACCATATCAACAAGTTGTTGGACCAAGGAGTCATAGAACCCTCTACGTCCCCATATTCTTCACCCTCCTTTTTAGTACCAAAGGACAAGATAAACACAGACTAGTTGTAGACTATAGGCAATTAAATAAAAGAATAGAATTTGAATCAATCCCTCTTCCAGACATCCATAGTGCATTTCATTATTTCACTAAAGCTATGGTCTTTACGGTAATGGATCTGAATCAAGCTTTTCACCAAATACCTCTTTCAGAAGAATCAAAACGTCTAACCGCGTTTGCAGTTCCTTTTAACTTGTACCAATTTACTAGGGTACCCTTTGGAATATCTCAAGGAAGTTCCGTATGTAGTAGACTATTGGAAAAGATATTTCACGACATTAAATTTAAATATGTGTATCACTATTTGGACGACATCGTTATATACAGTGAATCAATGGAACAACATCTCAAACATTTGCGTGAAGTGTTATCTCGGTTACTAAGAGCAGGATTAACGGTGAACCCAAATAAGGTAAGTTTTGCCGTCCCTCAGTTTTCTTTCTTAGGACACATCGTGAAAGCGAATGGAAAGGTAAGCATTGACCCTGAACGTACCCGCGCTATTAGAGAATTTGCACCCCCACGAGATGCAAAAGGTATAGCCCGATTTTTAGGTATGGTGAATTATTTCCACAAATATATTCCCCATCTTGCCGAAATAGCAGCACCCCTAAACTCCTTACGAAAGAAGGGAACGAAGTTCGAATGGAGCTCAATACATCAAAACGCGTTTGAGCAACTTAAAGAAAGTATTATATCTCCCCCAGTTTTGCAACTAGCTGATTTCACAAAACCATTCGTCGTGCAAACCGACAGTTCCAGTGTAGCGTTAGGTGCAGTGATATACCAAGAGATAGATAACTGTAGACTACCAATTAGTTATGCATCACGAACACTGAGCGATCAAGAAAGAAAGTATTCCGCATATGAATTGGAATGTTTAGCAATTGTTTTTGCGTTCGAGAAGTTTAAACCCTTCCTAGAACATAAAGAATTCCTTTTGGAAACCGACAATCAGGCGTTATCATGGTTATTGAATCATCCTAAACAATTAGGACGAATTGGCAGATGGATATTGAAATTAAACTGCTACAAATTCAGAGTGCAGCATATTAAAGGTACTCAAAATGTAGGCGCCGATACCCTGTCCCGTATGTTCCAGTCACCCACTAAAACTTCCGAAAACATAGTGAAGCCGGAAATAGCAAGTGCTAACGCCGTAATTACTGAATTCCCCCTTGCCTTTACAAACATTGCCCTGTATCAACAACAAGACCCCTTACTGAAGCCTATTATAGAACAACTTACCCAAGGTATTAAATCCGAGAAGTACGTATTGAGTAAGAATGTACTGTGTCTCAAGATAAGAGACGGAAAGGAATTAAGAATAATAGCCCCGGATGTAATTAAGCCCATGCTGATGGAATACTTCCATTCATCTACCATAGGAGCCCATATGGGAATCAATAAGACGATACATCGTATTCGAAAGGAATATCATTGGAACAATATGAACTGCGAAATAGCTAACTTCGTAAAGAAGTGTTCATTATGCGCCCTTAGTAAACCCGCTAGAAATACTCAAGTAAGCCAATTGATTTCAGAAATCCCAAAGACTCCTTTTTCGAAACTTTATCTAGATTTCTCAGGTCCGTATCCACGCTCCAAATCAGGAAATACCATGTTACTGATATGTGTAGATTCGTTCACCAAATTTGTTTGGAAGTATCCCATGCGACGAGCATTAGCGTCGACAACAGTTAAAATACTACAGGAAAGACTATTTAAAGACTACGGTACTCCAGTACGTATAGTATCTGATAACGGTCCACAGTTTAAAGCAAAAGAATTTAAGAATATGTGTTTCAAGTTAGGGATAGACCATATAACCACTACAGAATATCGACCGCAAGGCAATATTGCTGAAAGGTATCTACGAAACCTCAAATCTGCGCTAATCGCCTATCATGCGAACGATCACACGTCGTGGGACCAAAATCTATCCTGGATTCAATACGCGTTTAATTCAGCTTACCACGAAGGTCACAAGTCGACCCCGTTCGAGTTACTATACAAGTATCGACCAAACCACCCTTTGTCCACAAGGTGGAATATACACGATCTGCTGCCTCCGCAAATAACGGATAAGCAGATAAAGCGAATATGGAACAAAGCCCGCTCTAACTTAAGAGCAAGCTTAGAAAAATCCAGAAGATACCACGAGAAAGGTAATCATAGCAATTCAGTCAGGTACCAAGTAGGTGACTTAGTAATGTACAAGACTCACCCCGTTAGTAGTGCGATTGATAAGACCACCTCTAAACTATCATTCCGATGGTGTGGCCCTTACCAAATCCAGAAGTACCTAACTCCCTTTACAGTAGCCTTGTGCGAACCTGCAACTCAGAAATATGTGCGGAGAACTCATATTTTGCAACTAAAGTTGTATAAGAAGAAGTGACGGTATAGTATAACCCAAAATAGAAAAGGGAATACTAGGCAGTAAAGAAAAATTATATTTCTGAAACAACGTGGAAAAATGTAAAACGTAGAGTTTGGAAACGAGGCCTGATCAACCTGAGTTCCAGTTTTGCGAAGCATACATTAATGAATAATCATTAACTAGATGGGTACTAACACTCATTGACTACATGAGTTATCTAGGACTCACAGAAGACAAGATAGAATTCTAAATAGTAAAGATTTAGAAAGTTACTCTACAGAAGAGAGAGTAAAACAAACAAAAAACCGGTAGTAGATTTAAGTGATAGAAATAAGAAAGAGTTTTGTGTTTTAATTGTGTAAATATTAAGTGTAAATAGTATGTATAAAAAAAAAAAAAGGTAGTTAATAAGACTATAAAGTATACTGTGTTGTAACTATAGGAAATAACTATGTGGACAACGTTGTAAAGTGTCCAACAACTATGTGAAAGAAATTACACACACTAACCCCCTTCATACTCCCAGTCCCCAATTGTGAGTTAGACTCAAAAAACTTAACCGTAGCGTGCAAATTAAGCGGTGGAGTATGTGACGATTTAAATTGTAAAAAATAATCAAAGTAATAAAAAAATTTTAAAAATTAAGGTTGCGAGCTCTTAAGCCATTTAAATCTCACTGTAATAATATAAAAAACCTGTATGTACTCAGTATGAGAGGAAGCAGTAATTAGTTAGTACGAAGATACTCTAATAAAAAGACAAATTGTAAAGAGTTATTAATATCGTATTTAACCCTTTGCTTGTTATCAGGCGCTGACCTGTTGATTCCAGACTCGACATGTTTTCCGAGTCTTGTGTAAGTTAGAATAAGATAAAAAACCTAATGTTAATAATTAAAAATCTGAAGACACAGATAGTCGCTAAAACAACTTATTTAAATTATGTATATTTATTTAGGGATAGTTTGTATAAATAAAAATGTTAACTTAAAGAGAGACAGGGACTATATTCTCGCGCAGTAATTGCCCCTCTACCATTTTGTCCAGTACCAGACGAAGCGAGCAAAAATCTCTCTCTCGCTATGGTGACTTCATGCAGTACAGACATACGAGCTATGCTCTTACACTATGTTACCGATACTTTCGTTTACCTTAATGGTGTATACAAGAAGTTGCTGCTGAAAGCATATGTATGTGTTAACTAGTATAGCTATGTAAAAAACAAGAGACTTAAAGTGTAACTCGAAACGTAAAAAAAGGTGTAACACAAGATGACTTCGAACTTCAAGAACTAACAACACTTCCAACATCATACCTGGAGATGTGAACTATCAGAACTCACAAACTCTAGTAGACACGACAGAATATGCAGATCAGGACATCCGAGAATCTACAAGTACCATCGTAGAAAGTTCAATCTACCCTGCGGGCTTTTGAACCCTTTGATGACAAAGACCAGACCGAGATGACGACGGCGCTATTCCGGATTCCCAAGACGGACACCCCAGGACGAGGTTTCTGCATACCAATTAAAAGGTGACTCGATAGCCTGTCTATCGAGGCTTACTAATATTTGTTACACAACACACCTTAAAAGAGACTTTTCAGAGACTATTAACTTTGTAAAGATAAAAAAAATTAAATCTAAGAATTTAATGTAACTATTCAAACATCATACGTTGTAACAGTTTATATGCTAATGTATAGTAATATAATTCAACTAACAATACCATTCTTCCAATGGTTAAATAAAAGAAAGTCTTGCAAGCTAATATCATGAATTGAGTATGACTAAAAGTTTTAATGACTAAATACCGAAGGTTACCCGGATCCGAGGTATAGCTAAATTGAATCAATTTTGATCCCAAAGTTTAAAGAAAGCATTCAAATAACTTTAATAATTTAATTAGTAATGTCATGGGATCTGTCAGTAAATGTTTTTAAATGTTAAATAAAGAGAAGTCGTCTTGTTACACACATATAAGGAGTGCTTAAATCAATAGTATACCTTCCCATTGTTTCCTTACACAGTTAGTAAGTAATTTGTTATATTAATTATTTGTGATACATTCTGTTACAACGTAGGCAGCCCATCTAATTAACAGAGTTTAATTACGATGGGTTCCCTGGATTTGTAACGCGGCGAAAAGACGTTACACGGTATGGTGATAAACATTTGTGAGATGTGTACTGCACCCAGTTGAGAGCAAGGCGACAGCATTCCGGGGAGAGCCTTCAAGAGTTTGAAGCAAGTATCGACAGACTAATTAGACTGGCCTATCCTGAAGCGCCAGAAGATTTTCGAACGAGTTTTGCGATGCAGACATTTACTGCTGGTGTCCGAGATAACGAACTACAGCAAGTGTTACGAATGGCAAGACACCAGAACAGTGCAGACGCCCTGGTACATGCTTTGCAATTTGAGGCCACCAAATCAGCGTCTGGTTGGACAAGTCATAAAGTGCACGCGTTAAAAGATCGTGATGGCACAGACGATGAGAAGATACCGAGAGAAGAGAGTGATCGCACCAATTGGAGAAGTAAAGCCTCAGAACAGCACACAGTTTCCACGCTATATGTAGACCAGTGGAAACTTGATTGTTAATGGATTTGCAGAAGGTAAACCAACATCATTTACAGTTGACACGGGCGCAACAGTGTCTATTGTGCGCCCTGACTTAGTCAGCAACTGCCAGCCTCTAATTAGCTCTTGTACAATACAGACTGTGACTGGAAGCCCCGTCAAGGTGATAGGAAACGTAGACTTACGTGTACGCCTGGGTCTTCTCGAGTTTAGCCACCAAATGCTCATTACATTGTTGATGAAGTGATTCTTGGCACAGACATTATGAATGCCTACGGATTCGTTGTGGACTTAAGAGAGAATGTCCTGAAGGTTGGCCAAGAGAAGATAAAGCTTTGCATGGCTAAAATGACAGGGTCTACCAACCATTCGATTAAGCAAGTGGCATTAGTCGAAGAAAAAGTCAACACATCTGGTCAAGAGGAACCATGGAGGAAGAACTAGCAGAGGAAACACAAATAAGTGTAACAGCAAAAGACGTGATTGGAAAGCCAACTATGGGTGTCGAGACAAAACTCTTGCTTGTTCCTGAGCTGATAGAAGTGCCCGAGGGCAAAGTGGCTGAAGGTGAGGTTATGCAAGAGGTTGTTGACGAGAACCAAACAAACTTGGATCAGCCAGTGGTGTTTAGGTCATCAGTACATGATGCAATGGGAGTGATTCCAGCAAAACTAGTGGTTGAGCGGAAGACTCACATTCCTGGGAACGTGATGTTCGGATCACACGAGACTGAATTCGAAGAACAGGAGAATTATCTTTCGCAAGGACGTCCACCTAGATCGACTGGTCGAGTATTATTTCAGAGACAATTTGCAAGTTCGGGACGAACAGGATTAAAGAGGGGGGCAGTGTTACGACATCACAGAACAATCTACGTGTTTGTTGAATGTGCCAGAAGAATCTCGATGTAATGCGTGTGGCGTACGTGCTTGTAGACGCATTTGCGAGAGTCTTCTCGATGCCGCCAGCCGTGCGGACTGTGTCAAGGCCGCAGTTAATTACATAGTTCATACGGACGCTGACGCAATTAGGAACATCCTGGTCTGTGAGCATTGTATAAATAATTGGCAGCAGCGGCCTTAGTAGTCAGTATTAGTGCGATACATTGACAGCGTGGTTCGAGAGTTATTGTCGGGCAAAATTACTGTGCGCGTTCAAGTGGTTATTAGTTAAGTGTTGTGTTTTATAATCAGACGGTAATTGTAATACAATTGTGTTTCATTTTAGTGGACATTTTATTGCATGTGAACAATTTGTATTTGATTTGTTGTAGAGACTGTGTTGTTAATTACGAACTGTTAACTGTGGAAATTAAAGCTGGTAATTAGTGACTTAATTGGTGTCTTGTACTTATTTTGTTTCCACTGTACCTACAACGACCGAGTAGACCATCATAACAATATATGAGGGGTTGAGAAACAAAGTGGTCTAAGTCACTTTTTTTACAGAAATGACTTAACACCATGTACAGACGTGTGATCACATTTTCTGTTAGGTACAAAAGTGGTCTAAGTCGTAGTTCCATTTTATTTCACCAGGTGGCACCACTTACTTTGTTTACTGAATGAAACCTAGAAATTGTTGAGGTTAAAGTGGTCTAAGTCAGACTTCAGACCACTTTGATACTAAGCATTGTTGTGAAAATCCAATCTCAACAACCGTGTCGAAGGAAAGGTATCTTTCTGGTGATGAATAATGCATATTTTAATAATTTTTATAAAATGTCAGATTTTAGCAAACAAATGGATTAATCCATCAGGCTCCTGTATCAGTAAGAAGGCCTCGTGATGGTAGTAAACAAGGAAAACAATCCTCAAACAAATACCACTTGCAATTCATTCGAAAAACAGTACGTGTATGTAAACAGTATTTCCTGGAAACCTTTATTATATCAAATGGTAGGCTTGGTAGAAGATTGAAAAAAATGAATAGTGGTCAGTCACCAGGAGAGGATCTAAGTGGAAAGCACCCTTCATCAAGAAAAATCCCTGACCATAGTAAGCAAGTTATTATCGATCATATCAACAGTTTTCCAGCTTTTCAAAGTCATATAGGCCTACACGTAAAGACAATCCTCACAGAAAGTTCCTTAGTCCAGATTTAAACATAAGGAAAATGTACGAACTTTATGTTGAAAGTTGTTCAAAATTATGTATTACACCTGAAAAAGAACATTACTATAGGCAGGTCTTTAACACAAATTTCAATCTTCATTTTCATGTTACACGTAAAGACACTTGCAAAATTTGTGACAAGTACAAACAAGCTGTCAATATTGAAAACGATGCACAACAAAAGGCAGAGTTAGAAATTGAACATAACATTCACCTAGCCAAAGCTGAAAAAGCTAGATTTGCTTTAAAAGCTGATGCAGAACAAGCACAAAATAACAAAGATCAGATATTAGCAATCAGTATTGATCTTCAGAAAGCACTCCCATTCCCAAAACTTTCTGTTTCAGATGCTTACTTGTGATGGTACAATCATGGTACATTTTTGGAATTACCTTAAATATGGTAACTAGAACATAACTATTGTATTTTTATAATTTTGTCATACTCAACCCAACCTTAAACACCCGATACGAATATACCGTGAGTGTAGTGTATGACAATTTTTGTCAGGATTTGAACCAATTCATAGCAAAATATGTGTAACATCACAAAAACAGTGTGCAGTTATTGCGATAACAGAGCC
Organism: Magicicada septendecula; assembly: GCA_034769895.1. Taxonomy (NCBI): domain Eukaryota; kingdom Metazoa; phylum Arthropoda; class Insecta; order Hemiptera; family Cicadidae; genus Magicicada; species Magicicada septendecula. The sequence continues at coordinate 377,282,689 of CM068368.1, forward strand.
GAACCTTAATTACGTCAGAGGCGGAGAATGTGTTGACAACAACAACACGGCGCTGTCAACAAGTTAAACAATGGGATTGTGACGTCAGTACACCCCACTTCCGCAAAATCTAACAAAGATTTGTCGTCATTTCTTCTGCAGCTGTGATCAACGCCGGCCGGCAACCCGTTCACTTACGGGTGAATTTTAACTTTTTAGACCACTGTAGGTGGTTAATAAACAGTATAAATATCTATATTCAAAATGTACTAAGGAAAGTTACAGTTCGGCTTTGTGTAGGCGTCCTCGGCCGATGAATCGTCCGTAAAGATCGACGTTTAGAATCGGTCCCACGACGGTGGGTTACGTAGGTTGACACAAAGGTGCCCCATCAAGCGCCGTAAAATTATACCGATTGTGCCGATGTCGGGACGATGCTAGCAGTGCGAGGAGGCCAACACGAAATGGGTGAGAACGTTCCTTGTACACTTTAAATCCTTATTTCATTATTTCCCAGTATAAAATTTTATTGTAGAAATCAATTATTTAAAATTTTCAATATATAAATAAAAGGAGCTCCAACATTCATAAAATTTTGTACCATGGGTATGGAAGAGAGAGTGGTTGCGTGTGTGTGTTGTAATTTCTAAGTGCTGGGTTGGGCACCACTATATAACTATATATTATTATTGTATAATCATTAAACTTATAGAAGTAAATAATCAGATATTATTATTACACATTAGGTTTTTGGAGGGGTTAAAGTTGGTTTTGAAAACAGGTATGTAAAACAAATAGAGAATAAAAAGGGGTATTTCATTGGTAACAATCAGAACAGCTGTTTTTATTTCAAGCAATTTCCGTTCCTCATGACTTCGCGTAACGAAATCCTGGCCCATGACTTATGTAACAAAGATGGCGTCCTAGTTTTTGTATACATAACCACATTTGTGAGATATAATATATCATATCTATAAATCAAAATAAACCTAAGTTCACAGGTGGCTGCCGGCGAACAGGGACATTAGGTAGTATTATTTAAACATAATATTACATAATGTATGCCTAGAAAGAGAACGGAACAAATTGCTTGAGGTAACGGACACAAAATTTTATAATTCGTAAACATAACCCCATAGCTAGGTTATACAATTATATGCATGCAGGTATTGCAAAATTGCCAACATGAGTACAAGTGACAATATTGAAATAGAAACCAGTACTTCTGAGATAAATTTAACTAGTGAAATGGAGGTTCACTTAAACCCAATTAGTCAGACTGACGAGGCCAATATGCCTGTGTCTGCAGAGATAACTAAAGCTGACACATCCATTTCCACTATGGTAGATAACAAACCCGATGGTACTGCGGAAATGATGAAAATTTTATTAAACAAATTTGACAGTTTTGATAAAAAATTAGATGAAATAAAAGGTCAAAACTTTCACTTAGAAGAGCGAATTAACACAGTAGAAACACGTTGTGATAACATACAGAAAACTACACTAGCAATTGTTGATGATAAGTTCAGTAGTACCATTAATGATTTAGACACTAAAATTGATCTAGTTTATGACACAGTAAATAACACGATTAAAAGTAAATTAGAGTCAACAAGTACAGAAATACAACAGAAATGTTTAAATTTTGTAGAAAATCAATTAGAAGTTAAAACCAATATTGAAGTAAGCAAACAAGTAGCGGTGAAAACCAATGTTTTGCAAAATCATTTAGAAAACATGGAAATAAATGTGATAGATATCACCAAGAATTTAGAAACTATAGATAGTACCATAACTGAACATGAGAAAAGTACCAAGAGTAGATTTAATTTGTTACAAAGTAAGATTAAAGAAATGGATGACTTAACTGTACAAAATAGTTTGGATGTGCATGATAAATATGATATGATTGCAAATAATTTGACCAGTGTAAAAAACGAATTACGGGGAGAAATAAATAAAAATATTTCAAGTATAAATGATAGGGTAGTCATAACTAGAGATTTCTATAATGAAATAGAACTAGAGAATTTTAGCCATGAAAACAGAGTAATACAGCCCATGCGTTTTCTAAATCAAACTAGAGATTATAATTATTTTAGTAGTAGTAGCTGGGAAGTGAAATTGAATAAGATCATTAAATGTTTCAAGGGTAACTCAGTCATATGGGCTGAAGCTCATAGGTTAGAATGGGATTGTTATAATACTTTTGAGAAAGCTTTTAAGGGTAAATATTGGACAGAAGAGGAGCAGGAGACTTTAAGAAGCCGTCTTATGGGAACAGGTAATTTCATGGGACGTAACGTTAGTAATAATATTACTATTTGTGTAACAAAATTATACAACGAAGCCAAATATTTAGAGCCACCCATACCTTTTAAGTCATTTGTTAGGTATGTTAGTAAGCACTTACCTAGAGAAGTGCAAGTCACTCTGATGACTAAAGAAATAGAAAATCTTGATGAACTGGAAAGGGTATTAGATATACTACAAAGTATAAATGATCGTGAAATGGGTAGACGCCCCATGCAACCAAATATATCTAACCATAACAATAATAACAATGAGTTTAATCGGCCAAGGCCTTATCATAATAATACTGGAAATAAATATAATTTTCGAAATGATTTACAGCAACCAGGCGGTTGGAGTTGTTCTAGTTGCAGGAAGGAAAATCGTGCTCATATGCAGCATTGTTATTTCTGCAAAGCGCCAAGGAGTAACCAAACAAAGCAATTCGTACCTGCGAGCAGAGGAGCCCCTAGTTTAGTTTAGACATCATTTTGGGAAATGATTTTTTACAAAGAAATAAAGCTGTAATAAATTTTAAAGAAAAAGTGTTGGAGTTAGATGGGGGTGAGCGGTCTGTGAAAATTAATTTTGAAAATGTGATAAATAAAGTCAGAACAACTGGTGTGAAAATGTTACAGAAACAAGTAGTTGAGAATAACTTAGATACTAAAATAAATTTTTGTATAGAGGGTGAGTATTTAGAAGATGTTGATAATGAAATGAGCAATATTAATAATGAAGTATGGGAGATAAGGGCGGATGAATTCTGTAGTGGGGGTGAGGTGATAAGGAGTGGCCAACGTATAGCGTTATGGCAGGTAATAGAGCAGTTTAAGGGAGTGTTTGCCGATATTCCAGGAAGGGCAAAAAATTATGAATGTATGTTACAGATAAAGGAACACACACCATTCATGCAGCGGAGCTATCCAGTGCCTTACTCTAAAAGACGAGCGGTGCAAGAGGAGTTGGATAAAATGTTAGATAATGGGATCATCGAGAGGTCAGTGTCTCACTACTCAAATCCGTTAGTGGTGGTAATTAAGAAGGAAGGAGGAGTAAGATTATGTCTAGACGCAAGGAAAATTAACCAAATTATTATACCAGACCGAGAATCACCAGAATCTATAAATGAGATCTTTCAAAAGTTTAGTGGCGTACGGTTTATGACATCTTTAGATCTGACTGCTGGATATTGGCAGGTACCATTAGCAGAGGTAAGTAGGCAATATACAGCATTTTTATTTAACGGAAAAAATTATCAGTTTAAGCGACTACCATTTGGGCTAAATACCAGCGTAGCTAGTTTCATTAAATGTTTGGATAGAATTTTGAGACCAAAAGATTTAGATTTTCTCACAGTTTATGTGGACGACATTTTAATAGCTTCACGTACATTTGAAGACCATTTAGAACATTTAAAGTATGTGTTAGGAAAATTAGAAGCGGGAGGATTAACCGTAAATTGGGATAAGTCCAAATTCTTACAAACAAAGATTAATTTTCTAGGATTCATTACTACATCGGAAGGAATTTCTGCAAACCCGGACAAGGTCGAATCTATTATGCGTTTCCCTGAACCGCGAAACATCAAACAACTTCAGAGTTTTCTTGGGCTGTGCAACTTTTATAGGAAATTTCAAAGGAACTACGCCTACCTAACCGCTAAGTTAAGTGCGGTAATGCAGAAGAACCGACAATGGAAGTGGGGAGAAGTGGAGCGTGGAGCCTTTGAAGAAATAAAACGCAAATTTAGTGACATGATTATGATGAACCACCCGGATTTTGATAAGATATTTTATTTACAGACGGACGCCAGCAATGTCGCTGTAGGAGCAGAGCTGTATCAGGAGGATGAGGAGAAGGAACATAAGACAATTGCGTTCGCTAGTCGATCCTTACTGCCGGCTGAAAAGAATTACACTACCACAGAGAAGGAATTGCTCAGCATTGTGTTTGCAGTTGGTAAATTTCGAACGTACATATTAGGCAACAAAACGATAATTAGAACTGATCATAAAGCTTTGTCATTCCTCAACACTTGTAAACTTGCTCATAGTCGATTAACCAGGTGGGTACTTGTTTTGCAGGAGTACAACTTCGAGTGGGAGTACATTAAAGGAACAGAAAATAAGGTACCCGACACTCTATCCAGAGTAGATTGTGAAAATAACAAAACAGGTAGGGACTTAAAAGAAATTGAAATTTTTCAGATTAGCAGAGAAGACAGAATCTTTGGAGCGGAGCTGAAGGATATTAACACCATGCAGAGAGCAGATGGTAAGTCTGGAAAAATAATACACAATTTAGAGACGGAGCTGGATGAGTCTGAGTACAACCAATATTTTAAAATTTATAAAGGGTTATTGTTTAAGAAGGTAGTAGGGGGTGAGCGTGACTGGAAATTAGTGATACCAGCAGTGTTGGAAGAGAAAATTATTTGGGATTGTCATATACGATATGGTCATTTTGGTGCTAAAAAGTGTGTCAATATTTTAAAAGAGTCATGTATTTTCAGAAATATGGAGAGGCGAGTGAGACAGTTGCTGAGGAGTTGTGATTTGTGTCAAAAGTCGAAGGTGGTTAACTACAGAGTAGAAGGTGAGTTAAATTATATTAAGGTAGATCGACCTTTTGATTTAGTTGCTGTGGATTTGTTTGGACCATTGCCGAAGGGTAGAGGTGGAGTAATTTATATATTTGTATTGCTTGATACTTTCTCAAAATATGTAAAATTGTATAGCGTGAAAAGAGCTACCAGTAAGGTATTGAGTGAAAAAGTGACTAAAGACTATATGATTAACGTGGGTAAGCCAAAAGTAATTTTATCAGACCATGGGCCGCAGTTCATCAGCGGGAGATGGCGTCAGACCTTAGGATGGGAAGGCATCCTCACGAAACATACGGCTGTGTATCATCCCCAGTCCAACCAGGCTGAGCGTGTAATGAGAGAAATAGGCAGGATCTTCAGAGCCTATTGTCACGCTAAACACAGCGAGTGGCCGTTGTATGTACGGAAGGTGGAAACTTGGCTGAACAGTACCACCCACGAGTCTACTGGCTATACACCCCATGAACTAGTTAGAGGAACACGCCCCCCAAGAATTTTAGAACAATTATTCGACTATCCACCTGAAGGTAGAACGACTGATATAAACATTAAAATCCGGTTGGCGAATGAACATTTAATTAGTAAAGGTGAACAGAGAAAACGTAGACACGACGCAAGAGGTAAGTGGATTAAGTATAATGTAGGACAAATGGTATTAGTTAAAAGACATGACTTATCGAGTGCACAAGACAAAGAAATTAAGAAATTCTTTCTCTTATATGAAGGGCCATATGAGGTCATAGAAGTTAAGATGCAAAATTCTTATGTATTACAGAACAACATAACTGGAGAGATAGTAGGAACACACAATGCTACAAATTTAAAATTGTACTGGTCGTCTTAGTTATTTTTATATTGATGTTTTTATATTTTGAGTGTATGAGTATTAACTTAGTTATTGGTTTACAGAAGGGACTCTCCCCCATTTTCGGGCGATCACAGACTCACCACCTCTGATCGTGGATTTTGGAACTCTGGAGGCGGACCATGGTTGGCGGAACGGACGTAAGGAAGTGAAAGCAACGATGGTCTTCCTCCACACAAAATTGGTAGAAATTTGAAAATTTAATCTTATTATTGAACGGGGAGGGGGACCCCTAATTCGTGGGAAAAAAAAAAAAAATTTTTTATGTAACTAAGTATATCAGAAGATCCATTGTTTTCCTGTAGTGTTAGAAAAGTGATGTTTTGGACTTGGAAAGTGTCTACAAATTTATTAATGTAACTAAAGAAAGAAATGACATTTTTTAAATGATATATAAATTTTGATTTTGTGAAGTAACAACCTTAAGAGGTTAAAAGGACATAGTGCTACTATGGTGAATTTTTGAGACTTTATTTTGAACATTATCATTATGTTTATTTAATAATAGTCTTATAATGGATTTATGTATAACTTGTTAATTGTAGGGTAGTCCCCGATTGGGACTACATAAGACACAATGTGTCACAAATATTTTCGATTCCCTGTATTTCGGGCGATTACTGTCTTACCAACACTAATCGTGGATCTGGACGAGAACCAGCTGTGGCCAGAAATTGTAACCCTGACCATGGTTGGTTGCCCACAAAATTGGTTGAAATCTGGAAATTTATTGGGAGGTTTAGGGGAATCTATTATTCTTTTTGAATAGGCTACTTCACCTCGGTTGGGGTGGTAGACCTTAGGGGTGCATTATAAATGTAATAGTAAGGGTATTTGCCTTGAAGAGTTTGTAATGCTAAAGCAAGGATGGGAGAGAGAGAAAAGAAAAAAGTGCTCACTCCTTCTGCCTCAGTCCTTGTGGAGGCAACTGAACGTAACAGTTCAGGGGGGGCAATAGTGTGTGTGGAGGAGAAGAGGGGATAAATATTATTAACAGCGCCAAATAATTACCTGTTAATAATAATAATAATAAGAAGAAGAATTTTTTTTTGTTTTATCATTCACTAAGAGTATTCAATAAATAAATATACAGAGTTATTAATTCTTTTATAATTTGTTTTTCTCTAGATTAGTGAGATCTATAATGTGTAATTTTCCTATTTTCAATTATATTTTATTCAATTTTTTATTATATCATGTATACTTACGTTTATTTTGATTTATAGATACGATAGATTATATCTCACAAATGTATACATAAACTAGGACGCCATCTTTATTTATTACCTAAGTCATGGGCCAGAATTTCGTTACGCGAAGTTATTAGGAAACGGAAATTGCTTGAAATAACAAAACAGCTGTTCTAATTGTTACCAATGAAATACCCCTTTTATTAAGTATTCGTTTTACATATCTTTAACCCTTACAAAATAAAAACATAGTGTAATATTACCTTCTGTAAGTATAATAAGTATATAACAAAATTATATATATATATATAGTTATGTGTTGCTCAACCCAGCACTTAGAAATTATTACGCACGCACACAACCACTCACTCTCCCATACTCATGGTACAATTATTTGATTATTTATGTTGGAGCTCCTTTTTAATAGATTGAAAATTTAAGTAATTTTTTAAATAAAATTTTATATTGGGAAATAATAAAAGGATTTCATGATGATTGATTTCGAGGATTTAAAGTATATAAGGAACGCTCTCACCCATTTCGTGTTGGCCTCCTCGCACTGCTAGTATTGTTCGTACATCGGCACAATCGGTATATTTTTACGGCGCTTGACGGGGCACTTTCGTGTCAACCCACGTAACCCACCGTCGTGGGACCGATTCTATACGTCGATCTTTTTTACGGACGATTCATCTGCCGAGGACGCCTACACAAAGCCGAACTATAACTTTCCTTAATACATTTTGTATATAGATATGATACTGTTTATTAACCACCTATAGTGGTCTAAAAAGTTAAAATTCACCCGTAAGTGAATGGGCAGCCGGCCGGCGCTGATCAGTTGCTGCAGCAGAAATGACGACAATTCCTTGTTGGATTCTGCGGAAGTGGGGTGTACTGACGTCACAATCCCATTGTTTAACTTGTTGACATCGCAGTTTTGTCGTTGTCAACACATTCTCCGCCTCTGACGTAATTAAGGCTTGGCTTGCTTATCGCAATAACTGCACACTGTTTTTATGACATTTTACAGATTCTGCTACGAATTAGTTCAAATCCTGGCAAATATTGTGATATAGTCCACTCACTGTAGATTCGATATCGGGTGTTTGAGGTTGGGTTGGGTATGTCAAAAAATAGAAAAATACAATATTTATGATCTCGTTACCATATTTTAGGTAATTATAAAATGTACCATGATTGTACCATCACAAAACCCCCTCAATGAAAGATGGTGTGACGAAGCACACAAACTTTCATTGACCCTTTCATACTTCCTAAAGGGATCAGCCAGGACAAGTCGCCACAACCCCCTTACAATTTTACATAAAAATAACAACAACTCGCCCTTGGTCTGGTGATGATGACCGTACCTAGATGACCTTACTGGACTTCTCCTGCGAGATCCCAACACCATAAGGCCACTTAGGCTCTTAACGCCCCTGCTCTGACGCGTTGGCCAGCTCAGGACCACTGTCATATCACCAAACACTGAAACAATATATAATAAATATTCAAATAGTGGCTTAGTAAATCACTCCATCCTCAACTGATCTAGTTCCCCTTAGCTAAGTGCTGGTTTGTGCCAATAAGCACTGGGTTGGCTTAATATATTTATAAAATTATAATCTTCAAGAATATCTCTTCTTCATATTACAAAATACTTCTACCCTGAGTTGAAAAATGGTTTCGATTCCTATCGATAATATTTATCCTCATTCTTTTACAATTACTAGAATTGTAACATAAGCACATTAATATAATATAGTTACCAAAATTGAATAAAATATAATTGAAAATATAATAGGAAAATTACACATTATAATCTCCCAAATCTGGAGAAAAACAAATTATAAAAGAATTAATAACTCTATATATTTATTTATTGAATACTCTTAGTAAATGATAAAAATAAAATTTTATTATTATTGTTATTATTATTATTCTTATTATTAACAGGTAATTATTTGGCTTATTTTATATTATTAACAGCGCCAGTTAAAAGAAATTTTTTTTTTTTTTTTTTTTTTTTACACATTATTCCCATGTTATAACATCATGTTGAAATTTCTATAACATAAATACATTTTACATAATAATAATACATTAATAATTAACACTGATACATTAATACATTAAATATTCTTGATTCATTTTAATTTAAATCATTTAAAAATTACAATTTCACTTAAGTCATTAATTAGACATCAATTTTATTATAATGAATTATTAATATTTATTTCAAATTTATTATTAGTATTCATACTACATTATTATTATTATTTCATTATTCACTTCTTACTTCCTCTATACTCTGAACTTTCTACCTACCTAACTACCTAACCTCTCACCTTCTATCACTGTTTAGTCTGGATAACTCCTATATTCACTATACTTCTTTTATTATAATTTTACTCACCTTCTTCTAATTGACCATCAAATTTACCTATCAATGACACCAATATCTCAATTATATACTCCATTACTACTTCCATTGAAATCCTATGGCACCGCTCGTCTTTGCACTGGGTTGGGTGTTCCCTAACTGGCTATATACATCCATATTATTTTGCCCTTCCAAATAATTCGGCAAACACTCCCTTAAACTACGCTATTACCTGCCACAACACTATTGGTTGGCTACTCTTTATCACCTCACCCCCACTACAGAATTCATCAACAATAATTATATGTTTATTATACCTTTACTTAAACACCTTCTCTACAAATCATCACTAACTACTGTGTCCCTAAATATTTAATAATTCTCTTTGTATTTTCTTAAAAATTCTTATCTTTCTAACTCCCTTTACATTAATTAATCAACTCACCTGCATTTTATCTATACCCAGGCTCTATTCCTGTTTAAACACTTACTGTAATCATTGACAATTCTCTTATAAAATTCCTCTCTTACCTACTTATAACAATACCTCTTTTCAAAATTCAAATATATATACTTACTTAAACATTATTATTATTCATCAGTAATTACTTTCATTACCAATTAAAAATTAAAATATTATTATTAAACATGTTATATATGTACAATATATAATAATACATACTGGTGTAAATATACCTGTAATACATAATACATATCAAAAATACATGGATATATAAATACAGTGAATACAATGAAAAATATACACTCCAACTTCATTATTGTGTCATTAATCGAAATCAGTCCATAGCAGTTCAATTCAATACCACTTTTCATATTATTATTTAATGTTCATTTCACAATACAACAGTCTATCCACCATCATTAAACAACAAACGAATCTTAGGTCTATATAAATTCTTATTTAATAAATAGATTTTATTACTAGATACATTATATTCGTACTCCTTTAAGAAACGGTTATTAAACAAATATTTCCAGTCACGATCAAGTAGAGTTCCGTTTATCTCAGTATCATATGTCATTAATCGGTTTATATTATAATTATCCCCATAATATTCCACCACAGGTAAGTACCTAATGTCTTTATTCTCATTTCTTGTTATTTCCAATTTATTGTTATTATCAGGTAAGTATTCATCATTTTCATATACCACATCTAACCCTAACCTTTCTAACAATTGTCTGTAATTTCTGTTTACTTTAAATATTTCTATTACTCTCTTACTCTCACAATATCTCTCTATACTTTCTCTCTTAATACATTTCTCTCCATAACACCAAAATACACTTTCTCTCTCCAAATATGCAGGGGTCCCTATCATAAAATTGTTGCACCTCTTAGGTACACAAAAACATAAAGAAACTTTATTTGTAGAACTATCGTCTATCAAATATAAATTAAAGGCATTCTTATCCTTATAACAATTACATGAAGACTTGTCTTCACCCCCTAATACAACATTAAAAGAAAATTCTACCCCCTGCACTCCTTGTACTAAAATACTTTCTCTCAACTTTCTTTCTGACTTCATAAATTCAAATATTTCATTATCATTCATTATAGTTTCATTATCATGTTTATCCTTTTCTAACACCACAATCTTACTACTTGTATTATTTGGATTATCTATACTACATTCATTATTGGAATTATTATTTTTAAATAGGGTTATATTCAGTACAGCATTTTGCTGGGTACCACTATTGACTTTCTGGGTTTCTACTTGATTTTCTACCACATTTAAATTATCTAGTTTTGTAATAAGCTGGTCACATTTTTTAATAAGTTGATTGTGACCTAATTGAATTTCATTTTTCAATTCATTGAAATTACTTTTAAAACTACTTTGAATTTCTTTAATTTCGTTATTCTGCTCATCTATTTTTTATCAAAACTGTCAAATTTATTTAATAAAAGTTGCATCATTGCATTAGTTTCATCCTGCTTACTATCTGACATAGTTGAAATGGATGTATTGACTTTCGTTATTTCTACAGATACAGGCGTACTTGCCTCATCAGTCTGACTAGTTTGAGGTGTTTGTACCTCCATTTCATTAGTTAAATTTATCTCAGAGGTACTGGTTTCTACTACAATATTGTCACTAGTACTCATGTTGGCAATTTTGCCATACCTGCATGCATACAATTGTATAACCTAATTGTGGGGTTATGTTTACGAATTATAAAATTTTGTGTCCGTTACCTCAAGCAATTTGTTCCGTTCTTTCTAGGCGTACATTAGGTAATAAAATGTTTGGTAAATATTTACCTGTGCTACACCATACGCCATATTAACTGAGTAGTTAGTGGGATCACCACTACATTTTGCCTTAACGTAATTCAATTGCCTACAACGCAAAGCATTACATTTCAGACTCGTGGGTGGCCGACTCATCAGTTTCCTACAGTATCCACCGCTGAGAGTGATTTTGGGTAGCCGGCTCACCACACATGCTTTAGTCTACGGCGCCTTCGGCGCCTCCGAGGTTACTAATAATAAACTCGCGGTGGGCTCAACGCAAAGCTTTAAACCGCCGTTTGGGCTCAACGCAATTTTGAACATGTAAGAATCATGTAAATTTTGTTTTGGAAACGCATCAACATGATTTCCAGTCAAATTCGGCTCACCGTCTACACAGTCAATATGGCGATCATTCACTTTTGCATGCATCCTTATGGGAGTATTTATTTTATTTTTTTTCTTCGTAAATAGCTTCGACCCCCATTTAAAATTAATTTTCGCGTGTTTATATAACATAGAAGAATAAAAAAAAAAATATTTCACTTCAAGATTGTATGGTGGAGCACAGGTAAATATTAACCATATGTTTAAATAATACCACCTAATGTCCCTGTTCCAGAAGCCACCTGTATACTTACGTTTATTTTGATTTATAGATACGATAGATTATATCTCACAAATGTATACATAAACTAGGACGCCATCTTTATTTATTACCTAAGTCATGGGCCAGAATTTCGTTACGCGAAGTTATTAGGAAACGGAAATTGCTTGAAATAACAAAACAGCTGTTCTAATTGTTACCAATGAAATACCCCTTTTATTAAGTATTCGTTTTACATATCTTTAACCCTTACAAAATAAAAACATAGTGTAATATTACCTTCTGTAAGTATAATAAGTATATAACAAAATTATATATATATATATATATATAGTTATATGTGTTGCTCAACCCAGCACTTAGAAATTATTACGCACGCACACAACCACTCACTCTCCCATACTCATGGTACAATTATTTGATTATTTATGTTGGAGCTCCTTTTTAATAGATTGAAAATTTAAGTAATTTTTTAAATAAAATTTTATATTGGGAAATAATAAAAGGATTTCATGATGATTGATTTCGAGGATTTAAAGTGTATAAGGAACGCTCTCACCCATTTCGTGTTGGCCTCCTCGCACTGCTAGTATTGTTCGTACATCGGCACAATCGGTATATTTTTACGGCGCTTGACGGGGCACTTTCGTGTCAACCCACGTAACCCACCGTCGTGGGACCGATTCTATACGTCGATCTTTTTTACGGACGATTCATCTGCCGAGGACGCCTACACAAAGCCGAACTATAACTTTCCTTAATACATTTTGTATATAGATATGATACTGTTTATTAACCACCTATAGTGGTCTAAAAAGTTAAAATTCACCCGTAAGTGAATGGGCAGCCGGCCGGCGCTGATCAGTTGCTGCAGCAGAAATGACGACAATTCCTTGTTGGATTCTGCGGAAGTGGGGTGTACTGACGTCACAATCCCATTGTTTAACTTGTTGACATCGCAGTTTTGTCGTTGTCAACACATTCTCCGCCTCTGACGTAATTAAGGCTTGGCTTGCTTATCGCAATAACTGCACACTGTTTTTATGACATTTTACAGATTCTGCTACGAATTAGTTCAAATCCTGGCAAATATTGTGATATAGTCCACTCACTGTAGATTCGTTATCGGGTGTTTGAGGTTGGGTTGGGTATGTCAAAAAATAGAAAAATACAATATTTATGATCTCGTTACCATATTTTAGGTAATTATAAAATGTACCATGATTGTACCATCACAATCAATGTGTTTATGTTACAATTACAGAAATTGTAAAAGAAAAAAGATTAATATTATCGATAGGAATCGAAACCATTTATCAATTCAGGGTTTGTAATATGAAAAAGAGATATTCTTTTTAATTCTTGAGGATTATAATTTTATAAATATATTAAGCCAACCCAGTGCTTATTGGCACAAACCAGCACTTAGCTAAGGGGAACCAGATCAGTTGAGGATGTAGTGATTTACTAAGCCACTATTTTAATGTTTATTATATATTGTTTCAGTGTTTGGTGGTGTGACAGCGGTCCTGAGCTGGCCAACGCGTCAGAGCAGGGGCGTTAAGAGCCTAAGTGGCCTTATGGTGTTGGGATCTCGCAGGAGAAGTCCAGTAAGGTCATGTAGGTACGGTCATCATCACCAGACCAAGGGTGAGTTATTTTTTTATATAATATTGTAAGGGGGTTGTGGCGACTTGTCCTGGCTGATCCCTTTAGGAAGTATGAAAGGGTCAATGAAAGTTTGTGTGCTTCGACACACAATCTTTCATTGAGGGGGTTTTGTGATGGTACAATCATGGTACATTTTTGGAATTACCTTAAATATGGTAACTAGAACATAACTATTGTATTTTTATAATTTTGTCATACTCAACCCAACCTTAAACACCCGATACGAATATACCGTGAGTGTAGTGTATGACAATATTTGTCAGGATTTGAACCAATTCATAGCAAAATATGTGTAACATCACAAAAACAGTGTGCAGTTATTGCGATAACAGAGCCGAACCTTAATTACGTCAGAGGCGGAGAATGTGTTGACAACAACAACACGGCGCTGTCAACAAGTTAAACAATGGGATTGTGACGTCAGTACACCCCACTTCCGCAAAATCTAACAAAGATTTGTCGTCATTTCTTCTGCAGCTGTGATCAACGCCGGCCGGCAACCCGTTCACTTACGGGTGAATTTTAACTTTTTAGACCACTGTAGGTGGTTAATAAACAGTATAAATATCTATATTCAAAATGTACTAAGGAAAGTTATAGTTCGGCTTTGTGTAGGCGTCCTCGGCCGATGAATCGTCCGTAAAGATCGACGTTTAGAATCGGTCCCACGACGGTGGGTTACGTAGGTTGACACAAAGGTGCCCCATCAAGCGCCGTAAAATTATACCGATTGTGCCGATGTCGGGACGATGCTAGCAGTGCGAGGAGGCCAACACGAAATGGGTGAGAACGTTCCTTGTACACTTTAAATCCTTATTTCATTATTTCCCAGTATAAAATTTTATTGTAGGAATCAATTATTTAAAATTTTCAATATATAAATAAAAGGAGCTCCAACATTCATAAAATTTTGTACCATGGGTATGGAAGAGAGAGTGGTTGCGTGTGTGTGTTGTAATTTCTAAGTGCTGGGTTGGGCACCACTATATAACTATATATTATTATTGTATAATCATTAAACTTATAGAAGTAAATAATCAAATATTATTATTACACATTAGGTTTTTGGAGGGGTTAAAGTTGGTTTTGAAAACAGGTATGTAAAACAAATAGAGAATAAAAAGGGGTATTTCATTGGTAACAATCAGAACAGCTGTTTTTATTTCAAGCAATTTCCGTTCCTCATGACTTCGCGTAACGAAATCCTGGCCCATGACTTATGTAACAAAGATGGCGTCCTAGTTTTTGTATACATAACCACATTTGTGAGATATAATATATCATATCTATAAATCAAAATAAACCTAAGTTCACATACTATCGTCGTAACATGTACTGCTACAATTTAGGTGTGCATGACCTTGCCACTGGCCAAGCTGTTATGTACGTTTGGGATGAATGTATGCCATCAAGAGGTTCTCAGGAAACTGCCTCTTGCATTGTCAAGCACATTACATTGCATGCAACTACTCATAACCACATTGTAATATACAGTGATACATGTATGGAGCAAAATAGGAATATAAAAGTTGCCCTATCTTTAATGAAACTAGTACAAGCCAGCACTTGTGTGGATGTTGTGGAACAAAAGTTCATGGTTTCTGGTCATTCATATTTGCCCAACGATTCAGACTTTGGTCTAATTGAACTTTCTGCTAAAGGCAAGCCTATCTACCTGCCTGATGATTGGTATAATGCTATGGCATCTGCAAGGAAAAGGAGTAAATTTATTATAGTTAAGATGAAAGCTGAGGATTTCTTTTCGACACAACCACTGGAAAAAGCTATTGTCAGGAGATCCAAAAACATAGACAATGAAGCTATTAAGTGGCACTCAATTCAGTGGCTTCGGTATGAAAAGGATAAGCCATTTCAGATCATGTACAAGACTAGGTTGGATGTGGATGAACCTTTTAAAACCTTGGATGTACGACCAAAGTTAACCAAAGGTCGCCCTACAATGCGACTTCCTGAGCAAGAACTACTCTACAAAGAGCCACGCATCATAAATGCACTGAAGAAACGAGACATGCTTTTTTTTCTGAAGTACATTCCTCCTATCTACCATCAATATTTTAAGAACATAAAAAGTTCCAACACTGCAGAAGATGTTAACTTTCTTCCAAATGAAGAAGAGGAATTTATTGCAGATGAATGAAATAACAGAGTTTTTATTCCTAAAGAACAATAACTATGTTTACTGTAATAATTCAACAAAGAACTTAGTTTTGTAACTTGTTTTGTAACATTTTGTAGACATGTGCTTGTTTTTTATGCAAGAATACTTAAGTTTTGTTTAATATAAAAGTGGTCTAAGTCATTTATTCCTTAAAATTTACAGCTGTTACCATAGATACAACTATTGTATCAATGCAATAAGTTACATTGGTCCTTCGTCTAAAGTGTCTTACAAGCAAAAACGCATTTCAAGCGAAACTGATTTTTTGGGAGCTTTCAAGAAAGAATGCTTTTTTATGACACATTGCACTCCAGTGACTTAGACCACTTTGATTCTCAACCCCTCATATATATACACAAGTAGTTGTAATATGAGAGTGTGAATATCAAGTAACTGTTTTGACAAAACCAACTGAGCAAAAACTGACAACTTTCTAATATCACTTCCTTTAGGAAATCGTATATCACTGAATAGTTAATATTAACTGTGAAAAACACGAATACAATCAAATAAAATTTTTTATCATATTCTATATGCCACACATGACAAACTGCCATTCTTAAATTTCTCTGAAGCATTTCTCTTTGCAATACAATTATTGGCTATTTAATATTGTTAGTGACAAGCAAGTAGTTACAATTCACAATCATGTTCTGAAAAAAACCACTTTATCAGATTTTAAGTTTATTAAATATAATTATAAATTTTTAAATATAATACCAACAGAACTTTAAAAAAGTACACAAGACCAATCTAGAAATGCGTATGTTGCTTAACAGGCTGTGTTTAAAAATTCAATTATTTGTGTTAATGTATTTAACTTAAAAAATACTTTAAGTTAAAGTATTTTGGAAGTTCTGATTTTATTCTATTCAGCTTTATTGTATTCTTAAAAATGCACATAAAATGTATCACCAGATTACAAATAATAACTGTATCAATTGACTTAATTTAGCCGAGACCTGTTACAAACATTGGTGGATGTAGATTTGAGCAATGAAGTGTTCCCATATATGACAGCACGAGTAGTCAAAGTAGCAGGTCATTTGGTCAGAGCAATGAGAACAAGTTTTGTGGGTGAGTTGGGATGGGAGCTTCACATCCCTTGGCAATCCTGTTTGCCAGTTTACAATGCTGTCTGGGAACATGGCATCAACTTCGGTCTCAGGCAGGCTGGATACAGAGCTCTGTACTCCCTGAGTGCTGAAAAAGGTGAGTAACAAGAAAAAATGGAATACAATATTAAAAAAAAATATATTACTATGCTTTAACATCTTGTTTTTTCTTAATTTTTAATTATAACCTGAAGTACTAATTTGAAAAAAGAAACTATTAAGCATGCATGTATATATAGCAAACGTTATGAGTATTATAAAATAAATTAATACATTTCTGACCATGTACTCAAACTCAACGCACTATAAAGTGTAAAACACCGCCCAGGTCATAGGATTTTTGTGTTCATTGCGTTAAGTATATGTGGTTGGACAATAAACATAATTTTACAAAGAGGAGTGAGATGTTGATGACATGAAATAATTAATTTAAAAACATATTAACATAATCAACCAATGATTTATTAATATTGAAAAGAAATTACGTGAATATTAAAAATTGAAATTATAAAATTTAAAAATATTATTTTATAAAAGTTTACACTCCATAAACATAACATACCATAACACATAAAAATAATATTAACTTTACAAAAATAAAATTTAATTGTTGCTATTAAAATTTTAATAATTAAAAAATAACGTTTACTTGAAGACTATTAATTATATCTAATGACACACTTAATTTGTAACATTGAACAGAAGATTATTTTTTAATTTTTATTATTAAACAAACTTATTATTTTTTAACCACAATTCAATATTACGTACATTATTTATATTAACATCTTTAAGACTTTACTATCTTATATTAATTTTTTTTATGAGTTCTTTGCACAAAAATATAATTGTTCATTTGTCACCTGCGTACTGCCAAAGTTACCGTTGTGCGTGTGTGTGTGTCCTGAATGCTGACAATGACAATGATGATGATGCTGATGTGTTCTCGGTCTCTATAGCTTGTTGTTGATGATGACCCTGTGTTCCTCTATAAATCGTGGTGTATGGTGAAGATGTTCAAATCGATCGGCAGACCAGTAGAGTGACACTGTGTGAAGATACGAGGGTGATTTGAAAAGTTCGTGGCCTACCATATAAACAAATGTGTGGCGTTTCTGTTTTTTGCTGCATCGCGGCGTCATGTTCATCCCACGAACAGCTGTGAAGTGTCAAGTTGGGTCAAGTGAGTGTTGCAGAGAGACAGCTGTATAAATAATGTTATCGCACAGCAACGCTGAAAATGGAGAAAACTGAAAATCAAATTTTTTGTTAAGAAAGGTTAACCAACAACAACTTTTTAATTCACCAACAAAAATTTTTAATGAGATGAAGAATGTGTTGGGTGATGCTGGACCTTCATTTACTAAGTGAAAAAATGGGCTACTGAATTTATACATGGTCATGCAAGTTTGGAAGGACTGGGCGTCCGAAAATTCCCACTACACCAGAAACCATCAATAAAGTGCACGGTATTGTTTTGGAAGATTGTTTGAAGGTGTCTGAAACTGCTAAGACTGTGGGCATCTCAGATGAAAGGGTACATCACATTCTTACTGAGGAATTAGGTATGAAAAAGCTGTCTCCAAAATGGGTGCCACATTTGTTGACAAGTGACCAAAAACGCCTGCGAATGCAAGCTTCTCAGGAATGTTTGGACCGTTTTAAGAAAAATGTGAAAGATTTTATTTATAGATTTGTAAGAACTGATGAAACTGTTGTCCTTATTTCACTCTAGACACAAAACAACTTGAACAGTCAAAACAGTAGATGCATAGTGTTCACCGCCTCCAAAAACGGTAAAATCAATTTTGTCGGCTGGAAAGTGTATGGATCCATTTTCTGGGATGCTAAGGAGATATTGTTACTAGATTGCCTTAAAAAGGGTCAAATGATAAATGGAGAGTATTACGCTAACCTTCTGGGCCAATTAAATGTAAAAATTCGAGAAAAAGACCAGGTTTAGCAAAGAAGATCATTTTCCCATGCACGCCCTCACATATGCATTGTGTCTATGGCAAAAATCGTCGAATTAAAGTACGATCTGTTGCACCATCCACCTTATTTGCCTGATTTAGCGCCATCTGACTTTCATTTATTCCCAAACCTCAAAAAAATTTTGGTGGGAAGCGATTTTCCTCAGATGACGAGCTGAAAGCGGCAGTAAACAGTTATTTTGAGGACCTAGGAGAATCGGACTTCCTCAATGGGGTAAGTGACGAGGTAATGACTTGACGCTTCACTGCTGTTCATGGAGTGAATGTGGCACCACGATGCAGTAAAAAACAGAAACGCCACACATTCGTTTCTATGGTAGGCCGCAAACTTTTCAATTTGGCCTCGTATCTTGAGTCTGTTGATTAGCAAGTGGACATAGTGGTCTCCTGTGAAGATTCCTTGAGTCTGACTTCACCCAAAATTACCGGAGGTATTTATACTAGATGGCAAACTGACCTGCCAGAGATTGTTTTTCGCTGTGTTGAATTGTGTGTCAACTTGGGTGTAGCGTCTCGTTGATTACTGATCACTTTTTAGTCCATTTTCGCGCTCACATACAATTTACCGTAACGCGAGTGATTTCTTTGTCTTCGTAATTTTTCACTGGTCACTTACATATAACTGAATTGTTAATTACTAGTTAATTACGATAGTAATTAACATTAATTTATATAGCATCTTTATTATTGTACTTTTCTGCAATAATTTTGCATCACTATATGCGTTTAAATGTCCTTAATCTAATGTTGTTTTTAGAATTAAGGTATGTCTTTGATAACAGCTAAAAAACGTATTAATTATTTTATTTAATCCAGTTAAAACCTGATTAATGACAAAACCAACAATTCGTGTTTCTCCCCTTGTACAACTTTGCATGTCAGAACTGGCATGTACACACAGGCACACAAACACTGTACTTTAACCACTACAGGTGTCACTTTCGACAGGCAACGGCCTGTACTTTCCCACACAAAATTGTTTAAAACTGTTCGTTGTATTCTTTTTACACTAATTATTTACAAAACATACCACCCTGGGCAAACATGCAAATGTATGTATTGTTGCAATATATATATATATATATATATATATATAAATATATATATTTCAAACCCTTTTTGCCACATTCTATTTCTTGTCTTTATGCATATAATATATTTAATTTTATATAACTTTACCTCAAGATGTTTTTTCCTTATTTGGAACATGTTTCGGGTAACTTATTATTCCCATCCTCAGCCTTCTTAATTTTGAATCTATATTATTATATAGCCTAATACAGAGATAGTGGCAAGAATATAAAATGGCTGTTGATTGGTCACAAGTTCAATCCATCAGATAACATACAACATTTAAAACAGCTGTATTTACTAGTTTGACTGTTGTGATTGTATAAAGTACATATGCATTTGTCTCAGTGACAAATATTTTTCTAGCAACCCTTTTTTTTTAGGTACAGGAATAGAAAAAGTCACTGGGGAATAAATCTGGTGAGTATGGTGGGTATGGCAGTAGTTCAGAAAGTAATTCATGAAGCTTTGTGATTGTAATTGACGAACTGTGTGTGGGTGCATTGTCTTGATGAAAAAATCCTTTTTTCTTTGCTAACTGTGGAGGACTTTGTAATGGGGCTATTTTGAAGGGTATATTTTTTATTCAATTTATAAATTATTTGGGACTGATTTGTTTGGACACCCTTTACACACCCTCCAATAAGACATGCTTGATTGGACACCCTGTATGCAATTCCGTATCAGTCCGTGCTTGGCACAAACGATAACAGCGTTGGAATGCAAGCCTGTGCGCACATGCGTGTATTTTCCGTTGGTGGATAAATAAAACTTTGTGGCGAGCCCAAAGACAGGACAAAATTACCTATACTCACTCAACAGGTGATATCACGTGACGACTCATTATTGTGTCATGTGATCTTTATCAACAAATCACGGACCAAGTTGCCTTGTATCAAGAAGGCGGTGCTTCATATAGACTTGCGTCTACGGGGAGGTCCTCGGAGCTGTTAACCGACTAATCTGGCAACGTGGTGGGGGCACTGGAGGGGTGAGCGAAGGTGCGTCCCATCACATCTATTAATCATACGGGCAGATGCTGCTTGTGTGATACATTCGCATTCTGGGCTGACAAGCGTCTGCCCGTACGATTAATAGATGGGATGGGATGTGGCTGCGCTCTATCCGAGTCTGTGTAGACTTGACGATAAACCTGTAACTTATTTTCGGTTTGTTTAGCTGTGTGCGGTGTTCCTACGTGAGTTCTCTCGTAAGCAGAAATACTTGCAATATTTTATGTAATCGTTCAGCGTTACAGAATGCGAATTCTAATATGCCGTTTACAATAAGAACTCTTACTGAACTCTTTGCTGCATAAATCACATTTTACGGCAGTAGTACTCATCTGAAAATAAACATAGCATTGTTTTCATTGAACTTAAATTTAATAAGCAAATTTCAGATGAAACGGTAACAACTAAACTTTATTTATTCTTCCCATAATGGTCCTGTATTTTGTTTAATATACTTTCTGAAGTGACAGTTTGGGAATACAGTACTGCTGCATTGTGCTATCCTACCACATGTTCCACTTCTGGCAGCTGGGTTCTAACAGCAGATTATTGTCCAGATTAAAAGTTGTACATGCGTGCACGCGTGCGCACACACGCACGCACATATACACAAAGTATTCTTAACTGCCCATTAAACAAAACATTAAATTTTGTTTCTAAAAATAACTAAAAATTACAAATGTCTACAAGATAATTCTTCTTATTCTCTTTTCTTTCAAACATTAGGCCTGCTGCCTGTTATGCTCTTGACCATGGCAGAACTGACATTTCACCACTGCCAGAGAGAAATCAGCTACATTGCAACTGTGTGTGTGTGTGTGTGTGTGTGGCCCAGAGACGCCAGACAAGACTGCTGTATTATTACTCAGCAATATGGGTGTGCAGGCAGACTGACTAATTTTTGTTTAGTAAAGTAACAGTATTATAGAGCGATCATACAATAAACAGTATAAATTCCACACAGTTAAATGTGCGTTATAATTTCTTTTAGTCTAACAGCTAGATGGATTCTTACACTTTTTTCAAATTATTGATTCCATTTTTGAGCCATGGGGTCAAAGAATTTTGAAATTTCTAAAACTGTACAGTATATTCAGATTTTCTTTAAAATTCTCTTTAATCGATGTCCCACATGGAATTTGTGATTTTGTCAAACTTTTGTCCCACTTTTTGAAACCTGGTGTCCCAAATTTTCGAAATGTACAAAAAATAATACTATATTTGAATACACTAATTTTACTTCTGTTGGAAAACAAACTAGAAGAAGGAATACTCAGATCTTTTGTTAGTCACTTTTTTTTTTAAATAGTGTTTTGAGAAGGAAAGAGTGGTTAGAGTTGTGAATTATATTGTTCATCTTGCTGTATAAGGAAAAGTCAAGAACTACTTTTACAAGAAATTGTGTGGTTGTAACAGGAATTTTACATTTCCCTGGAACGAATCCAATTGTTATCTCACTGAAATGTATTTCAATTGTGAAAGCATTACATATCAAGTAACTGAATGTAATGAGCATGCACCTGTGCATGCACGCACACGCACATGCACACACGCGTGCGTGCACACACACACAGTACTTATTTTTTACTTGTTTGTTCCATAACATTGATTACAATTGCAGCAAAATTGATCAAAATGACATCAAATACATGTACATGTATACATGTACTACCCTCAAAACACGAAAAAAAGTCATTTTTCGAAAAGTGTCTGTGTGTAGATTTTTTTCTATGACCAACGATAACAGCCGCAAATTCAAACAGAATCAAATAATTTTTTGCATACAGCCCTGAATTGTTGAGTTCTCAGGACCTATTGATTTTGGTGAAGATCAGTTAAGAGAAAGGGGTAGTTTACCTGCAACATTTAATGTTTTAATAAGGGTAATTTTTTCTATGACGAACGATAACTGCCGTAAAGTCAAACAGAATCAAATAATTTTTTGCATACGACCCTAATGTGTAGAGCACTCAAGGTCTTTTGATTTTGGTGAAGATCGGTGGAGAAGAAGGGGTAGTTTACCTGCAACATTTTATGTTTTTATATGTGTACTACGTTATCGGCAACAAAGAAGTAGTTTAGTGTAAAAATTCCTTCCCGGGCTGTTTGAGCAAAGTACAATGTTATCTGCAAAACCAGATGTTTCGGCAGTGCCATCGACTGTCATCATGAGTGAAAATCGAGTGCGATAATGTAAGGTGGTATACGTTAGTGACCACATGCACAGAACTGTGGTCAGGCTGAATCTATAAGTAGAAAGAAGTAGTTTCTGTGGAAATATTTCATTTCCATTATGATTTTAAATATAAATCTTTTAACATGGAAGTTATGTATGGTTCTCCATACCGATATTTTAATTGCTTTTAGTTTTCATTGAATTGTTTGTATTTCAGTTTTACTCGATTTTTACATTTGATATGTAAACGCATCAAGACAGAAATAATCGCTGCTGACATTGAGTTTAGCAATTTAACATGATAATGTTTGTTATATAGTAAATATATTTGTAATATAGTTATATAGAAAACATGATAGAAGACAATTCTTATCTTTAACTAGGTTACTCAAACACGCATCCAAAATAGATACAAAAGCGCGCGCGGTAAAAACTTACCAAAATCAGCTGAGACAAGTATCAGCTGAGCCCGCCAGGTGGCACGGTGTGTCGGTGTCACGGTCGGTCAGGCACTTGCCCCTCCAGTGCCCCCACCACGTCGCCGGATTAGTCGGTTAACAGCTCCGAGGACCTCCCCGTAGACGCAAGTTTTATATAGACGCCAAGAAAACTGCGTTGTGTTTGATCATCCACAAGGCCGGCCGGCTGACAATGGACTCACGCTCCAACAGAAATTTTTGTTTAAGTAAAAAGATGTAATCTCGACAAATATAACAGTGCATATAAACCAGTGAACGTAGACAATCAAGACAGGCATATAAAACAAATTCAGCAGTGACAACTATGCGGATAATAAGTGCTCTAAAATGGACTGACTGCAACACGTGCTCGGCTATAATCACAGGAAAGTAAATTTACCTTTTTAAAATAAATTATAAAGAGATCTCTTAATTAAAAATGGGGTTTTAAAACTGTGTGAATGGAGTGTGTAGCAAAACTGGGATGTCTTATTATTATTATTATAAGGAAGTTTAGCATATAAGATTGTTAGCGGTAAGTAATACAATAAGTCCTTTTTATGTATAACAAACAAATGGGGAAAGAGAAATTAACAATGAAAGAACGTAGAAGTAAATAGTTAAATAAATGTGGAACAAATAGTAATTTTTGAAGACGATGCGTAGTACATAAATTAAAGTTATCATCCAGCAGTTATTATCGATGTAAAGTAAAAGAATTTGTTGATGTGGGAGTTTTAATATCATCTGACAAAAAAAGATAACAATAAAAATGTGTTAATTAGACCTAGAAGTATGTATCTGTCATTGCATTACCTGTTGTTTTTCTCTGCCTAAGTACATCAGACGACACCCTGATTATTAGCGATAAAGTAAGTGGGACAAAATTTAATATTTTTAATAACTCAAAAAACAAGTAAGACTTTAGTTGACGCCCGTAAACAGGGATGAATTTACAAAATTCAGTAATTTACTAAAGCATAAACTCGTACAGCTTCAGTTGGCACCCGATTAACAGTGACGTTGCAAATTAATTTTTAACTGAATAGAAACTAAATTAATTTACAACCTGATCGAAAATGGCAGAGAAAAAATAAGAATGCAGATTTATGTGAAAGTAGTGTAGAAGAATCTGTTTTAAACGTTACGCAAGACAATTTAATTTCAACAAACGAAAATAGTGATGAGAATGTACAATTAGAAACACCGAATGTAAACGAAACAGTCGAAGTTGAGTGTAGTAGTAAAAGCAATAGTGTAGATATATTTAATCAATTAGCGTTGATTATGGAAGTAATGAAAAAGAATAATGAGAATTTGAATGAGTTTAGAACGGAAGTCAAATTAGAAATAAACATAGTAAATGATAAACTTGACAAACAAGACGAGAAAATGAAATCAGAAAATAATAAGTTAAAATCTGAAATCAAATCAGAAATAAATGCCGTAAATATTAACTTACTGATTTAAATAACGAGTTCATGAATGTAAGGAGCGAATTGAGAGTGAGTGAAATAAATATGAATAGCCGCTTGGAAAGTATGAATGAGACTATTGTTGGAGTGAAAGATGAACTGACTATAGATATAAATAAGATACAAACCGAAGTGAAAAACGATATAAAAATAATTAACGAAAAACAAAAAGAGAAAATGCTAGAGACAAATAAAAAATTTGACACATTGACAAATAAGTTTAATGATAAAATTAAAAAGCAAAATGACAAAATTGACAGTAATGTTCAATATGTAATTAATGAGTGTGAGCAAATTAAACAAGCAAATAAAATACAAGAAAATATAAATGATGAATTCACAAGTAACTTTGAACAAGTTGATGCAATTAAAATTAATGTAACTAGTTTATAAAATAAACAAACAGAACATGAGCGTGAAATAATTAAAGTCAGAGAAGATTTGAGTGTAACCATTAATCAGAAATTAACTAACGTAAGTGAGAGAGTGAACGTGGAAGTGGAATTAGGGTATTTTAGTAATGAAAGTAGGGGGGTGAACCCCCATACAATTTTTGAACTCTATAAAAAGTTTCAATAAATATAACCAAGAAAGTTGGGAGATTAAATTAGTAAGAATTTTAAAATACAGTACTTTAAAGGGGATGCTAAAATATGGGCGGATGCTCATAATGATAACTGGGTAGATTTTAATGAGTTTGAACAAGCATTTAAAAATAAGTACTGGTCAGAAGAGAAACAAGAGGAATTACATAGTACTATAATGGGGTGGGGCAATTTTAATATTAAACACATGAGTATTACATCGTATGTGACGAGACTATATAGTCAGGTTAAATACTTAGAACCACCAATGCCTCTTTCATCGTTTATAAGATACATTAGTAAGCATTTACCTAAGGACATACGGTCCACAATCAGAACCCGGGAGTTTGCTAATATTGCAGAATTAGAAAAAATACTAGAAGCATACCAGAGTATGAAAGAGGAAGAAGATAATAAATACCAGTTTAGAATTAATGAATCAAATCAAATAAATACTGAAATAAGACAACCAGACCATTTTATTAGTAATGTGAATAGATCAGGGGAGGGGGCGTGGTTATGTCCAAACCCTAGTTGTGGAGCTAGTAATTATAACGGGTCGCGGAATCAATGTTACCGGTGTCAGGGTCCGAGGGAGAGTGGAGAATTATAATCGAGGTTTTGAACATACTGGGTTTAGAGGGAATCATAGAGGGAGAGGTTTCGCCAGTAATCGGGGAGTGTCAGGAAATTTTAATCATAGAGGGAGAGGGGGATATGTTAGTAACCCAAACGAAACTAGGGGCGGTGAAGCACCAGCTCATAATCAAAACAGTAGGGGGGTTTACAGTGAACCACCACCTCCAATACTGTTAAACTAATCAGGGCGGTTGAAAAAGAAAGCCCCCAGCCGTCTAGGAATCACATGACAATAGGGTCACTAATTACCAATATACATAATGATTTATCCAATGAAGAAGCGGGAGAGAGTAGTAATGCTTTTGGGATGGCAGTATTTGAAGCCGAAGTGTTTAATTCTAAATACACTTTTCTAGTAGATTCAGGGAGTGAACTGACTGCTATAGATGATAGAATGTTTGAAAAAATCAAACTACAGAGACAATTCCACAATTACCAGTGCTGGGTATTAGTGTTATAGGGGTAACGGGTGTTCGCAGTAAAAAAGTGACTAAACAAATAATGTTACAATTAAAAGTAAATAGAAACACAATAAACATGCCTTTTTTGGTCATTCCAGGATTAAATATGGGAGCTATAATGGGTAATGATTTTTTAAAATAGTTTCAAAGTAGAGTTAAACTATTACACACAGACTATGAAATTAAACAATGATAATAGTATAATTGAAATACCATTTATACAAAAGAAAACTGTAGGAATGAAAGCTTTAAAAATAATTAGTAAGGGAATGTTAATTTCTGACAATGATATAAACGAGTGTAGGCATTTAATGATAAATTATTGTAACTTGAGAGTAAATAATACTGAATTTTGGGAGGAAAAAATGAATAAAATCCTATATCAAGATGGGGAATTTAGCTACAAAGACAGGGAAAAAATAGTACTAATAATAAACAAAAATAAATCAGTTTTTTCAGACGAACCTGGTTTAGTAAAGAATTTTAAGGGTAAATTAGTCGTTAAAGAAAAAACACCCTTTGCACCTAAAACCTATCCGGTACCATACTCCAAGAGGGGTTTAGTACAGGAGGAAATAAATAAAATGTTGAGGGAAGGTGTAATAGAAAAATCTACTTCACCATATTCCAACCCTTTAGTAGTGGTGACAAAGAAAGATTTATCGATAAGATTATGTTTAGACGCAAGACAAATAAACAGAATAATTGTTCCAGACAGAGAATCACCGGAACCAGTAAGCGAAATTCTGCAACGTTTTAGTGGGACCAAATACATCACCACCTTGGACTTAACGGCAGGATACTGGCAAATAGAGCTGGAAGAGGAATCTCGACAATATGTGGCTTTTTTGTACAACGGCAGGAATTACCAATTTCGCAGTTACCTTTTGGACTAAACGTTAAGTGTTTCAATTTTTATTAAATGCCTGGATTATGTATTAGGGAGAGAGATTTTAGAATTCACAACCGTTTATGTAGACGATATAGTAATTGCGTCACCAGACATTGATACACACTGTGAAAGGTTAGATAGAGTGCTAAGTAGACTGCATGAATAGCATAACATAAATTTAAGAAGTCGGAATTTTTGAAAGAACAAGTTAATTTTTGACATGGAATCCATAGGTATGTAATGTCTTACTCGCACGTTTCGCAAA
Organism: Magicicada septendecula; assembly: GCA_034769895.1. Taxonomy (NCBI): domain Eukaryota; kingdom Metazoa; phylum Arthropoda; class Insecta; order Hemiptera; family Cicadidae; genus Magicicada; species Magicicada septendecula. The sequence goes on from CM068368.1 coordinate 377,310,875, forward strand.
AATCGACCGTTATGTTTCAAATGTACTTTCGGCATACCACTATCTCACGAACCGCTCAACCAATCCCAGCAAACCAGATGTCAGGTGATCGAGTCACTCGGCCCCCTTCCACCAATAGTACTGAGAATTTTGACAACTGACTTCAGTTGCCTCTAGGCTTTATCTGCGTGAGGGTGTTTTTGCGCCGACAATTTCTAAATTGCTCCACTAAAACTTAAATATCTCGGGAACTACAAGTCCGATCGCGAAAATACAAAGTGCATTGTGATCCTCAGAACTAAATCTCTCCAATAACACCAATTCCGAGTACCAGAAGCACTCACAGAAAATAATAACATTTGAACTCAAAAATTTGAAATGCCTCGACCTAAAAATCGCGATAAAACTCGAACCAAAAATTTCAAACCGAAAACCGGCAAATCCTATGCAGAGCGTCAACAGGCCTATCATTTGAGACTAAAATCAAAGAAATCGGCCGAGAGCTTAGAAAATGGCAACCATTTGAAGATTGACGAAACCCCGTCAGCGCCCAAGCGGCCCGCATCTCCGATACCTGGGTCATCTGGCGTGCCCCCAAAGCGACTCAGATCGAGCGTACTGCTAGCTAGCAAGAAAACAGATGATGAGAACATTAAGACAATGAGAGCTGTTTATTTAACCAACCCTTCATTCCTTCCCAAAGCACAAGTCTGCCCATGATTCCATGTCTACCGGTAGTCCCACGACTACCAGGTTTAAATTTTTTAGGACATATAATTTCAGCAAGGGGTATCAGTACAGACCCTAAGAAAGTAGAAATAATACAAAATTTTCCGATACCAAAAAATGTTAAACAGTTGCAAAGTTTCTTAGGGTTGTGCAATTATTATAGGCAATTTGTAGATAAATATTCATATTTAACAGTACAATTTGGACATTTGTTAAATAAAGACAAGCGATAGCAGTGGAATTTAAAAGAGCAAAATATATTCGAGCTGATAAAAAATAAATTCTTAAACACAGTTATATTAGCTCATCCTAATTTTTTAGAACCATTTTATATACACACAGATGCATCGGACATTGCCTTGGGGGTAGAGTTGTTTCAGTTAGATGGGAGTGGTAACCATAAAGTAGTAGCTTTTGCAAGTAGATCTCTATTAACTAGTGAAAAGAACTATACTACGACGGAGAAGGAGGCGTTATCAATAGTTTTCGCCTGTAGAAAGTTCAGAACGTACTTATTAGGAAATAAGGTAATCATAAGATCCGACCATCAAGCTTTAACGTTTTTAAAGAACTGTAAATTAACACATGGTAGGTTAGTACGCTGGATGCTAATATTACAAGAATATGACTTAACAATTGAGTATTGTAAGGGTAAAGAAAATATAGTAGCTATCCAGGACAGATTTTGATAATAGTACCGAAGTAGACATAGCAAATACGTATAAAATATTTATAGTAAAAGAAGTGGGGGAAATAAATATGAAAAAATTAATAAGTAACTTAGCAACAGAACAAGAAAGAGACACCGAACTTGGTAAAATAATGTTAGCTTTGAATCAAATACCCAACATACCTCACAAGTGGGAGAAGCATTTTAGTTTGTATGATAAGCATTTATTTTACCGGGCAAATGAACAGGGAGACGATTGGAAAGTGTGCATTCCCAAAGTTATAATACCTGAAGTAGTGAGAGATTGTCATCTAAGGTATGGTCATATAGGCCCTAAGATATGTAGTGACATATTAAAATATTACAAACATGCGAAATTTGTCAGAAAGCTAAAGTAAACAATCGTAGTAAACAGGAGGGTTTAATGCAGCATATAATACCAGACAGTCCTTTAGCGTTAGTTGCCGTTGATTTATATGGTCCCTTACCCAAAGGTCGAGGAGGGGTAAATTATTTATTTGTTGTGTTAGATGTTTTCACCAAATTTGTAAAATTGTACCCAATTAAAAAGCTACTTCCGCAGTATTAGCTAGGAAAATGGTAAATGAGTACATTACGGAAGTAGGTAAACCCAGAATAGTATTGTCAGACCATGGTTCTCAGTTTACCAGTAACACATGGCGGGAAACTCTAGGTTGGGAAAACATTTTAGTTAAACATACATCAGTGTATCATCCACAGTCAAATCCTAGTGAGCGTGTTATGCGGGAGTTAGGGAGAATGTTTAGAACTTTTTGCCACAAAAAACATTCATTGTGGGCTACGTTTGTGTGCAAGATAGAGAAATATATTAACAGTAGTTTACACGAATCCACTAGCTACAGCCCATGTGAGTTAATGTTTCAGAGAAGGCCGTCATGCATATTAGAAGAACTAGTAAAATTTCCAACCCGGACGGCTATACCACATGATAGGAAACTGGTAATCGCAAGGGAGCGCCTGCTGAGTAAGGCCAAACAGCGGAAACGGAGACATGACCGGAATTTAACACCCATACAATACGAGGTAGGACAACTAGTATTAATAAAAAATCACGATCAATCATCAGCGTTGGACAAAGAAATTAAAAAATTCTTCCTATTGTACGACGGTCCATATGAGGTTAGCCAAGTGAAAATGGAGAATGCTTATGTTTTAGTAGATTTGCAAACTCGAGAAATAAAAGGAACTTATAACGTGACCCAATTAAAAAAGTATTACCTAGCTGAGTGATGATAGACATAATTTTAATTATTAAAATTTTCATACATAAACAAACATTTTTTTTATATTTATTTTTTTCATTTTATTATATTTATACACGTTATGGTGTATAAAGGTAGAAGGGATCCTCCCCCATTTTCGGGCGGTCACAGATTCACCACCTCTGATTGTGGTTTTTGGCATTCTGGAGGCAGGTCATGGTTGACGGTAGCCCCGCAAAGGGTGAAATCAACGATGGTCCTAATCCACAAATTGGTGTAAACTAGAAATTTAACATTATCATTGAACGGGGAGGGGGACCCCTAGTTTCGTGGAAAGGTAAGGTTAAAAAAAAAACATGGTAGTATTTTCCACGAACTACAGTAGTTTGTTTTAGAAATTGAAACTAGAAAATTAGAAAAAATCTTAGCAATTAAAAAATTTCAGAATGAAACAACCAAAATTATGTAATTTAAATGCTTAACTTTTCAAGGAGTTGTTTTCCGTCAGAAAACAAAATGTATTATTGTAAATTTGTAAGATGATCCATTATTGTAGTTCCTATTTTTGTCATAGAGAAAATGTTAGAAAAAAAAGATGAAAGTTTGGACTTGCAAAAATGTTTATGTGCAAAGTGTGTTAAATAAAATAAAAACTTGTTATCATACAAGATATATGGGTAATTTTGGGGGGTTGTGTGGCGTTAATAGAAGTGATATAATTATGGAATGTAGAGACTGCAAATGTAGAAGGACATTAAGTTTAGCTATAAGTAAGCTATTGCAGTGGTGGCATGTGCCACTGTAGGTAGCAGTACGTGTTGGGGAGTGACAGAGAGTGTTACCTCCATCGGAGGCCAAACTGGCGTAAAATACACTGCACAACTTTTATATAATTTTATATTATATGTTGATTTTGTTGCCGTGCAGTGTATTATAAAATGAAGTTAAGCATGCCTGAATTTAAAGTTGATTTCCTCGCCTTTTCGGGCGATTACTGCCTTACCAGCACTAATTGTGGTTTTGGACGACGGCCAGCTATGGGCAGAAATTGTAAAACTGACCATAGCTGTGCTTGAAATTGGTATAAATTTGAAATTAATGGGGGGTGACTTAGGGGAAATCCCCAGAACTATGGAACAGCGGCTGCCACTTTGTTCACGTAGGAACAAGCAAAAAGGTGGTAGACCCATTTTAAGGGCGTAAATATGAAACAATAGATATTATATCTAATTAATTTTTAAAAAATGTAAGGCTGAAGCAAGGACACAGAGATGCCAAAATTCCTCCACCAATGCCGTCCTTGTGGAAGCAGCTGAACGCCACAGTTCAGTGGGGGGTACAATAGTGTGTGGCCGGGAGGTTGCTCAGGGGAGTAACGAACTAAAACTTGAAACTAAATGACGCTGACTAGCTGACAAACTAATTAAATGATTGTAATTTTACCGTAAACCACTTGTACGAATTTATTTACATATAAACATTCGACATGTAGTTGATTTACATGTGTTATATTTTGTATGATATTTTATATTTGTTTATTATGTCATTAATCTTGTTATGTTAGAGTGTAAGAATTATAGGCATATTATGTATTTTTCATGTAATTTTTGTGTAGTATATATAGGGCAAAGTCAGTCACCTGACCCAGAGAGATCAGCTGATAACTGATATTAAAGACAGGATAGGTTTTTGTAATTGATTCACGAAATTTTCGCTACTTAATTAAATTCAATAATTTTGTTTTTTTGTGTTAAGTTAATAAAAGAAATATTTTGGGAAATTCAAATTTTTTTTGAAAAAAAAACTATTCTTTGTATTAAAGAACGTTATTAGAAATTGTAATATTCCTTATAAGTAGGGAAGGTGTCAGCTGGTTTATGATGTGTATTTTATGTTCTCTTTTGTACTCGAGGGCATTTATTTTGAATTTGGAATTTATAGTAGAAATAAGTGGTGTATTGTTATCTGTTTATTAGGATTGGTAACAAATGAGTAAGAAAGTTATAAATTCATTTAAAAGATTTCAAATTTTTGAGAGAAATGATCAAATTAAGGGATCGTGGATAATGAACTTAGATAAATTTTGAGAAGCAAACAAGATTCAAATGATTTCAATGTGATTTGTTTTAATTTATTTTGGATTCAAAACTAAAGTCCAGTCAAGGAAGTTGAAAAAGAAATGAATTTTAAAAGATAAAACCTTTTATAAATTGTGAATAGGGAATTTATATATAATATAATAATGAATATGTGTACGCTCCCAGTACTTGCTAAAGGCAACCCAGTGTGCATGACAAGGGGGAACATATCGGTTGAGGATCTGGCATGGTATAAGACCAAGGGTTTGGATTTTGGGGGGTGGCATGTTAGAAGGTTAGGTGCGCTGTGGTGCGTGTCTGTTCGATTTTATGGTGTTGGGATCTCGAATGGAGAAGTCCAGTAATCTTGTTCAGGTGCAGCCATAGTCACCGAGCTAGGGGGGTAGTTTACCCATGATGTGTTAAGAATTAATGGGGGGTTGTTGGCACCATATCCTCACCGATCCTCTTAGGGGTTTAGCAATGAGATTTCTTCTGTTTCGGCAGAAGATCTCTCATTGGGGGGGGGGTATTGTAACGGGGCTATTTTGAAGGGTATATTTTTTATTCAATTTATAAATTATTTGGGACTGATTTGTTTGGACACCCTTTACGGTCACTCAGACATGCTTGATTGGACACCCTGTATGCAATTTCGTATCAGTCCGTGCTTGGCACAAACGATAACAGTGTTGGAATGCAAGCCTGTGTGCACATGCGTGTATTTTCCGTTGGTGGATAAATAAAACTTTGTGGCGAGCCCAAAGAGAGGACAAAATTACCTATACTCGCTCAACAGGTGATACCACGTGACGACTCATTATTGTGTCATGTGATCTTTATCAACGAATCACGGACCAAGTTGCCGTGTATCAAGAAGGCGGTGCTTCATATAGACACCAAGAAAACTGCGTTGTGTTTGATCATCCATGAGGCCGGCCGGCTGACATGGACTCACGCTCCAACAGAAATTTTTGTTTAAGTAAAAAGATGTAATCTCAACAAATATAACAGTGCATATAAACCAGTGAACGTAGACAATCAAGACAGGCATATAAAACAAATTCAGCAGTGACAACTATTCGGATAATAAGTGCTCTAAAATGGACTGACTGCAACACGTGCTCGGCTATAATCACAGGAAAGTAAATTTACTTTTTTAAAATAAATTATAAAGAGATCTCTTAATTAAAAATGGGGTTTTAAAACTGTGTGAATGGAGTGTGTAGCAAAACTGGGATGTCTTATTATTATTATTATTATTATTATAAGGAAGTTTAGCATATAAGATTGTTAGCGGTAAGTAATACAATAAGTCCTTTTTATGTATAACAAACAAATGGGGAAAGAGAAATTAACAATGAAAGAACGTAGAAGTAAATAGTTAAATAAATGTGGAACAAATAGTAATTTTTGAAGACAATGCGTAGTACATAAATTAAAGTTATCATCCAGCAGTTATTATCGATGTAAAGTAAAAGAATTTGTTGATGTGGGAGTTTTAATATCATCTGACAAAAAAAGATAACAATAAAAATGTGTTAATTAGACCTATAAGTATGTATTTGTCATTGCATTACCTGTTGTTTTTCTCTGCCTAAGTACATCAGACGACACCCTGATTATTAGCGATAAAGGTAAGTGGGACAAAATTTAATATTTTTAATAACTCAAAAAACAAGTAAGACTTTAGTTGACGCCCGTAAACAGGGATGAATTTACAAAATTCAGTAATTTACTAAAGCATAAACTCGTACAGCTTCAACTTTCACCTTAATAACTCCATTCAGTCCTTCACCAATGCTGGATAGTAGTCTTCACTGATGATTTCACTTTTTCTAAATTTGTTTAGAAACACTACATCATGCGAATCTCAAGAAACAGACACCATCACTTTCCAACTGACAGAACAATTTTTGCCTTCTTTGTCTCTCCAATCTTCAATAGTCCAGAACAATCTCCAACTATTGTCTGGACTATTGTGTTGTCTCTTGTATGTAGTGGTGGATTGTTTTATCAATAGTGATAAATTGTCACTGAAACTCAGCTGGATTGCATTTAAAAAGCTCCAACCACTCTCCAGAAATGTTCATTTGATTGACCATTAGTAAGTGCAGCATCCATTGCATTGAACGCTTTTTCATATGCAATTGTTTGTGAAATGTGTATATGCTCGTGAGCTCGTGAGTTTTCACACATGAATCATTGTAATTTTTTTTATGTTTTCATCAATTGTAAAGGCTTTTGGCAACTGGAATGTTCATTGTCACAAGTGAACGAATTACCACATTTGAATTCAGCAGCCTATTTCTTCACGGTTGAAAACAATGGTGAAGAGTCTCCCAAAGTGGAATCCATCTCATTTTTTATTTCCATAGGCCAAACTTTTTAAAAATGTAGCATTTTATCACTATGTGACATTCAATTTTATCAATTTTTGAAAAACTTGTTAAGTTTATTTGATCACAACAATCAAACTAGTAAATACAACTATTTTAAATGTTATGCTTCACCACCTAATAATCTGAACTTGTGAACAATCATGGCCACTTGCTACTCCTGTCTCTATCTCTGTGTCAGGCCAAAAACAGTCCAAAATCAGTATAATGAATTTCAAGTTAAGAGAATGATTTCCTATGTGCACATCACTTAAATATCACAAAGATGTATAGAAGTTATACATCTTACAAGTTATACAATTTTACAAAAAAGTTTGTTTATTGGTTAATACCTGAAAATAATGAAAACAAATTTTGAGTTACTAACTTTACTTAACAGGGATAATTGAGATTGCTTTTGTGCAGTATGATTCCAAGAGGTTGGGGGAGGTTTTTTGTTTTCTTAATTTTTCATGATTGATAATGGGCAAATAAAATAATGAAGCATACAAAGAATGATGTATAGAGTTAAAAGATGATGGAGGATAGGAGGAGCACTAAACTAAAAATAAAGTACAACACAGCATCACTAAGGGAGAATGCCTCATTTAGAATACATTTGGTAAAAAAAACTAACATATATGTTAAGACTAGCAAAATACCCGTGCTTCGCTACGGAGTTTCACGTTGTACGTAATGAAAATCGTGTTTAATTAATAAAGTTCAATTAAAGTAGGTTTCTTATAAATAAATAATTAAAACCTCTTATGTATTTTATTTAAAATAAACATTATACATTTTTGTTATATGAAGTTGTGTTGAGTATGAAAACATTTCAGATTTTTCTTCAATTTATGAACTTGTAATGAAGAACTAATCATCGGATCATTAAAGAACTTCTTTGTACACAAAGTTTTTAGTTTTTCCTTCTGGCTGAAGAATAACCAGACTGTCAGGAGTGCTAACTCTTGAACAGGCAACGTACAACTGGCCATGAGAGAAACAGTCTTCCCTCAGATCTACGCCAGCCATTTTCAAAGACTGTCCTTGAGCTTTGTTGATTGTCATTGCAAAACAGACTTTGATGGAAAATTGTAGTCTTTTAAACTGAAAATGGTAGTCTGACGGGATCAAAGGAATGCGAGGTATGAAAACTGTTTCTCCAGAACCACAGCCAGTGAATATAGTTGCCTCAACAACGTTCTTATGTAAAGATTTTACCTGCAGTCTGGTACCGTTGCAAAGTTTCGGTGGTATTAAGTTCCGCAGCAGCATAATGGGAGCCCCAACTTTTAGGTGAAGGTTATGTGGGGGTATTCCTGGAGGGTTGAGCGTGTGGAGGAACTCTACCAGATAATGCACAGCGTCTTCTACCTCTACTACGGAATCTACCGACTGATATTTTACAAATCAGCTGGAAGTTTTTCTAACAATAAGTTGTTAATGATTGCTGCTGTCTCATTTCTTGGGGTTAGAATAGCTCTTTCTTTGAGCCAAGATGAGTCACTTATATTCATTAAGTCTGGGTATATTTTATCTGTCCAAGTCTTAAGGTCTTTTACAACTTCACATAGGTTGTTTGGAATGTTAATTTTTCCATCTTCCTCTTTTAACTTTCCATCGCCAATCTGTAATAGTAAGCTCGAAAACTCTTCCGCTGTAAAATCACCTTTAAGATGCACCCGCATGTTTACTCTTAAGGAACAAACTTGAACTTTGGGCCAGAGGTAAGACGACTTCAGGCAGGCTTTAACTTCATCTGCTCGTGTTCCCCGAGGCACAACAGGTAAAGTCTGTCTAAAGTCTCCAGCCAGTAGTACTGTTATTCCACCCATCAGGTTTTTACTGCTACGAATGTCCTGTAAAGTTCTGTCTAAGGCTTCTATCCCTCATTTGTGAGCCATGGTGCATTCATCCCAAACTATCAACTTGCACTCTTTCAAGACCTTGGCTGTGTCACTTTGTTTTGAAATGTTGCAGAGTGGAGTCTGGGAGGTGTTTAAATTCAGAGGTCGTTTAAAGGCAGAGTGAGCTGTTTTACCTCCATCCAGCAATGTAGCTGCTATACCTGAAGAAGCCACAGAGATGGCAATCTTTCTGTCTTTCCTAACGCTGGCAAGAAGTAGGTTTAGTATGAACGTTTTTCCAGTGCCACCAGGTGCGTCGAGAAAAAACAGCTGACCGAGTCCATCATCAATGTTGGCAATGAGCTCATTGTAAGCGTTCTTCTGATCCGCATTAAGTTTAGGAAAGTTCTCAGCAACCATATCAGAAAGCTGAACTGTATTGTAGGAGAGCTCTTTCAGGTACTCGTGATTGACTGTAATAATGTTTGTGTCTTGAGTTGGTGGAGGTAAACCGAAGTCTTGGAGAGATTGGTTTGACATAGAAAAGATCATATTTTCAAGACATAGTAAGCATTTATTATAAACTGTGTCCTTGCAAAGTTCAATCTCTAAACCATGACTTTCAATCTCAATCTGCCTTCTTACGTCCTCTGATAGACTTTCTTTGTGTTTTTCCCAAAGTGCTAAGGGATCTGCAACTTGGCAAACACCAATATTACAGCAAACAGCTCTCGGATCTTGTGAGGCAAATCTGAAATGGAAGCTTCTTGCAGGGTCAGGTCCCATTGCATGTCGTCTTCCAACAACCCTAATGCTCTACAGGCAGACTGGTACGTAGGATGAACTATACCAGATACCATTTTAAGATCATTGAAACACGTTGGTCCTCGAATCTCATGTAGCAGGATACACAGATAGAAACACTCGACATTGTTAGGATGTACAGTATATACCCTCCCAAGTACATGATCTTTTTTTACTCCTGGATGTCCTGGAACGCCTTTTCCTTGCTTTCTTCTGCAAAACTGGTTATTTTTCCAGACATAGTATGTTGGGACCTCACAGTAAAGAAGGCCTCTGGCAAAGGAATCGGTTTTGCAGAGTTCAAAAAATGCTGTTAATGTGGTTTTTGGTGGATGTTGGATTTTGTCCAGAAGGTTGTCGGAAGTGAAAAATACCCTCTGGCCATTCTCAAGGTGGACTGCTAACTGCACTACTGGTGAGAACCTTTCATGAATAGGAAAACAGAAAATACGCCAAGCCACTTCGGAAGTGCTGATGTAGCGACCTGATTCGTACTTATAAACTTCATCCCACTCATTCTCCAACCTAAACGCTGCCTGATCACTGCCTTTGTTCACATATTTACAAATATACTTTATCAACTTGACGGAGTTGCACAGTTCAACATTTATGTGGGCTAAGAAAGAGCAGGAAAGAACAGGATTGTACGGTACCACCCATTGGTTGTCAAGATCAACTCCTTTAATGTTGACCGAGAAACCACCATCGGCAGGAGACCGTCGGCGATACTGGGGGTAACCGTCATCCGCAGTTTGAGTTTGTGTTGCTAAAGGCCGTGGATATCTCTTGGTGCATTGGCCGTTTACCATGCAGGGCGAGTTTCTGTTAACATTTCCACAAGGGCCGTGAATCATTGTGGACTTAACAATGTCATGAAGGGCAGGATTGACTTCAGGATCAGGGATCTCTGCACTTATCACACTGTCGATTTGATGGGGCATGATCCTATCCTGCAGCCAGAGCAGTATGTGCACGTGTGGTAAACCTCTTTTTTGCCATTCCACAGTTAACATGTAACACCTTGTTGGACCGAAAACATTGCCTTTTGTCAAGACATACATCATTTTCTTTACTTTGAGGTGAAATATTCTGGCAATAATATCGTGTCTGTCTTGAGGCTTTTGTCATGCACTTAATGCTTCTTGTATTTCGGTCCATTTAGGGTTACATGTAAATGTGATGAACAGATCAGGATGGCCGTACTTGCGTACATATGTCATGGCGTCCTGAGTCCGCTCGTTCATGTAACGGGGTCCACCTGTAAAGCTGGAAGGTAAACAACCATTTTGCCTATATTATTGGCTTGCCCATCATTTTTGCACATGGAGTCCCGCAGATGCACATAGTTTTCGGTCCGCAGCTTACTCTGATTGTTCCTTACGAAGTTGAGTCTTTCTGTCTCAATTTTGGCACACATGTCAACCAAAAATTGATTCAGGAGACTGCGATAAAGTAACAAATAATTTTCCTGGCCATCTCTCTCCATTATGCGGAATGAGTAAAATTCTGAAGCTGAAACAGTTTTTTTTAGAGGGGCTTTAGTGTTTGGGTCGCACTGTGGAATGGCAATAGAGTAACCATCTTCCCCACGACAGAACATTAGTGGATACTGCAAAGCGTCATAAGATCGATGAGTTTCACTTATGCGCTGTAACTTAGAGTCTCTGCTGTGGAGAATGATGTCCCTCTTTGCACACTTCTAGCCTACAATCACTAAAGCCACCTCGCTTGTTGTGGGTGCATTGAACTGACCCCTATGTCCATCTATGGGCTTTCTCTCTGCATGGATTACTACTTTGAACTCCTGGCCTTCTGGAACACTTTCCAATGCTGTTTTGAAATCGTTTATGTAAGAATTGTGATTGTGAAGCACTTTTTGAAGTTTGGCAACTAACCAAGGCTTTACGTTTGGAAAATTGTTACATCTAGTGTTTGTCTCCTTTTCGTCGTTTCCAAGGAAATATATTTGTAAAAATGAGGGATTGTTTGGAGGTGAAGACAACAAACTCCTTATCCTGTGGTAGACTTAACTTTGTACTTTAAAAGTTGGCGTGAAGTTCCATTCTTTTATTTCTTTGGCTCCGAAAGATGTCATTTGGAAACAACCATTATATTTTCTTATGTTTACCAAAAAGTGTTCAGACTCTGGATGTTCACTTGTGAGAAGGCTGTGGAGAGGTTCTGGTAGTTCTTTAATGAGAGGAAGGTGGACTTTTCCGTTGCTACAACATAACCCAGGACTTTCCTCTTTCCACTTTTTAGCATTACACCATTTACACTGTATAAAATCACCAATAGATAAAATCTTGTCATTGTTGTAGTCAGTATTACAGTCATATTTAAAGCCCGACAAAGATTTTATCTTCCAGGGAATACGTGACCTCTTTTCATTGTATTTTCCCACCACTTCTCTGTTTACTTGTGGATGTTTTTCTGTGTATTTGGAACAGATGCTCGGTGTACATAAGGATTTCTTTTATTGTAGTTTTTAACTGCTGTGATATGAACTTCAGGGTTTTTTCGTTGTACTTTTTAACTGCCTTTCTATTTACTTCAGGATTATTCTCTGAATACTTTTTGACAGCTTCTCTGTGCCTTTTTCTTTTGCTGGAGTCACTGAACCTGGCACGACGTTTCCTTCCTCGTTGCTTCGTACAGGGAGGAACTACTTCACTTTAATGAGAGTGGTCCTGGGTTTCTGGTTCTGTTACTTCGTCAGGCACTGGAGGAGGGCTGTGAGAAGCAGTTGTTGGTAACAGTACGTCTACCGGAAGTAATGTAGGCGGCGTCTGCATTAGGGACGATTGTTGGTCATAAGGTGTTGGCATTTCATCTACTGGAATGATTGGCTCAAAGTGTGCCGATATCATGGGGCCTGAACACTTCATTCTTATAACTGGCTTCCCTTCGTCGGGCCCCCCAAATCTCATGATCAACGCGCCATCTCGATATACTTGAATATCATATGGGTAAAGTTCACCAGCAGCCATGATTTCACTGCAAGTAGCGTATGTGGTGCGAAGAGACATATGAGATTGGTACTGTGTCTTAGTTCTGTAATTTATGGTCCCACACGGCTTGAACCGTCATCTCGATATACTTGAATATCATATGGGTAAAGTTCACCAGCAGCCATGATTTCACTGCAAGTAGCGTATGTGGTGCGAAGAGACATATGAGATTGGTATTGTGTCTTAGTTCTGTAATTTATGGTCCCACACGGCTTGAACCGTCGCCAGTTGTTGGAAATGTGTTGCACGACAGTGGTCTGCAAATCATTAGCTTGTGAGTCAGTATCGTACATGAGGCATAATAATGAGTAAAAGAAACATGATCCATCACCTGTCATGGGAACTATTCGATGAGGCACCACTACACCATCGATGGATATGTGTTCCATTGTACCTTAAGAAAAAGAATAACCAAATAATTGCATATTTATGCAATGTTAATTGCATAATTAACAAGTAAAAATATTAACACTCACCTTGGTATGAATATAACTGCCTGTATAAAAAAATACACTGAGAAGTATACTTCCCATAGCCCATTAAAGGGTTAAACGAATTTTGCGGAAAATGTGACAGAGTCCAATTGATTTCTGGTATCAAAATACCCTTAAGTACCAACTTTCGAGAAAATCGTTCAATACAATTATTGCTCGCTTAATAATATAGGATTAGATAGATTGTACAAATTCTCAACTCTTAGTTTGTTTATTTACATTCATAGCAACAGCTATTTATTATTTATTTCGAGAAAATCGTTGGAGCCGTTTCCGAGAAAAAAAGGACATACATTTATTAATTAATTGAACTTCGAAATTTTCTCGACTATAAGAACCTGCAAACAACGAAATTTTTTCAATTAAAAACAATGATTAAAAACTCAGGACTAAATGTATTCAGGGTTTCCAGTAAACTTTTTTTAAACCGTTTCTTAGTGAGCACCTAAGACCTATGATGAAGCTATGTTCAAAGTTTCATTGATATCCATTCAGTGGTTTCAGAGATATCGTGATCAGTGAGCCAGTCAGTGGTATTTGGCTTAATTAGATTAAGAAGATTACAAAACAGTGTTATTCTCATTAGTCTATTCAGTGAGGCATAAAAATCTGCAAAACTAGGGAATTGTAGAAAGTCTCCATGGATTTTCGTAATTTTTTTTTATTGTCTTCCTACAAGCTTATACAGCAAAGTTAAAAATTTTTTTTGACCGCTCTCACCCTTAAAGGGTTGAAAACGCCCCTAAAGGGTTAAAAATATAAAAAAACGTTAGCACACCGTTTAAAGCCCTCGACATGGGTATATATAGGGTTTTTGGGTCGCTGATAATGATTCCGAGGTCAGGCTGCACTTGTGGTGCAAAGGGGTGGTTTTAAGGGCAAAAATAGCCAAAATTAGTGGTTCATAACATAATATTTCGCTCGAAAGCTCTCGACATGGGTATATATAGGTTAAAATTCAAATTCTGCGAAAAAATAATAAATAATAAAAAAATATTTTTATCTTAAAAACTATAATATACAAAATACTTCATATTTATTATTTATTTTCGACTTCCACTTAGTAGCCATTGATAAAATAAGAAGTTACCGAATTTTATCATTGTTGAGCGCTCACATTTTTTACCATAACTCGGTTAATTTTAAAGATAAAAAATAAAAGGAAATGCATTTTGTAGAAAATTAAAAGGGCTACAACTTTTTTAGGATGGACCATAGTCAAAAAACCTACTATTTCTAAGATATTGTACTTAGAAACAAAAACATTTTATCATAAAATCTTATAAACACACCTTGTAACAGTTATAACTTGTCGAAAAATACTTACAAAAACATGAAATAAAAATGAAAATGTTCATCTTTTTATGATCTATATTTTTGGACAATATCAATTATTTGATAAAACGATTTGTTTTCACGATATTTTTTGAAACGACAAATTTTCTCTGAAATAAAAAAAATTAAAATTTACTAAAACTGTTCGTAGATTTTCTAATCTATAATACATAAAAAAAAATTGAGGACATTCCTAATATAATAGACAATCTAAATCTACAATGTCTCGCACCAATATGCAAAACTGACAAAATGGCGACCATTTTATTTTTGATTTAAAAAAAATGTTAAGAATTTTTACTATTTTGCTCTGTAACTTCATTGTTTTTTCAAGATATGCAAAATATCGACTTACCATGTTATAGGAAATTTCAAGAGCTTTCATTTAATAATAATATCATCGCAAGTTGCGTTATTTTTCATTGATAAATATCAAGTTTAAGTTCGCTTCTTCAGTTAAAAAATTAAGAGTTGACATTTTGTTTATAGCATGTCTTGATAACGATTCAATATATGGGGACGAAACAAAGTGCAAATGGTTCCTTATTGAATTAGCTTTTATTTTGATTCTTATAAGTTTTTTTCGAAAAGTTGATAGTTTTCGAGTAAAATACGAAAAACGCTCCAAAACATCGAATTTTTCGCAAAAATACGCAATTTTCAAGTCTGAATAACTAAAAAACAACGCACTTTTTCGAAAAACTTTATTCTATATTATTTCCTTAGAATTTGATTTTCTATCGATTCCTGTGGTCATTTTAATTTTTTTCTTTTTACCCTCGAAAAAGGGGTGGAAACCACCCTTAAATTCAAAAGCGGCAAACAATTTTTTTTAACGTTTTTCTATAAGCTTTAATTTTAAAGAAATAAAGAAAGCTAAAAACTTGTTTTCGTGATTTTCACTCATCATTTATTTAAAAATAATACACCACGACAGCTGTATTATTTTTAAATAAATGACAAGTGAAAATCATGAAAACAAGTTTTTAGTTTTCTTTATTTCTTTAAAGAATAGACTACATAGTGTGGTATATTGTTTTCTGGATTTTGGTAGTTCACAATATTCGACTATCTGACTTTATATTTATTTTATGAAGACGAAAAGAGGACACATGTTTTGGATGGAGTAATTGAGAATAAAATGTGTAAAATATTTAAATTATTAAAATTTTGAAATACCTATATTGAAAACATCAGGTGTTAAAAAATTCTATTACATTTAACAAAACAAACATTAAATGTACTTCATTAATTACCCATACTTTTATGCATGTAATATCAGCGTAATATGTCTTTAAATGTAGGTAAATAAGATTTAAAGTAGAGTAATGTGTGTTGTGTGTTCATAGATTAGTTTGTCTACTAAACAATTCCAATATAATACCTAACAGAGGAATATAAAATTGTGTTTTGCAAAAGAAAACTGAAAATATGTGATTTATCATTTAAAAGATTTTATGTTAGGAAAATATAATTGTTATATCATTTCCTATTCAGGGGCAGATTTACCATTTTGCCACCCATAGGCAGTATAAATTTGCCGCCCTCCTGCAAATATCTGAAGGGGGGGTGCTTTTATGGGTTTAATTCAATCCTTCACTTTTCAGTTACCCTAAAATTTGTTCTTTATATAATATTTTCTTCTCGATTTTTCTTAATACATTTCTATAGAACAATTTACATAACATACTAGAAAGAATACAATAAGATATTAAATTATTTTAGCAGTGTTTATTCTGAAATTTTTAACTGAGGTTAAAACAGCAATTTAATACAATTTTGTGTGCAAGTTGGTAAAAAATTAAAAAGACAAAGGGAGTTGTAATAAAAGTCTTTGAAATAATTTTTTAACTTTCTGTTGTGATTTTTGATGGGCACAATTTTTAATAACATCTGTCAGGACCATCTTCTTTAATAACTCTCCTTCAATGGACAATATAGCCAATGAATTCAAATGATCTTCTGCCATGTTCATGCACAAATAATTTTCTACACTTCTGATCCTCGAGAACGCTGCGTCAGCTGAGCAGTTTGAGGCCACTGTACATACAAACAAACTGTCCATGTTGGGATAGACAGACTGGAGCCCATCCTTTCATATTAGGTAGAAGAGCTTCACATGTGTAGAACTCTTATTTCCCTCATCGGCAGGTCAAAGATCAATTGGCATAGGAGTTGAGCAGGTTGAATCTGTTGACCTTTTCCTTTTCATCCTCTTCATGTCTTTCTCGGGATCAGAATATTCTAACGTGACTGTTTGTAGGTAACATTTAAAATGTAAAACTTTGTCACAGAATGATTCCTCTAAATCATCAGGATACTGTTTTAAGAGATACTCTCCTGCTTTCCTCAAATTGTCATAATGTAATTCATTAATTTCACTTACAACCTTGAATGTTTCATTTATTTCAACATATGCATCCCTCCGTTTTTCCAATTCATTGTTTAGATTGTTGATAATAATGAAGAACACATTTACTCTTAGGTTTTCTCGAGAACTAAAAATCACGTCTTCAACATTAGCTCTTCCATGTGGTTCATCATCGTGTTTTTTTCTCTTGACCTGATGCTTGTCCTCTTTGTAAGACATTATTTTTATAGATCCTCAGCCTTGTTTTCAAAGTAATGATAGTGAGTACGTGTGTTGACTTGAAGAGTTTGATCAATGAGTCGTACAACTTTACCACGTGCCTCAGTGTCAATACTCTGTAATTTCTTATTTGTGTCGTTGAGTCTTTGAAATATGAAACCCCATAATTCTGCCATGAAGGAAGTTTATAGGCTGTTCATTTTTGTAATTAGATCCCTTGCCTCAGCGCTAGTGACAGGTTTTTGCATCATATCTTGTTCAATTGATTGTAAAGTATGAAGAAATTGTTTGCCACTTATTTCACAGTGTTTTGCAAGTGTCATCTTGTGCAGACCATTGTGTAGAGCTGAGGTTCTTCAGTGTAGAGCATTGGTGTTAAAGGTCTGGTTTATCCGTGACAGACACTGGGTTTTGAAGTATTTCCCACCTGCTGGTAGACAAACTGAAAATGTTGTACAATTATTGCAAAAAAATAAAGAAAAAATTATAGTCCACATTACAACATTCAGCTGCATATGTTCCCACAAGATTGAATGAGTGAGCAGAACAAGAAATAAACTCAACGTGACTATTCATTTCTTTGATTAGGGTTTGGAGACCTGAATATATCCAGACAGGTTACTCGCATTGTCATACGACTGTCCCAACAATTTTTAATGTCCAAGTCGTGAGAGTTAAGGACTTTACAAGCAGCATCAAACATTTCTACTGCTTTGTGGCCTGTGTTGGGAAGAAATGTCAGAAACCTCTCAACAAGTGAACCATCTTCTTTAACATACCTGATAACTATAGCCAGTTGGTCTGTGTGTGAAAGGTCAGGTGCAGAAACAATTAGTGAGAAGTACTTAGCTTTTTTAATTTCAGAAATAATTTTCTCTATAACTGCCCTAGCTATCATAAATAAACATTTTTCAGTAATCGATGATAAATAAGAAGTTTCACCACTTCCAGGGTGGCCTAACTAGTCTATATGAGAAGCAAGGACCGTATCAAACTCTGCTATGGCTTCAAGTAATATCATACAGTTGTCATTGCGACTACTTCCAAACTGTTATTTGTGCCCACGCAATGGCATGGTGCGTGATGCTTTGACTACAACGACAACACGATGAAGAATGTTCTTCCAATATTTAGTTTCTGCTTGCAACTGTTCTTTCAACTATTTGCCTATGCAGCCTGTTAAACCCCCTCTTCATTAAGTGTGGCAAGACTGTTCGTATGGTTTATAGAAATTTCATGCTCTTTAAGTTTAGAAAAACCGTACTTGCAGTCATTAAACGCTCTTGCAAAAAACTTTGTCGTTAGAGCTGTTTGACTTGTAAACAGTCAACAGACACCACAAAAAACACAACCAGTGCTTTCAGAATAAACTAGCCAAGTTTGAGATAATGTTTCACCGTTAGCAAGCCTAAGCTGAAACACATTTGAGGTAAGGTATTTAACTGTGCCATCATTATATTCCCGCTTTGATTTTTTAAAGTTCGTACTAGTGTTCTGTTAAATCCAAATTTTTCTACATAATCGTATGTCTTCTTGTTCACTTGCCAATTAACAAGATCAGAATTTAAGACCTTTCCTACAGCATCATGATTTTGACGTGAACTGGCTCTTCATTCTTCAAAAATGAAGTTTCCTTCACAGCGGACCTCTCTGGCTGAACACGGTGAACAGTATTCGGAGTAGTCGGTGTGACCTTCACTGCTATCCAGTTACTGTCAGTATCACTAGAATGTCTCGATTCCTTAAATATTAGGCTTGCCTCGGTTTCTGGAACCAACCCACAATTTGGTATTACATGGAGAGATAAACACATTTCTCAATTTGACCTGGATTGCCCACAAATAAAATCTCTTGATGATCAGTTTCAATAGTTTCTTCACTAGCACTATTGATACTGGTGGTATCTACATCACTAAACTTCAAATCAGAACTTCCACATGCTAGTGGTTGTGCATCACTAACACTACATTATTTGAATAAACTATCAATTTTACGGGTCTTACTTATAATATTTTCCACTTTACCTTCTTTTTCTTTTTTCAATTTTAAATATTGTCTGCCACTTATATGCTTTCTTCCATCACCCATTTTCTAAAGATTCACACTAAAACACTGTTTATAATGTTTTTAAAATTCTTCAGTATCTAAACTGATATTATAAAGAGAGAAACTTTGTTTGCATCTAAAATTTTAATTCAAATTAAGTTAGACAAATTTTTCCTATTCTAAGATCAGTCTGACAGATGAACATGAATGACAGACACACATGCGGTATGACAGAGTAACAAAATTACACATAAATTATAATTATTTAGTGTTATTTTCTGCATCGCATAAAAATGAAAATGTGTACTGTCAAGTAACCTCAAAATTATGTCCACTACACCGTGTTATGTTGAAGGATATTTAAATATTATATTTTTTACAATGACTATTAGTGTAAATACTGACCAATAATAAACCAAGTGCACAGAAGCAAATTTTAATGTTACTTCCACTGTTTCATCTGCAATCTGAATCAACAAACTAAAGAATAATTACCGAAGGAAAATGTATTAATAAGTCAACAAACAAAAGAGGGGGTGGTGGTGGGGTAAACAAAAAGTGATCTGACGCCTCACACTTTACGCAGAAGTACACAACACGTATGCGGTGCCGGTCAGGGTTCGGTACGAAATTATGCTATGCTCACAGTCTATGACTGTTAGCAGCTAGTAGCATCTATTGACAATCACTCATGTCAAATTACAGAGTCGGTAAAGGATGTTCGAAATTTGAATGTAAATGAATTAATAGTTAAATAATTAATATAATGGAAGTATCACATAAATAATTCATGTAAATGTAATTATGGAAAAACGATGTATTTCATATACATATCAAAAGTAAATTAAATGACAAACTATTCTCTTTATGTAATAAGCCTAGTTACTAAACAATATATAATTTTAAAAGTTTCTTATCAGATTGGGACAAAACGGAGTGGCATTTGAAATATCTCTTAGGTATAAGAACAACATAACGACCGTCAAATTTCACCTTTCCAAAATTTGCCGTCCACAAGCAATTGCCTACTTTGCCTATGCATAAATTCACCACTGTTCCTATTACTGTTATTATTATATTTATATTGTTTCATTATCCATCAGATAAATCAGTGCGATGAGGAAATATTGAGTCTTGGCAGTTTTTTTTTTTTTTTTTTTTTTTTGCAAACTGAAGTTAGTAAAATTGGAGACCTATTGAACATGAAAAATTTGTTCTGGGAAAACAAAATGTGAAACTGTTATAATGATTAAAGAATTTTTAAGTATCAACAACTTTTAAAATTTTCCATTATTTGTGTGTTTCAAAATGGGTGAAATTTCAGTTCTCTCTGATCTTTTTGAACAAGTTTCAGTTTTGGCAAATTATTGAACAAATCTGCTAGGCTGTCCTACAAAATATTCTCAATATTTCTGAAATAACAATGTCATTGTAAATTAATGTTACCAAATTTAGTGAGCTGGTTGCAATAATACTGCAAATGATTCTCCACCATGACCTTGAGTATTCCCTAATTATCAGCTAAATATGAAATTTAAATTGTCAGCTGCAGTCTAAATAAAGTTTCCTTCTTCCTGATGGAGTAAGAACTGAACAGAAACATCTTAGATTTTGTTGTCCATGATGTGTCCAAGTATGTACCCATTTTTCTGACATGGAATACTGTTTTAGATAAATATTTTTACCTTGGCTTTGTCAGGTTTTATACATTGTGAGCTTTGTCCAAAGCCTCTCAAACATTAGTGTTCCATATTGGTAAAATGTGTACATATTTGTATTAACAGAAGGCATTTTTTTTTTTAATATTGGTAGTTCAACAAGTATAAGCCCTGTGAGGTTTGGCATCTGAGATATTAGTGGCTGTGAAAAAGAGCAGGAATCGATGCATCCAGTTCCTTAAAAATATTGTGAGGTGGGGGTGATATTTGCTGACATATAAATAAATATCGGTATGGAGAACCATACATGACTTCCATGATCTAAGATTTATATTTAAAATCATTTACGAAATGAAATGTTTCCATAGAAACTACTTCTTTCCACTTTTTGCTTCAGCCTTAACCACAGTACTGTGGTCACTAACGTATACCACCACACGTTATCACACTCGATTTTCACTGATGATGGCAGTCGACGGCACTGCCGAAACGTCTGGTTTTGCAGAAAACATTGGACTACGGCCAAACAGCTCGGGAAGGAATTTTAACAACAAACTACTACTTTGTTGCCGATAACGTAGTACACATATAAAAATTATCCCCTCCCCTTCAACTATAATTTTCATTTATAGAAAATTACCCCCACCCTGTTCAACTAGCCTCTTCATTTATAGATATTTCATCTACGTTTCTACAGTGGATTATTAAGATCTTCTTATCAGGATACTTTTGTAACCCCTCTTTAAAACTTTTATGCAAAAAAAAATTTTTTTTTTTTTTTTGAAGAGGGGCCACTAGTTATTTAAAACTAGGCCAAAGGCCTAGAGAAGCCAAAATGCGCTGGGTCCAGTGAGATGGGACTTGCAATTAAACTCTCTGGTATAACCAACAATAACAGCATTTATTGAGTAAATTAACATATATCACAATTCCAAGACCCCGTAATCCCCATGATGTCCAAAAGCACATAGTTGTGTATACAAATATATCCCCTTTTGTACACAGTGACATAAAACATAAGTTTGACATAACATATCTATTTAGGTATATATATTCTCCTCGACTTGAAATGATCATGAGGTAACAATTTTTTTTTGTTTTTATAATTGCAATTTTTGTATAAACCTTCCCCGTACATAACCCCCAGAAATAACACATACATAATTCACATAAATACACATATAAATATATACCTCTATCACATACACATGTTCAATATCAAAACATAAATAACAAACACCCTTATAACATTAAAGCATTGCCACCCGCCTATATACATTTTCTCTCCATACATATATCGCCCCATATAATAGAAATAATTACTAATTAATAGAAATTTCAACCACAATACCTATACAGACATCCGAATATATATACATATCACTAGTGCCCCCACGAATCTGGGTTGGCCAGAATGCTAGATACAACTTTAAAATGCGCTTAAACCGTGCATATAAACTTGGTGAAATTATAATCACAAGTTGTTGAAAAATTATAATTGACAATAATAACTCGAAAAGAAAGCAAGCTACAATCTTTCCGTGATCTGAACAGTATGAGTGAATATTGTGAGATAATAATTTATAAATTTTTTTTGTAAGAAATCTAGTTTAGCAATAATGATTAAAAATTTACAACAGTTATGTGACATAATACGTTACATAAGTTTTTCTAAAAAAAACTGATTTGGCAATAATAAATTAAAAAGAACTTTTACAACTGTGATGTGAGATAATACTTTATAACCTTTTCTAAGAAAACTGATTTGGCCCGGTAGCAGACACGTTCTTATGCATATATCTGCATGCAAAACCTGCCTACACAGGATTAAACAGGGGGCCGGACTGTTACTGAATTAAAAAACTTACAACCCTTACATGACCCAAAACCTAAATTAAATATGTGATATAACCGCAATTATCAGAGCTAACCTGACAGGAATTATAGCTGAAACCGACCAGCCGATGGGGTTCATCCTGTCACCAACAGAACCCCCTTACATATCTGAAATTCCGGTCCCCTAATACTTGAACCACCCCCCTTTAGAGAAAACGAGAAAGAAAATATAAGTGCATGAATTGTAAGAAGCCTCGGATACATGCCAGCCCCCGGGCTTACACTTAATATCAAATATCAGTACATACTATACAAAGTTCCCCCAAAATCCGCGCACAATTATGTCCAGTTAAACCGGGGCCCAATTAAAACATTTAAAAGATGAAAGCAATATCATGGTGTGTCACACAATACCCCACAAGTTTTATTAAGTGTTATCGGCACAAATCGGTGGTGTCTATGTAGGTCAAAAATAATAAATGGTTTGAGGTCACCTTATTTATATCATGTTGTGGTGCTCGAGTTCAACGTCTAGTGCACGTAGTTTTGGCGTGGCATGCTGATGTCACTGTTCCCTCCGGCAGGCGAAGTCGAGAGCCTCTGGTAATACGTTCAGGAGCAGATGTTCATGCCTGGGCCGGGGTCCTCGTCTAGAGCGCAGGGACCCTAAGCATACATAGATAATTAGAGGGGTGTCCCAACACTTATTTTCACAGGATACTGCCACACGCACACTCGATTGAACCCGTACAGAACAAATTTGAACAGGCCTCCCCCTGACCATTTAAACTCTGTTCGTTTTAATTAAAACATACGCCTTCTGTTTTGACATTTATAATTCACTCACAGACGCTCCCAAAACCAATTTATAATTTTTAATTACTTGATTATGCCTACGTGGGCAGAAAGTTTGACACACTATAACCTGTCCATTTTGTGCACTGGCACGTGGTACTACATTTGAAAACTTATAAGTCAGCCGAAATTACATAATTTTACTGCACTAAAGTGATAGGCAATTACTGTATCTTAATTAAGATATAATTTAATTACATGAGGGTTTAAATAATTTAGAAATCTCTGATACTGAATACTTCCGGTGTACGCCACGCGGTGTAAAAAGCTATCAAGTCCCATCCACACTTACAATACTCAAATTCACATTTTATTTTATGAAAACCATTATATATATGCTAAAGTTACTTACCGCAGATCTGTACTAGATTATCTAGCCATCAGACGATGATAAAATACGATCAAAAAAAAACTTCACTCTGTCGGAGAGAGATGCAGCTGTTCACGGAATGGCGACTGGCACAAGACAAATGACAAAGCTTCGGCACCTTGACTAATCACGCGTTTTCAGGCCACCACCAGAATGCGTGGCTGGTACCACGGCAAACTAGATTTTACCCCCCGTTAAATACAGATACTGCTAACCGATTTCACGTTAGACTTAAATATTTATTTATATATTTCTTATATCAGCTCCGGTTCGTGGACGAACCGGCACACTTTATTTATCAAAATTAAGTACTTTACTCTTGTTACAACAAAAAATGTTTCAGGTAAACTGTCCTTTCCCCACAACCAATCTTCACCAAAATCAAAAGGCCTCGAGTCTTTTACAACTCAGGCACATATGTAAAAAATTATTTGATTCTGTTTGAATTTACGGCAGTTATCGTTCATCATAGAAAAAATTAACCTTGTTATCTCATAAAACGTTGCAGGTAAACTACCCCTTTCTCTTAACTGATCTTCACCAAAATCAATAGGTCTTGAGTCCTCTACAATTCAGGATGAATGCAAAACATTATTTGATTCTGTCTGAATGTGCGGCAGTTATCGTTTGTCATAGAAACAATTACTCTTGTTAAAACATTAAAGGTGGCAGGTAAACTACCCCTTTCCCTTAACCGATCTTCACCAAAAACAAGAGGTCTTGAGAATTCTACAATTCAGGGCTGTATGCACAAAATTATTTGATTCTGTTTGAATTTGCGGCTGTTATCGTTTGCCATAGAAAAAAAATCTATAGACACACAGACAGACAGATACACACACAGACACTTTTCGAAAAATGACTTTTTTTCATGTTTTGAGGGTAGTACAATCAGAATTTGCAATAATCTCGACCACGATTTTTTTTGCCATCACCATACTTCCATTTCCTTATGGAACATGGAAGTAAAATTATCCCCTCCCCCTTCAACTATAATTTTCATTTATAGAAAATTACCCCTACCCCGTTCAACTAGCCTCTTCATTTATAGATATTGTAACCCCTCTTTAACTTAAACTGTAAAAAAAAATTTTTTTTTTTTTTTTTTGAAAAGAGGGGCCACAATTTAATTAGAACTAGACCGAAGCCTAGAGAAGCCAAAAATTTGCTGGATCCAGTGAGACGGGACTTGCAATGAAAACTCAAATGATGTCACCTGAAAATCATTAACACATATAAAATGTATTTGCTATCTTCTCTTTAAAATGAATTAAAAATTAAAATCATTAATATTCTTAAAGTAATGTTTCCTGAAAATTATTAATAAATATAAGATTTATTTTCTATGTTCTCTTAAAAATGATCAATTGAAACTTAATGGAGAGAATTTTTATAGACTACTTGA
This sequence comes from Magicicada septendecula, assembly GCA_034769895.1. Classification (NCBI taxonomy): domain Eukaryota; kingdom Metazoa; phylum Arthropoda; class Insecta; order Hemiptera; family Cicadidae; genus Magicicada; species Magicicada septendecula. Next base: position 377,336,204 of record CM068368.1, read on the forward strand.
TAATGTAAATTAGAATAACTAATTCTCCAACAAAATTAATTAAAATTAAATAGTTACAAATCCACATACTTGTTATTAAAGTTAATTAAAATAAATTACTTTCTTAGAAGAAATATTCAGCAAAAATTAATTGAGATAGAATAAAGTAATGTCATCAAAATTAAATGGATATATAACCCTATGTTTCATCTTTTCTTATATAAAAACCCTATATCTAATTCCCCCAAAAATACACCCAAATGTACAATACATATAAAACCCCGCAAAATACACACACAAATCACAATACATTTACATGTTCCACAATACAGTACAATTATACAAAGATCTCTTGCCACGCCCTTTTCTTACCCCCATGAGGTACTTTATTAATTATTTCATGGAAATCCATGTTAGGATTACAATTCTTAATTTGTGCATAACCCATTACATGCGTATTAGATTATGCTTATGCAACTCCAGTAGTCCCCAGGACATAATAAATTCTAAAATTTGGCCAAGTGCCTAATACTATTATAAAATACGGCCACACTGGGCATTTATACTGGGAGAAATAAAAATTTAGAAAACAATGAACACCCCAGTTGTCATAATTAATTAATAGAATTTATATATATATATATATATATATATATATATATAGAAATATGGTTAAGTTGTGAAAATAGAAATATGTCATGAATCTTATAACCCTTTTAAAAAGTAATTTTGGCCCAGAGACCGACATGTTCGTTTGCCAGTCGGTGCATAATTCAACCTGTCTCAACAACAATTTTAACACTGCATGAACAGGCACCAGTGCAGGATTAAACTTGTGAATCTACTTAACTACCCCAGAAATTTCTATCCCAATATAAACCAAACTGAATTTAAAAATGAGAAAATATATATATAATGAACACTAAATTGAAACAGAGAAATTACAAATTGAATGAATGACTTAAAAGCAATAATGAAACCCTTATACTAAAAATAAGCAGGAATTGCACGTGTGAAAGGTGAACTGCCAAAGATACATGTCAGCCCCTGAGCTAACATATTATACAACAAATTAATAAAATTTACAAATGATTTCCCACCCAGTTCACGCACTATACTGTCCCGTTAATTGGGGATCCAATTAAAATATTTAAAACTTGAAAGTCATGTTGTTGACTGATTGAATTAGTTCACTGGCTCTTATTAAGTGCTTCACTACGTATAAAGAATATAATGGGTTGAGATCACCTTATTTTTGTCCATGGGGGAGAAGTGGCAATCTCGTGGCCTACATTACAGGTGTTGGTGCTTCGTCATGGCAATTCCTCCGGCAGATGAAGTGAGAGAAGTTCTAGGTGTTACATGTTCAGGTTGTTGTTGGGCTGTTTCCTTGACTTCTTCGGGGAACCCGCAGTTCTATTGAGATCTTAGCCTGTCATAGTGGGAAGAATGGTGAAAAAAAATTGCTTCGTCTGTCCGGAGTAGAAAAGGTAGCCATAAACGACGAAGTTCGAAGCGAGACAATCTTAATCAGAATTATTTCCGGCCTTCTCGTTTGCCTACAGCGGCTGGGACTAGAGTGCAGCACTTATCGAGCACTCTAGATTCACCAGTAGTATTTCTTATGTCCACGGCTAGGGTGCGGCACTAATTAAACCGCTTTAAATTAGTACTGCGTTTAACGTTTACCGGACGTTATATACTGGTTAATCACCGATCTAAGCCTAGACTCGGCACAATATGTCATCTACGTTTCTACAGTGGATTATTAAGATCTTATCAGGATACTTAATTTAAAACTACCCCTTTCCCTTAACCGATCTTCACCAAAATCAACAGACCTTGAGTACTCTATAATTCAGAACTGTATGCGAAACATTATTTGATTCTGTTTGAAGTTGTGGCTGTTATCGTTTGCCATAGAAAAAAATTACCCTTGTTAAAACATAACACGTTACAGGTAAACTACCCCTTTACCTTCACCGAACTTCACCAAAAACAATAAGTCTTGAGAATTCTACAATTCAGGGCTGTATGCGAAACATTATTTGATTCTGTTTGAATTTGCGGCTGTTATCGTTTGCCACAGAAAAAAAATTACCCTTGATAAAAAAAATGTTGCTGTTAAACTACCCCTTTCCCTTAACCGATCTTCACCAAAAACAAAAGGTCTTGAGTACTCTACAATTCAGGGCTGTATGCAAAAAATTATTTGATTCTGTTTGAATTTGTGGCTGTTACCGTTTGCAATAGAAAAAAAATCTGCAGACACACACACAGACACTTTTCAAAAAATGACTTTTTCTTGTTTTGAGGGTAGTACAATCAGTATCTGCAATTATCTCGAACACGATTTTTTTTGCCATCACCATACTTCCATTTCCTTATGGAACATGGAAGTAAAAATAACTAAATGTACCACAAAATTTTAGTCCCTCATCCCTCAATCATATCATGATGGTTTCAAACAACTATCTGCTACTTGACAAAATTGAATTTGCCATTCCACTATCAATGTTAAGTCCTGAAGGATGCATTTAGATTGTTAAACTATTTTTAGGGAGAAGGGCACTGTAAAGCCTATGTAAGGTTATAAGTGAATCAAACTACACTGTCAAGATTAAACATTCATAACAGAATAATGATTAGTATTTTCTGATGAGTTATGTATAGCGAATAACAATATCAGTGTGTAAATTGTTTATTTTAACAAGCACATATCTCTCACAAATGCTCATCTTAGTCAATAAACTCCACAGAGTGCAAATGTTCACTTCTTTGAGGTGTCTTTGTTACAATTCAAATATATTGTTGAACCAGTGGACAACACCACTTTGCCAATTTTACCAATTTGTTTATCACTTGCCTACTTAACCTCTCCTTTTTATCCCAAACTTATTCTTAACTTTAATTCTGCAGTTTCAGTTTCATTCTATGGCAATATAGTCAAGAGACATACCATCACAAACAAAACAATCAATGCCATAATTTCTTACATATACTATCAAGTGGTTGTTTAATACACTAATAAACATATTCATAGCACCCTATATTTGTGTATGTTACAGGAATCAAAGTATGGAATTCTGACTTACAAATAAATGATAACCCAATTGAAGCAGGTCTTGAAGAAACATTGCGTTATGAAGGTGATTATCTTGGTAAAGATGCACTCATTGAAGCAAATGAAAGAGGCATCCAAAAGAAACTTGCATTTTTTACTATCAAACAGTAAGTATACACTTCAAAAACATATGCAGACCTTTTGTTTACACAATTTCAGAAAAAGAATTAGACTGCCATGTTGTGCAGTTCATACTATATTCACAGAGCATTATAGAAGCAGTGACAAAACTAGGTCATACTTAACCTGAGGTAAGGATTCACCCTAGAATCCCAAACCATACTTAATATCCTTTCCCACATGCTGGTCTGGTCTACACATATACATGTAGTATCATATTTTATACAAGACAACTCTATTGTTTGCATTTCAAATTAATTTGAATTAATTTCTCATTAAAACTGGTTATATGCTATTGTTATTTCTTATGAAATTCCATAAAATGTATGTTGAGTAATAATTTGCATATGCTTTTTCACAATTACAAGGGCTATTCGGAAATTAACCTCCGTTTGAGTATAAATAAAACATGGACGTAGATACATCAATTTTATTATATACATCTTAAAACTACAGCTTTTCACTAGTTTTACATAATCGCTATTTAAATTAAGCATTTATCATAGCATTTGAGCAGTTTGGAAATTCCCTCTTCATAAAATTCTGCCACCTGGGATCGCAGCCAGCATGTCACAGCATCATGAAGTTCTTTGTCATCATCAAAGCACTGGGACCCTGCTTCATGTTCATAAACAGGTAAAAATCACTGGGAGCCAAATACACACTATATGGCTAATGCTCAAAAACGTCCCATTTGAATTGACACAACAGATCTTGTGTTTGCCAAGCGATGTGAGGGCGAGTGTTGTCGTGCAAAAACACAAAACCAGAAGTCACCAGACCTCGGCATTTGTTCTGGATGGCTCTTCTTAGTTTTTATAAAGTCTCACAATAGACTTCAGAATTGATGGTCGCTCCACGTTCCATGAACTCCACAAGCAGCAGTATTCCTTTCACATTCCTTTCTTTGGTTTGTTTGATGAGGCGGTATGACCCCACACATTGACTGTTGTTTTGTCTCAGCGATTATGTATGACACCTAAGTCTCATCACCAGTCACAATTTTGTTGAGAAACATTTCTCCTTTTGTATCATAACGTGAAAGAAAGTCTAAGGCAGAGCCCATTTGTTGTGTCTTGTGGTTCTCGGAAAGCACTTTCAGTACCCACCGAGCACAGAAGTTCCGGTAGCCAATTTTTCTGTGACTACCTCATACAAAACAGTCCGCAAAATTTGTGCTAATTGTTCAGAAAGTTGTGAGATTGTGAACCACTGGTTTTCACAGACTGTTTCATCAATGAGCTCATCACTGACTGTGGATGGCCTGCCACTCCTTTCCTCATCGCGAATGTTTGTTCGTCCACTTTTAAACAAATGTTTAATTGATGCACAACACCTTCACTCATAATGTTTTGGCCATATACAGTACACAGTTCATGATGAATGTCTGGCACTGTAGGTTTCTTGCCATAAGAAATCTTATCACAGCACGCAGTTTGCATTTGGCGGGGTTTTCTGTTACAGCACTCATTTTGAAAGGCTATAAGGAGTGAAATAATGGCAGTGCTATCTTCTCACTGAACAGCTGGAAACATACTTAGCTACTATACAAATCTGCACAGGAGTAACGCCACTTCCCCTAATACTTCTCTTGGTATGCAGCAACGGAGGTTACTTTCAAAATAGCCTCTGTATTGTATATTGTGTAATACTATACAGCTCCAGTGTCTGATTGGAACTCCAATTTTATCCTGATAAAATTGCCATTTCACAATTGGTTGCTGAACTTTCTCACTTTTTTGAATTTTCTTCCCTTGTTTTTATCAGTGTTTCTCCTTCTTTTCTTTGATTTCAGATACACCTACATCCTCCCTATTAGTATATCACCATCTGAAAGCAAAACAAAATAATTAGAGATGCACAGCAAACAAAAATCTGAGATACACTATTTAACATTAGAAATCACTTACCTTCTTTATTCATTTCTTTTACACTTAGCTACGATGATGATGATGATTAATGTTGATGATAGTCAAGCTTCCATTTCTCTTTCTTTAGTTTATTCATCCATATTATGCTCCTGATGGTTTTTTGACATGCTTTTTAATTTGAAAGAGGTCAAACTGTCATCTACACAATTAAAAAGTAAAACACTGGAAATATTAAGATACAAGTGTTGATTAGCAGTAATGTAGACATGTACACAGCTGAAAATTGTAAAAGAATGAAAAGGGTTGACAGGAAATATGTTTGTTGGTTTGTTGTTGGAAGTTGGGTGAGACAGTGCTATTCCATAGTGACCGCAGCATTAGTCATTTCAAAAATATTCCTCTATACTCTGTACTTCTCTGTCTAGGTTTAGCCCTATAAAAAATTTCCACCTTGGCTATATGAATGAATAAATTGTTAGTAATATTAACATAAGTTAAAGATACAATTAATAATAAGCAATACGGTATTGTTTTCTAGTGTTTTTTATTAATTTCCTTTTTAAAACAAAATGAAATATTTGTATAATATATTTTTGCTCCAACTTTCGTTTTTTATTTGCTCAGCGGTTGGCAACTCTTCACAGTGTTAAGGGTTTTGGTTGAATACAATGCTATATTTTCTTAGGTTATTTGTAAGTTTGTTGGGTTCTTGTGATTACAGTAAACATGAACAAAAGGTATTTAGAAAGTACAAAACTTCACATAAAATATCCTTAAATATTATACAGTTTCTTAGTAACTTACTTCTTAGGTTATATTACATGTGTTGGATCAAAGTTGTTGAATAGGTTAATATTTCGTTTTAGAAAAAGACTCCAAAGTCCAATAAATTGATCACCATAAATTAAAAAGTTAATAAAGATATAAACTGATTGTTCCTAGTTTATTCCTTAAGTGAGTGTTTATATAAAGTTTATTACTGAGTGAAAAAAGTGTCACAGTGTAGATTAGTCCTTTTGCATTTAGTTGTTAAGTTAATTTGTACTCATCACATTCCTTTGTATCTGATTTGTCTCTCTCTGAGTTCGTTTTTCTTTTATAATTTATTAAGTAGATTTTTCTTTAGATTTTAAATAATTCTGGCTATTAAATTTCTTCTTGTCATACTATTATTACTCCTCATCTCATTAGTGTTTATTACAATTTCATTTCTATTTGATTATTACTTTTAAATTATTATATTGAGCTGCATATAATTTTTGATCTGCCCTTCTCTGAATCTAAAAATGGACTAACGGTTTTTTCTGTTAATGTTTGGTTGTCAAGGTAGCCAGCCTCATACTGTTATTGGTGGAAAATCTTGTTTACATTGTTAGATTTTGCTAATGAAATTTTACAAAATTAACAAATATTTTTTAAATTAGCATATCTTTCTTATACTACTTTGAATTCCTAAGATAATAACATTATTCCATTGCATTTATTTTATAATGTAATTAGAAACCAAACATGACTAGTTTCCGTGCAGTATTTACTGATTTACTATTTTAACAATTTTGTTTTTATATTAATTATTTTATAACTGGTTCTTTTGATATATATTAGGTGTCCTTAAATTTATATTATTAATTTTAATAGTATTACCTACATTTTGTTCTTACTTACTATTAATCAAATAAACTACGTTACTCACTGTCAGAGGCTTAATTCTTATACTTGTGATGTTATACTAACTCAACATGTTTCGGGACAGCTTGTCCCATCTTCAGGAGTAAAACAACTCTTCAACCTCTTCAACTCTTCAAATTCTTCAATAGTGTGTTTTACTCCTGAAGATGGGACAAGCTGTCCCGAAACATGTTGAGTTAGTATAACATCACAAGTATAAGAATTAAGCCTCTGACGGTGAGTAACGTAGTTTATTTGATTGTCATACAAGTGGCTTGGTACTGTAAAGAAAACTTAATATTACTTACTATTGCTATTATATTAAATTTTACAAATTACTGTTTTTTCACTCTAGGCTCATTAGGCCTAGATCACATGACTTTCTTTATACGGTTATTATAACATATTGCATGAGTTTCATGGAACAGAACTACTTTAAACATAACTACAACAAATTAACATGTAACATTTAATGATTCTTAATCATTTTCAAAACATAATACTATTCATTCTAATATGCTATGCACATGCTATTTTTTTAATACATGGCATACCTTCCTACTCTCATCAACTAGCATTCATTTAACATTCTTTTTTACTCTTATATATATATATATATATATTCCTTTTACCACAAACAGATAACTATAACTATTACTTAACTAGTATTTTCTTAATTTATAACATGACTATTAATTCTACTTATTCCACTTGGATAGGCCTATTATGCCTTAGTTTTTCCACATTATATATCCATCACTTTTTTACACAAACAGTACTTATTATTTATTTCACACTTTGTTACTACTGCTGTAATATCAGTTAGTATAATTTCCTTGGTTCGGTTATGCACTTCAATCTTATTACTCACTATTTTTCTTTCTTTTCTTCACCTTGATTTCACCACACAACTCACCTTATCATTAACATTGGGTATTTTTTTTATATGGAGGATTTATTCACTTCCTATTCTAATACCAATATTATTTAATATTACTCATTTTACATTTATTTATTGGTAATTTTACATCATACTTCTGGCTATAGCTTTGTACTTTCATTATTACATTGGCTACTTTATTATTGTTTAAAAAGGGGTTGTTATATGGTTATTTATTATATCCTTCCCTCTGCCAATCAATTGGGTTGGGTCATTGTCAGCCATAGTTTGTCACAGTCAGTAAATTATCGTTTGGTTAGTACTGTTATTAGTTTTATGTTTGGTGAAATAACACGTTACATAAAGCCCCCCATTTAAGACGAGTTATTTCAGTAAATGGTAGTTTTAGAAGTTACTGAAATAAACGGCAAAAATCTACGGAAACTTTCTTCAAGCTACATAAAACCTCTTTATCTCGGTTTGGTTATATATTCCTTGGCGTATTGCTACAATGGGGCTGATATTTGGCAACAACTTTTTCCTATTATATCTTCTTGGATCCTTCTTTATATTTACTTTCTTACAGCTTTCTTTAACAACTGTTTAACCGGATATTACTTAAATTCTTCGCTTTATTTGGTGAGTTGGAGAATACGATGCGGTAGTTATTATAACTGTTCACCAACCTCTTCTTTTGTACCACACTCATGATCTCTGTATATCATTTTCCTTGGAATGCCCTGATTTCCTGCAGTCTTTCCTGCCATAATTCTGATTCTGTTACGATTTATTTGTTTCCTATGGGTACCCTAACATTTTCCCTAACTTAGTATGAATTCCTGTCCTGAGGGGCACTTGTGCTTCCTATTATCTCAGTGGATCATTCATAATCGCAGAGTAGCGCTGTAGCATACAACATTTTCTATTAATACCTTAAAGAGTAACCCTTGGGTTACTAATAACACTATAAGAATTCCTATTCCTACACTCGTAACATTCAGGCTTATTTGCTGCTTTATGGTTTTATATTATTTACCTGTGGCTCCGATAATTGTATTTGGTTTATGGACGGCGTGCGTATTCTCTCCGTTTTATTCTGGTATGCTTATTAAGGAAGTGTTCGCTCCCATTTTGATCAAGACTGTTGTCAGCACCCCTTGTAGTGTTTACTTTGATGTACTCTATGTCTCAGTTTGTTTTCGCTTTACCCTGTTTTCTTTCTAGTGAATCCCTTGTTATATTTTTCTAAATAGTATTTTGGCTTAATTAATTGTTAGTTTAATACAATTTTCTTCTTATTTTTCGGTTTATATTCCCCTTTTGTTCATTATTAGCTTTTCTTCGGTTTTGGTTATGTTTTCTTAATCTTCATTCGTGTCGTTTGTTTTCTTAATTATCAATACCGGTATTTTTTCTTAAGTCTCTATAGTGTTTATTTATTTTATTTTTGTTTTGATTATCATTATTTTTTCTTCTTCATTTCTTAAATGGTTTGTCTTGTCAGTTCTCAGAAAATCAGTCCCTTTTCTCGATAGTGCGTGGTATTTAGTTTATCCATGGTCCATAATCTCAGTTGCCCTTATTGTTCGGACCACTCTGGTGTGCAGAACTATTTCCGTCCTTGTGATATAGGCCTCTGCTACCTTGTACAGCAATTCTTCTAATACCAGATGTTCCTTAGTATCAATGCCTACATCAATCACTTTACCATTTAGTTTATTGAACAGATATTTTAATGGTATTTCAGAGTTATTGATGACATTACTGACATTTTACTACACATTTCTATTTCTGTTATATTTAATTTAAATATACAGTAGATTTTCTGAAGTTTTTACTCACTGTTTTATTGTGATCCCCTTCTAGAATTTCTTTGAATGTTCTCCTACAATCTTTAAAATTCATTATTTCAGTATGGTCGGTGATTGGTAGATCACGTACATTAATTAGACCATTCCTTATCATCTCCAATTCTTCCCATGTTTTTATTAGTTTCCTTTGATGCATTTGTTTCATTTTCTTTGTCTTCATTTCCATTTGCTTAATATTCTCTTTGTTTCTGTGTTGTTTATTTTCAGATAACATTGTCTTTTGTCTTCTTTATTTTTTACTTCCTTACTACTATCTTCTAGTTTCTGATCTGCTGGTTCCTGTCATTATTTAATCCTTCTCTCCATCGTTTATTATCTTCTATCATCCTGTCAAATTTTTCATTCATTTGTTTATAATTTTCATTAACCTTGTCCGTCTTCTCATTTGTTTGCTTATTATTTTCTTCTATTCTTCCGAATTGCTCCATCATAATCCTCATCATTTTATCCAATTTCGTTTCTTCGGTTGGTGTAGTTCTGTCCAGCAGATTTTCGACCATATCTCCTGCTATCGCCTCCACTTCGGGTGCTGGTTGGGCCTCCTTGTTGTCCAAATCCCCTTCGGTTTCCATGTCCTTTGTTCTCCTTTTTGACCTGCCTCTTGTGCGCATTCCTGTAATCGCCGCTAGAATATTATTTTTTTTTTCAATCCTAGCCTCACTAGTTGGTGCGCCAATTTGTTACAAACCTTCTATTTCTTACCCGTTGAAGCCTTACCTTCCTTTTTGTTCTTTTACTATGAACAATTATTTAGATTCCTTTTAAGCCCCACATTAGGCGCCAATTTGTTACAAACCTTCTATGTCGTACCCGTTTCAGCCTTACCTTGTTTTCCAATCTATTACCTTACTTTAATTCGCTGATGTTATTTGTTGTTAGTTTCCCAATTTAAGGCGCCAAATTGTTTTATTTTCCCAAAACAATTAAAAGGATTTTTCTTATTTAATTCTTCTTTTCTCTTATTTCACTTTAATTTGACTCACCTTGGTCTGGTTGTCAATTAAAATTTTCGTTCCAAAAAATAGGGGTTACCAACCTCCATTTTTGGTAAACAATTTCCACCTCGGCTATATGAATGAATAAATTGTTAGTAATATTAACATACGTTAAAGATACAATTAATAATAAGCAATACGGTATTGTTTTCTAGTGTTTTTTATTAATTTCCTTTTTAAAACAAAATGAAATATTTGTATAACATATTTTTGCTCCAACTTTCGTTTTTTATTTGCTCAGCGGTTGGCAACTCTTCACAGTGTTCAGGGTTTTGGTTGAATACAATGCTATATTTTCTTAGGTTATTTGTAAGTTTGTTGGGTTCTTGTGATTACAGTAAAAATGAACAAAAGGTCTTTAGAAAGTACAAAACTTCACATAAAATATACTTAAATATTATACAGTTTCTTAGTAACTTACTTCTTAGGTTATATTACATGTGTTGGATCAAAGTTGTTGAATAGGTTAATATTTCGTTTTAGAAAAAGACAACAATGTCCAATAAATTGATCACCATAAATTAAAAAGTTAATAAAGATATAAACTGATTGTTCCTAGTTTATTTCTTAAGTGAGTGTTTATATAAAGTTTATTACTGAGTGAAAAAAGTGTCACAGTGTAGATTAGTCCTTTTGCATTTAGTTGTCAAGTTAATTTATACTCATCACATTCCTTTGCATCTGATTTGTCTCTCTCTGATTTCGTTTTTCTTTTATAATTTATTAAGTAGATTTTTCTTTTGATTTTAAATAATTCTGGCTATTAAATCTCTTCTTGTCATACTATTATTATTCTTCATCTCATTAGTGTTTATTACAATTTCATTTCTATTTGATTTATTACTTTTAAATTATTATATTGAGCTGCATATAATTTTTGATCTGTCTGCCCTTCTCTGAATCTAAAAATGGACTAACGGTTTTTCTCTTAATGTTTGGTTGTCAAGGTACCCAGCCTCATACTCTTATTGGTGGAAAATTGTTTACATTGTTAGATTTTGCTAATGAAATTTTATAAAATTAACAAATATTTTTAAATTAGTATAACTTTCTTATACTTCTTTGAATTCCTAAGATAATAACATTATTGCATTGCATTTCTTTTATAATTTAATTAGAAACCAAACATGACTAGTTTATGTGCAGTATTTACTGATTTACTATTTTAACAATTTTGTTTTTATATTAATTATTTTATAACTGGTTCTTTTGATATACATTAGGTGTCATTAAATTTATATTATTAATTTTAATAGTAATTACCTACATTTTGTTCGTACTTACTATTGCTATTATATTAAATTTTACAAATTACTGTTTTTTCACTCTAGGCTCATTAGGCCTAGATCACCTGACTTTCTTTATATGGTTATTATAACATATTTCATGAGTTTTATGGAACAGAACTATTTTAAACACAACTACAACAAATTAACATGTAACATTTAATGATTCTTAATCATTTTCAAAACATAATACTATTCATTCTAACATGCTATGCACATGATATTTTTTAATACATGGCATACCTTCCTACTCTCATCAACTAGCATTCATTTAACATTCTTTTTTACTTCCATATTCCTTAAGGAATGGAAGTATGGTGATGGCAAAAAAAATCGTGTTCGAGATTATTGCAGATTCTGATTCTACTACACTCAAAACATGAAAAAAAGTCGTTTTCCGAAAAGTGTCTGTGTGTCTGTCTGTCTGTGTGTCTGTCTGTCTGTAGATTTTTTTTCTATGGCAAACGATAACTGCCGCAAATTCAAACAGAATCAAATAATTTTTTGCATACAGCCCGGTTTTGCAGAGTTCTCGCGACCTATTGTTTTTGGTGAAGATCGGTTGAGGGAAAGGGGTAGTTTACCTGCAACGGTTTTTTTTTAGCAAGGGTAATTTTGTTTGTTTGGCAAACGATAACAGCCGCAAATTCAAACAGAACCAAATAATGTTTCGCATACAGCCCTGAATTGTAGAGTTCTCAAGACCTTTTGTTTTTGGTGAAGATCGGTTAAGGGAAAGGGGTAGTTTACCTGTAACGTTTTATGTTTTAACAAGGGTATTTCCTATGGCAAACGATAACAGCCGCAAATTCAAACAGAATGAAAAGATTATTTGCATACAGCCCTAAATTGTAGAGTTCTCAAGACCTTTTGTTTTTGGTGAAGATCGGTTAAGGGAAAGGGGTAGTTTACCTACAACATTTTTTTAACAAGGGTATTTTCTATGGCAAACGATAACAGCCGCAAATTCAAACAGAATCAAATAATTTTCTGCATACAGCCCTGATTTGTAGAGTACTCAAGACCTATTGTTTTTGGTGAAGATCGGTTGAGGGGAAGGGGTAGTTTACCAGCAACGTTTTTTATCATGCGTATTTTCTATGGCAAACGACAACTGCCGCAAATTCAAACAGAATCAAATAATTTTTTGCATACAGCCCTGATTTGTAGAGTACTCGCGACCTATTGTTTTTGGTGAAGATCGGTTGAGGGGAAGGGGTAGTTTACCTGCAACGGTTTTTTTTATCAAGGGAAATTTTTTTTTTTTGGCAAACGATAACAGCCGCAAATACAAACAGAATCAAATAATGTTTCGCATACAGCCCTGAATTGTAGATTTCTCAAGACCTATTGTTTTTGGTGAAGATCGGTTGAGGGAAAGGGGTAGTTTACCTGCAACGTTTTTTTAACAAGGGTATTTTCTATGGCAAACGATAACAGCCGCAAATTCAAACAGAATCAAATAATGTTTTGCATACAGCCCTGATTTGTAGAGTACTCAAGACCTATTGTTTTTGGTGAATATCGGTTAAGGGGAAGGGGTAGTTTACCTGCAACGTTTTTTTATCAAGCGTATTTTCTATGGCAAACGATAACAGCCGCAAATTCAAACAGAATGAAATAATTTTTTGCATACGTCCCTGAATTGTAGAGGTCTCAATGACTTTCGATTTTGGTGAAGATCGGTTAAGGGGAAGGGGTAGTTTACCTGCAACCTTTTACGTTTTAACAAGAGTAAAGTACTTGAAAATTTATTTAAACTTTTTGAAACAATGGTAATTGTTGAAAATAAAATAATTTTGTTGCCAGGCAATAAAATTATAATTTTTTCATTTTAATGTAATATAATATTTTTCATTTAATACAGCAATAAAAAGGCAGGTAAGACACAGCCTGGTTGTTTGGCTGAAAATGATTTTAAATATAAATCTTACAATATGGAAGTCATGTATGGTTCTCCATACCGATATTTACTCTTATATATATATATTCCTTTTACCATGAACAGATAACTATAACTATTACTTAACTAGTATTTTCTTAATTTATAACATGACTATTAATTCTACTTATTCCACTTGGACAGGCCTATTATGCCTTAGTTTTTCCACATTATATATCCATCACTTTTTTACACAAACAGTACTTATTATTTATTTTACACATTGTTACTACTGCTGTAATATCAGTTAGTATAATTTCCTTGGTTCGGTTATGCACTTCAATCTTATTACTCACTATTTTTCTTTCTTTTCTTCACCTTGATTTCATCACACAACTCACCTTATCATTAACATTGGGTATTTTTTTTTTATATGGAGGATTTATTCACTTCCTATTCTAATACCAATATTATTTAATATTACTCATTTTACATTTATTTATTGGTAATTTTACATCATACTTCTGGCTATAGCTTTGTACTTTCATTATTACATTTGCTACTTTATTATTGTTTAAAAAGGGGTTGTTATATGGTTATTATGTTATTTATTATATCCTTCCCTCTGCCAATCAATTGGGTTGGGTCATTGTCAGCCATAGTTTGTCACAGTCAGTAAATTATCTTTTGGTTAGTACTGTTATTAGTTTTATGTTTGGTGAAATAACACGTTACAATATATATTGCTACGATACAAATAAATGTTTTTGCAAAGGATATTGTGTGTGTAAATAAATTATGAACAAGTCTATATTGGAGGTGTAGAAAAATTATTTATTTAGCACACAAGAAGTGATTGTTTATACGATATATTTTAAATTACACAATGTCATGAATAGTATTATATTTGTTGTAATAGAGTGTATATAGTTCAATTTAGATGGGTTTTACTTGGTAGTTGAAATCCTTATTACTTGGCGTGACGTCTTCGCTCCACTCCGGCTCCTGCTGCAATTCCTCTGCGCGTCTCACCTCACACTCTCTCTGATGATGGGTTCGTCAAACACTGATAACGCTAAAGCAGATTCCACAACACAAATTGTCACTCTCGGAATTGTTAGCGTTATCGCTCAAAATAAGTTATTATTATATTAAAAAGTTATTGATTATTTACTCTCAGGGTGATACTGAGTAATATTTAGAAAAGCGGTGTATAAGGCTTACACCTTCCGGCTAATCTTGAAGTGTTCCGCGCTACTACAGATTTACCGTGGTCAGTAAATCTTCCTATGAGGAAATCTTCCACTCACACGAATAGCACTTTATATAATATAATATAGTGGTTGTTCACCCAGCTTGGTTCTTGACGAATAACTCAAAAAGAGTGCCAAGTTTTAGCGTTACTTTAGATTATACTAGTTCATACAAGAGACATTCTTGTAGAGGAACACACGTTCACTAGGCAAAGGCATTCAATGAACTGCCCGAAGTAAGCCAGACAACGGACGATTCTGACTGAAATTAGGGGCTTCTGATCTTTAAGAATCAGCTGTCCACATGGTTGATAGAACAAAAGATAGACGGGTTGCAGGCGAATCTTTGTATAAGTTGGCGAGAGCCTGCATAGATTTTATCTCGAAATTTTATTACTCTTCCATAGATAAGAGTGAAAAGTTGAGGTTTTAATTATTAAAAAACCACATTTATAAAATAGCTGAGAACAACAGAGTATATAGACAATGTAGTTATTTCCATAAATAATTCACTGTCCAAGTTTCAAGCTGATGGGTTAATTAACACGGAAGATATAGCGAATAAGGGTTATCACACGCGAACATATTCACACACAAAGTACATGACATAAAAGAACAACATTTTACAAAGAATTTGATATAAGTCCTTATCCATCACTAAATTCAAAACTTATAGCTAATTGACAAAAAATTGTATAAATCCATTTAAAACCTGCTAATGTCCGTATCCATGCTCTGATATACTTAATATAGATCATCATCCTGTGTTTTGTTGCAATATATATATATGTATATTCTTGTGATGTTACTAAATTTGTTTCTTCTGCAAGTAGTGTAAATTTCGTATTTTCGTTTTAATACCTGACGCATGTTTCACTGACAAATATCAGTATCATCAGAGGTTTTTAAGTAAATTAATAACAATCGAAATAATTCTGTTAATGTAAAAATTAACGAATAATCGAATTTGTATAGAGTTTAATGTAAAATAACTGATAATCGATTCGGTCGATTAGTTGATGATTGTTCTAATGTTTATTTTCTTGAGCAGCTGTTTTCTCAGTTATATTTGAAATATTTATTGTTTATATTTTATTCATTTTTATTTTTTTTAGTAAATTTATAATTTTAAATAGATCGTCTTGTTTTGTTTTTATTTGGGTTTGTTCTTTAATTAATACATTATTGTTATTGTGTTTGTAAATATTAAGATTTTCCCAAATATTCATTTTTTGACCTTTTTGTATGTTTTTAATTAATTGTATATTTTCAATGTTTGGAAATTGGTGGTTATTATTTAGACAATGTGTGGCTAAATTAGATTTATAAATATTTGGTTTTAAATATACATTGCGGTGTTGAAGGAATCTATCTAGTAGTTTTTTCTTTGTCTGGCCCACATAAAATTTATTGCAATCTGGACATTCTATTTTATATATTCCATTTGTACTGTGTATTACAAAACGTGTACCTTCATATTAAGAGTGTTAATATGTAATAAAAACTGGGTTGTTTAATAAATACTTTTGCTCTATGTGTATCTGTTTTTGTCAGTTGATACTAATGGTTGCGTGTTTATTCCTCGTATATATGTTAATTCTATTTAATTATAATTTTATTTTATGGATGAATCTTCTTTATCGGTTAATTCTAGAATTAACTGAAAAGAATTCTTCAGTTTGTCTGCTTCAAATGTTTGAATATAGCGGTTGTATTGTCCCAAAACAATTTCTTAATGAATACGTCCGATTTCCATCTCAAACGTATTCGTAGAAGTTAATTTCGGTTTTGTAATTTTTGTTATTTTTACAACTCGCAGACGTCTTCTTGATGTTCGTGCGTATAGAGTGAATCCTATTTATACTTTACCTTCAAGAAATAAAACACATGGAAATGATATTGGTAATAATAATGTTTAATCTTTAAAATTTTTATCAGTTTTAGTAAAAAATTTTTATTTCGATATAACATTAGCAATGATCAATTCTTATCTCAGGGTCATTTGTCAAATGAATTAAGTATATAAAAGTGAAGTTCTTTTGGCTGCTACGCAAGGTTCAATTAATTAATAAAAACCAAATAAAGAGTACATTACAATGGAAATAGATTAATACTTATAATCTAACATAATATTATAAATAGCTATTAATGTTTGAACAGTATGGCCTGTAATATTTCATTTCGTTATGTGCGCAAGGCATGCTGGTTGGTTAGTGACGTCATTATCATGGCCGATGAGTGACCAGCTGTAGTTAGGGTAAATTAGTTCCCAATGTATATTAATAAAATATTGTCACTTCGTGTTCACTATTTCTTATATTCTGTTCTTTTTTCTTTTATAAAATGTTTTATCAGTTACTAATGTGGTGTGAGTTGTTGGAGTTGCTGGTGATTATTCGTATTTGGATTACAAGAATTGGTTGGTTAAATTTTGTAGAATACATACAGTTCTTTAGTTAATTTTAATTTAGGCTTCCTTCTTGTTCATCTCTTTATATTTTCGTTAACTTCACTGGTAGTCGTTCATGTTGGGTTAGATGACTTATTGTAATTACTTCATGATTTTTCTTTTTTGGTAATTCATCCTTCTGAGTTTGGTTCCTTTTTTGAAAATTTTTTACATAATTTTTTTATCAGCACTCCTCAACCGTATTCTATTGTGGTTAACAATCAAGTGTCCCAATTTCTTCTTTTTTTCACAGAAGCTGACCAAAATTTCTTGGATTCTTATTGGCCCATTATGCAAAGTTCAAGTGTTACATTACCATGATCATTAAAATACATTACATTTTATATTTTGCCTTCAAATTACCTTTTTATCATAACACAATAATATTTAATACAATTTATATGTGGTTATTCCAAATAAAATTATAAATCATTTGCTACCAAACATGGCCTGGTTTGATCATGTAAAAACTAGCATCTTGTGGATTTTACATTTATCTTACTAAACAATTTAGAATGATGGACGACAGTTGACTATGACCCTTTTATACAATATTAATTTAACTTGATCTGCTGCTAGTAACAAGAACTTTTTTTAATATAACACAAAACTCTTAACTATACTCCTTATCTTAATAATTATAATTTCCTACATTTAACTGGTTACACACTGCTAAACAATTGTCTGTGTGTTATTTTCTAAATCACTAGTATCAAATTCTGTTTGAACATAACTTCTGAAACCCCCCTTTTATTTTATAAGTTTTTTTGTGATTTTTTTTTATTTTATTTTTATTTTATTTTATTTTATTTTTATTATATTTTTTGCAAAAGGGGAGAAACACAATATTTAAAACTAGGTAATGAACCTAGAGGAAGCATAAAGAGTGCAAGGCCCAAGCTACAACCTCAGACATGTCCACTGGTGAATGACAGGACTTGCAAATGAAAAACTCTATTAACAAAACAAGTGTGAACTTTATTAAGCGTGCAAGCATATACATGATATTGCAAGGCATAATTTAACAATGAATAAAATCATGAGTAAAATTGACATACATCATTACATACATGTCATTATTCTCCACAGTATAAGATTGTGAGTGAGTATTTAATTCAGTGGCAGTAAAAGAGTGGATGCCACACTATCTCAAAACAACATTGTAATTCTCTTAATATGTGATATTTAAGCTTAAATTTAAATTATCTACACCCTGCCACGCTATGTCCAAGATAATCCTTACAATAATTTTGTGTTAATATGTCAAATCTAAATCATTGAGTGATATTTAAAGTATAAGTTAAATTGGCTAGCCTTTTCTGTAATTCCTTAAGCACATCATAATTTTTTTTTTACACTCACCCCCATTGAAAATTACACACAAACACATACATAATACATATAGCACACATCCACAATTTCTGTACCGACCCTCTCACGATAACCCTTTGCAATAAATGAACAAATATATATATTGTAACGTCCCGCGGTCAAAGTCTCGGAGTCCTATAGACGTTTCCTAGAAAAGTCTCTTTTCGTCTATTTATTCTCCTCGAAAATCTCGCTTTAATGAGAGTCACTGTTAATCCTTTATTGATTGTATTTGCAAATGTTCAGTTATAATTTATGTTACAGAAAAAAAAAACTGAAATCGAGTGTGTGTGATTTGGGAGAATTCAATGAAGTTGTTTGACCGTAGTTAGGAGAGAGAGGGCCGAAGGTATTATCCCCGGAGTATACAATTACTTAATTTAAATTTCTCGGCTCACGAGACCAGCTGATTTTGACATTAGCAAACAAATTGGAGGTTATTAACACCAATTGTCGGTAATATTTTTCCGGCTGTTCGTCCTCTTCTTTGTCTCCTGGACTCTGTAACAACTACCCTCTACTAGAAATAATACACATTTTATTATTTATAACAAAGTATTCAGGGTATTTATTTATTAAATACACTGATTTTTATCTTCTCCCAATACAAAAAGTTATAATCGATTCTCCCTGTCAACACAACATTGGTTCTTTCTTATTTGGTAAACACAGAAATTATAACAAAATATTTTTTATCCTTGATAAAATATTAAAACAATAAATAATTAATTTATTACTTTCCCAGGGTTAATGGTAAGTTCTTTGTGTTATGAGACGGTCAGAAATGAATAGTAAAATACTAAGCTTTACAAAAAAAAAAGATTATATTTGTTTTTTCTTTAGTATGTAGTTCCGGGTTTATCCGCCAGAGTACAGGTTATGTTCTTTGCTACAAACACGAAATTATTTAATGGAGGCTGAAAACGCACAAAGATCCGTTATGAAGGTTTTTTGGTTAACAAAAATTAATAAAGTTTGTTTCACCTCTTTTCCTGAAGTGTTTACTTGTATGGTGCTGTTTATAGTGTTGAAGTTATAGTTGATTTGTAATTTAGTTAATTTTTACTAGGATACAGTCTCACCAAAAATCTCGAAGTGCTAGATACTAGGCCTGGAATCTGTTGTTAAGTTTCTCAAAATTTCGTCAAATAAAGGCTTGGATGGTGCTACTTGCAGAAGTTCTAATAGGAGGTGTACTTCTCTCGTCAATTTTTATTAAATTTCGCACTGTTTATTCCTAAAGTATTCATAAATTTTCAAATTATATATAGGCATTACACTTTTTTCAAACGTTCATTCTCAATAGTTTTTAACAATTCAATTTATATCTTGTTAGTTGGTTACTGTTAGTAACCAAGAATTTTTTATGGTTTTTTATTGGTGAATCTATATACTTTTGAGTATATAGGCTGTTATTAATTATTATAATTATTTTTCTTATTTATAGAAAAATAATCCTTTTTAACTTTTGTTTATAATCCAATTTAATTTATATAAGGGTTTTCTTTCTATTTTCTCTTAAATTTATACATAGGTCTTTAATATTTGATTTCCTTCAATTGTATTTATTTATTATTTATTATTTGCTTAAAGTATCCTTACACTAAACTATTTTCCTCTGCCATTTTACTCATACAGTATTATTTTATTTTATTATTATTTTATATCTAACCCTGGCTTATCTTATATTTAAACACAATTATTATATTAAACATAAAATTATACCTAGGTACAAAATCTTTGTGGCCTACACAATACAAATTACACAAAATACAAACAAAATACAAAATTAGTCAGTAGCAATATAGTCTACTGCTACAATTAACTGTTTCTCCATCTACAGCATAAGTCTGTGAGATGCTCCTTTTAAGCCACTTACTTTCTCACTATGTACACTATATGTCACTTAGTTATAGTTATAGTGTTCTGTAATACAAAGTAATCTATAGCTAGGTATATTATACCCATTTCTGACCTTTATAGTGGGGTGATTTCGTTATCATTTTTGGGCATGGGTTATGTAACGTTACATAAAGCCCCCCCACTAGAACAGATTTATTTTTGTTTTACTGGTTTAAAAAAATAAATTGTTGAACCCTTCAATCTTCGGATTCTTCTATTAATCTACATAATATTCCTTCCTTTCTGACTGTTTATACACCTGTTATTCGTTTAATGGTAATAAGCGGGATTTTATATTCAACTCTCTCTCTCTCTCTCTCTCTCTCTCTTTCTCTCTTGGAGGCATATTCGTTAATGATTTAATTTCTCTGGGTGTTGGTCCTTCCACTTATTACCTGGTAAGGGCTGGTCACACTAATCATAAAAAACTTGTTTTAACACTTATATTTCTATTTACTTCTATAAATTCGCTTTCTCAATTAAGCTTCTGTCTGCTATCTTCCTTCTATTTTTTACATTCATACTTCTGGAATCTAATATCACTCTTTTCAGCTATTTTATAATTATCCCTTAAATATTCAATTTCCCTAACACTTTTCCCTATCCTGTGCGGTGGTTCAAGTCGGGTGGCCACTTTTGGGTCCATTACTCCGCTGTCCATCCTTACACCTTCTGAGACCAGGGGAACATCATCCCTGCTCAGGAAAATTATTGCCGGAACATTTCTACGGTCAATTCATTATAATAAGAAACTTATAAATAGTCGATTAGCGACTAATACTAAACACTTTTGGGATTCTTCATACTGTTGCTGTTTGCATTTAATTATATATTTCTTTTTCTTCTTGATTCCTTCTTCTTTTCATTAACTAATAGCATATAACATTATTGATAGGCATTATTTTAAAATCCTTTTGACTTTCCTTCTTGTGACATATTTTTGTCCGTATCATTTCTTCTTATATCATCTTCAATTCTGAGAAATTCTAAATTATTGTTGTATTAATTATTATCCTCCTTCAGCTTCATTGTAGTCATTAAATTATTCGTTATTCTTCTTATTTGAGCACATTACCATCAATTGTTTTTATTTATTTATTTTTTCTTCTGTTCGTTACCATCAAAATATTATTTTTTCTATCATTCCATTTTAAATCAGTTCTTTATAAATATTATTTAATCATCTGTTCTCTTTTTCTTGGTGGTTTGTTGTTTGTTAAATCAAATGGTTGCAAAATATCTTAAATCATGTTATTTCTGAATAAATTAAGTAAGTTGTCCTTACAGGCTTTTTGAATTTTGGTGTTTATTTCCAGTGGGTTGCTTGGTCGGTTTTCAAAAAATCAGTCCCCTTTTTCTGGTTGGTTATCGTTTAGTTTAACCATGGTCCATTAACTCAGGTAGTCCCTTTTCTCGGGTTACTGGGGTGTTTGGAATTAATTCTCTCCTTGATAATCTTCTTACCATCCGGCTCTCCCACTTTGCTGCTATGAACCCTTCATTTAAGTACCGGTCATCCGTCATTGTTCGTTCTTTTTTAACTAACAGGTATTGCACCTCCTCTGACATAACATATTCACTCATTTTTAATATCATTCCATTGCCTTTTTCCTCTGGATGATTTACCAAAATGTTTAATGATATATTCCGTCTTGATGATCTGACTAATATCTTCTGATGCACTTCAATCGTTGACATACTTAACAGAGATCTAAACTTAATTAACTCCCTCGGTTCATTAATTGGAAGGTTAAATACATTAATTAATCCACCTGTAATCATCTCCCATTCTTCCTTTGTATTTATTCTTTCTACATGTTTTTATTATTTTCTTGGTCTTCTTTTCCAGGTATTGATTTTCCTCTTTGTTGTGGCTATTTTTATTTTCAGATGGCATTACACCTTGGTATTCTGTAATTTCTATTTCCTTCCTACTCTCTTCTGTATACGGACTTACTTTAATACCTTCTGAAGTGCTGTCTAATGTTTCATCCAAATTCTTGAAACCACTGTCCATTTGCTTATTTGTCTCCTCCTTGTATGTATCTGATTTTTGGATAAGCGTATTAACATTTTCAAACTTCTCTCCGAAAGTTTCCCATATCTCCTTATTGAAATTCTCCATTTTACGGTTTTGTTCATTCATGGTTTCTTTGATATCTCCATGAATGGTCTCAATTTTTTCATTGAGTTGTTTTACTAAACTTTCCTGAATATTATCTATTTTCTCATTGGTTTGTCTGTTTTGTTCTTCCTGTTTCCTAAAAATTTCATCTATTTTATCATTGGTTTGCTTGTTTTGTTCCTTCAGAGTTTCATTCTGTTCCTTCAAAGTTTCGTTTTGTTTCTTTGAAGTTTCCTCCTGTTTCCTAAAGTTCTCCTTATTTTCCTCCTTGGTTTGCTTTAAGTTTTCCTGCTGTTTCCTAAAATTTTCATCTATTTTATTAAATTTTTCGGCTATAAATTTCATCATGTCTTGCCAATTTGGTTCTCCGCTGGCTTCCGCTTTGTCTGGTTGGTCCCCTTGGGCATCCTCTTCAACTCTTTCTTTTTCCGTGTTTGTGACTACTTCGGTTTCTTCGTTATCACCCGTTGGTTGTTCCATTTCACTGTCTGTGACTACTTCTATCTCTCGTTCCTGTCCACCTTCTTCCTTCTCCTTTTCTTCTGCCCTCTTCTTCGATCTGCATCTGGTATTATGCATTTCTTGTTTTCTCATAGCTGCCGACGATAATTAGGTTTTTTGTTATATTATTTTGTCGAATATCTCAAAATTTCTTTCCTAATTAAAGCCCTTTTACGTTGAGCACCATTCTGTAACGTCCCTCGGTCAAAGTCTCGGAGTCCTATAGACGTTTCCTAGAAAAGTCTCTTTTCGTCTATTTATTCTCCTCGAAAATCTCGCTTTAATGAGAGTCACTGTTAATCCTTTATTGATTGTATTTGCAAATGTTCAGTGTCCGTTATAATTTATGTTTACAGAAAAAAAAAACTGAAATCGAGTGTGTGTGATTTGGGAGAATTCAATGAAGTTGTTTGACTGTAGTTAGGAGAGAGAGGGCCGAAGGTATTATCCCCGGAGTATACAATTACTTAATTTAAATTTCTCCGCTCACGAGACCAGCTGATTTTGACGTTAGCAAACAAATTGGAGGTTATTAACACCAATTGTCGGTAATATTTTTCCGGCTGTTCGTCCTCTTCTTTGTCTCCTGGACTCTGTAACAACTACCCTCTACTAGAAATAATACACATTTTATTATTTATAACAAAGTATTCAGGGTATTTATTTATTAAATACACTGATTTTTATCTTCTCCCAATACAAAAAGTTATAATCGATTCTCCCTGTCAACACAACATTGGTTCTTTCTTATTTGGTAAACACAGAAATTATAACAAAATATTTTTTATCCTTGATAAAATATTAAAACAGTAAATAATTAATTTATTACTTTCCCAGGGTTAATGGTAAGTTCTTTGTGTTATGAGACGGTCAGAAATGAATAGTAAAATACTAAGCTTTACAAAAAAAAAAGATTATATTTGTTTTTTCTTTAGTATGTAGTTCCGGGTTTATCCGCCAGAGTACAGGTTATGTTCTTTGCTACAAACACGAAATTATTTAATGGAGGCTGAAAACGCACAAAGATCCGTTATGAAGGTTTTTTGGTTAACAAAAATTAATAAAGTTTGTTTCACCTCTTTTCCTGAAGTGTTTACTTGTATGGTGCTGTTTCTAGTGTTGAAGTTATAGTTGATTTGTAATTTAGTTAATTTTTACTAGGATACGGTCTCACCAAAAATCTCGAAGTGCTAGATACTAGGCCTGGAATCTGTTGTTAAGTTTCTCAAAATTTCGTCAAATAAAGGCTTGGATGGTGCTACTTGCAGAAGTTCTAATAGGAGGTGTACTTCTCTCGTCAATTTTTATTAAATTTCGCACTGTTTATTCCTAAAGTATTCATAAGTTTTCAAATTTTATATAGGCATTACACTTTTTTCAAACGTTCCTTCTCAATCGTTTTTAACAATTCAATTTATATCTTGTTAGTTGGTTACTGTTAGTAACCAAGAATTTTTTATGGTTTTTTATTGGTGAATCTATATACTTTTGAGTATATAGGCTGTTATTAATTATTATAATTATTTTTCTTATTTATAGAAAAAATAATCCTTTTTAACTTATGTTTATAATCCAATTTAATTTATATAAGGGTTTTCTTTCTATTTTCTCTTAAATTTATACATAGGTCTTTAATATTTTGATTTCCTTCAATTGTATTTATTTATTATTTATTATTTGCTTAAAGTATCCTTACACTAAACTATTTTCCTCTGCCATTTTACTCATACAGTATTATTTTATTTTATTATTATTTTATATCTAACCCTGGGTTATCTTATATTTAAACACAATTATTATATTAAACATAAAATTATACCTAGGTACAAAATCTTTGTGGCCTACACAATACAAATTACACAAAATACAAACAAAATACAAAATTAGTCAGTAGCAATATAGTCTACTGCTACAATTAACTGTTTCTCCATCTACAGCATAAGTCTGTGAGATGCTCCTTTTAAGCCACTTACTTTCTCACTATGTACACTATATGTCACTTAGTTATAGTTTATAGTGTTCTGTAATACAAAGTAATCTATAGCTAGGTATATTATACCCATTTCTGACCTTTATAGTGGGGTGATTTCGTTATCATTTTTGGGCATGGGTTATGTAACGTTACACAAAGCCCCCCCCACTAGAACAGATTTATTTTTGTTTTACTGGTTTTAAAAAATAAATTGTTGAACCCTTCAATCTTCGGATTCTTCTATTAATCTACATAATATTCCTTCCTTTCTGACTGTTTATACACCTGTTATTCGGTTAATGGTAATAAGCGGGATTTTATATTCAACTCTCTCTCTCTCTCTCTCTCTCTCTCTTGGAGGCATATTCGTTAATGATTTAATTTCTCTGGGTATTGGTCCTTCCACATATTACTTGGTAAGGGCTGGTCACACTAATCATAAAAAACTTGTTTTAACACTTATATTTCTATTTACTTCTATAAATTCGCTTTCTCAATTAAGCTTCTGTCTGCTATCTTCCTTCTATTTTTTACATTCATACTTCTGGAATCTAATATCACTCTTTTCAGCTATTTTATAATTATCCCTTAAATATTCAATTTCCCTAACACTTTTCCCTATCCTGTGCGGTGGTTCAAGTCGGGTGGCCACTTTTGGGTCCATTACTCCGCTGTCCATCCTTACACCTTCTGAGACCAGGGGAACATCATCCCTGCTCAGGAAAATTATTGCCGGAACATTTCTACGGTCAATTCATTATAATAAGAAACTTATAAATAGTCGATTAGCGACTAATACTAAACACTTTTGGGATTCTTCATACTGTTGCTGTTTGCATTTAATTATATATTTCTTTTTCTTCTTGATTCCTTCTTCTTTTCATTAACTAATAGCATATAACATTATTGATAGGCATTATTTTAAAATCCTTTTGACTTTCCTTCTTGTGACATATTTTTTCCGTATCATTTCTTCTTATATCATCTTCAATTCCGAGAAATTCTAAATTATTGTTGTATTAATTATTATCCTCCTTCAGCTTCATTGTAGTCATTAAATTATTCGTTATTCTTCTTATTTGAGCACGTTACCATCAATTGTTTTTATTTATTTATTTTTTCTTCTGTTCGTTACCATCAAAACATTATTTTTTCTATCATTCCATTTTAAATCAGTTCTTTATAAATATTATTTAATCATCTGTTCTCTTTTTCTTGGTGGTTTGTTGTTTGTTAAATCAAATGGTTGCAAAATATCTTAAATCATATTATTTCTGAATAAATTAAGTAAGTTGTCCTTACAGGCTTTTTGAATTTTGGTGTTTATTTCCAGTGGGTTGCTTGGTCGGTTTTCAAAAAATCAGTCCCCTTTTTCTGGTTGGTTATCGTTTAGTTTAACCATGGTCCATTAACTCAGGTAGTCCCTTTTCTCGGGTTACTGGGGTGTTTGGAATTAATTCTCTCCTTGATAATCTTCTTACCATCCGGCTCTCCCACTTTGCTGCTATGAACCCTTCATTTAAGTACCGGTCGTCCGTCATTGTTCGTTCTTTTTTAACTAACAGGTATTGCACCTCCTCTGACATAACATATTCACTCATTTTTAATATCATTCCATTGCCTTTTTCCTCTGGATGATTTACCAAAATGTTTAATGATATATTCCGTCTTGATGATCTGACTAATATCTTCTGATGCACTTCAATCGTTGACATACTTAACAGAGATCTAAACTTAATTAACTCCCTCGGTTCATTAATTGGAAGGTTAAATACATTAATTAATCCACCTGTAATCATCTCCCATTCTTCCTTGGTATTTATTATTTTCTTTCTACATGTTTTTATTATTTTCTTGGTCTTCTTTTCCAGGTATTGATTTTCCTCTTTGTTGTGGCTATTTTTATTTTCAGATGGCATTACACCTTGGTATTCTGTAATTTCTATTTCCTTCCTACTCTCTTCTGTATACGGACTTACTTTAATACCTTCTGAAGTGCTGTCTAATGTTTCATCCAAATTCTTGAAACCACTGTCCATTTGCTTATTTGTCTCCTCCTTGTATGTATCTGATTTTTGGATAAGCGTATTAACATTTTCAAACTTCTCTCCGAAAGTTTCCCATATCTCCTTATTGAAATTCTCCATTTTACGGTTTTGTTCATTCATGGTTTCTTTGATATCTCCATGAATGGTCTCAATTTTTTCATTGAGTTGTTTTACTAAACTTTCCTGAATATTATCTATTTTCTCATTGGTTTGTCTGTTTTGTTCTTCCTGTTTCCTAAAAATTTCATCTATTTTATCATTGGTTTGCTTGTTTTGTTCCTTCAGAGTTTCATTCTGTTCCTTCAAAGTTTCGTTTTGTTTCTTTGAAGTTTCCTCCTGTTTCCTAAAGTTCTCCTTATTTTCCTCCTTGGTTTGCTTTAAGTTTTCCTGCTGTTTCCTAAAATTTTCATCTATTTTATTAAATTTTTCGGCTATAAATTTCATCATGTCTTGCCAATTTGGTTCTCCGCTGGCTTCCGCTTTGTCTGGTTGGTCCCCTTGGGCATCCTCTTCAACTCTTTCTTTTTCCGTGTTTGTGACTACTTCGGTTTCTTCGTTATCACCCGTTGGTTGTTCCATTTCACTGTCTGTGACTACTTCTATCTCTCGTTCCTGTCCACCTTCTTCCTTCTCCTTTTCTTCTGCCCTCTTCTTCGATCTGCATCTGGTATTATGCATTTCTTGTTTTCTCATAGCTGCCGACGATAATTAGGTTTTTTGTTATATTATTTTGTCGAATATCTCAAAATTTCTTTCCTAATTAAAGCCCTTTTACGTTGAGCACCATTCTGTAACGTCCCTCGGTCAAAGTCTCGGAGTCCTATAGACGTTTCCTAGAAAAGTCTCTTTTCGTCTATTTATTCTCCTCGAAAATCTCGCTTTAATGAGAGTCACTGTTAATCCTTTATTGATTGTATTTGCAAATGTTCAGTGTCCGTTATAATTTATGTTTACAGAAAAAAAAAACTGAAATCGAGTGTGTGTGATTTGGGAGAATTCAATGAAGTTGTTTGACTGTAGTTAGGAGAGAGAGGGCCGAAGGTATTATCCCCGGAGTATACAATTACTTAATTTAAATTTCTCCGCTCACGAGACCAGCTGATTTTGACGTTAGCAAACAAATTGGAGGTTATTAACACCAATTGTCGGTAATATTTTTCCGGCTGTTCGTCCTCTTCTTTGTCTCCTGGACTCTGTAACAACTACCCTCTACTAGAAATAATACACATTTTATTATTTATAACAAAGTATTCAGGGTATTTATTTATTAAATACACTGATTTTTATCTTCTCCCAATACAAAAAGTTATAATCGATTCTCCCTGTCAACACAACATTGGTTCTTTCTTATTTGGTAAACACAGAAATTATAACAAAATATTTTTTATCCTTGATAAAATATTAAAACAGTAAATAATTAATTTATTACTTTCCCAGGGTTAATGGTAAGTTCTTTGTGTTATGAGACGGTCAGAAATGAATAGTAAAATACTAAGCTTTACAAAAAAAAAAGATTATATTTGTTTTTTCTTTAGTATGTAGTTCCGGGTTTATCCGCCAGAGTACAGGTTATGTTCTTTGCTACAAACACGAAATTATTTAATGGAGGCTGAAAACGCACAAAGATCCGTTATGAAGGTTTTTTGGTTAACAAAAATTAATAAAGTTTGTTTCACCTCTTTTCCTGAAGTGTTTACTTGTATGGTGCTGTTTCTAGTGTTGAAGTTATAGTTGATTTGTAATTTAGTTAATTTTTACTAGGATACGGTCTCACCAAAAATCTCGAAGTGCTAGATACTAGGCCTGGAATCTGTTGTTAAGTTTCTCAAAATTTCGTCAAATAAAGGCTTGGATGGTGCTACTTGCAGAAGTTCTAATAGGAGGTGTACTTCTCTCGTCAATTTTTATTAAATTTCGCACTGTTTATTCCTAAAGTATTCATAAGTTTTCAAATTTTATATAGGCATTACACTTTTTTCAAACGTTCCTTCTCAATCGTTTTTAACAATTCAATTTATATCTTGTTAGTTGGTTACTGTTAGTAACCAAGAATTTTTTATGGTTTTTTATTGGTGAATCTATATACTTTTGAGTATATAGGCTGTTATTAATTATTATAATTATTTTTCTTATTTATAGAAAAATAATCCTTTTTAACTTATGTTTATAATCCAATTTAATTTATATAAGGGTTTTCTTTCTATTTTCTCTTAAATTTATACATAGGTCTTTAATATTTTGATTTCCTTCAATTGTATTTATTTATTATTTATTATTTGCTTAAAGTATCCTTACACTAAACTATTTTCCTCTGCCATTTTACTCATACAGTATTATTTTATTTTATTATTATTTTATATCTAACCCTGGGTTATCTTATATTTAAACACAATTATTATATTAAACATAAAATTATACCTAGGTACAAAATCTTTGTGGCCTACACAATACAAATTACACAAAATACAAACAAAATACAAAATTAGTCAGTAGCAATATAGTCTACTGCTACAATTAACTGTTTCTCCATCTACAGCATAAGTCTGTGAGATGCTCCTTTTAAGCCACTTACTTTCTCACTATGTACACTATATGTCACTTAGTTATAGTTTATAGTGTTCTGTAATACAAAGTAATCTATAGCTAGGTATATTATACCCATTTCTGACCTTTATAGTGGGGTGATTTCGTTATCATTTTTGGGCATGGGTTATGTAACGTTACACAAAGCCCCCCCACTAGAACAGATTTATTTTTGTTTTACTGGTTTTAAAAAATAAATTGTTGAACCCTTCAATCTTCGGATTCTTCTATTAATCTACATAATATTCCTTCCTTTCTGACTGTTTATACACCTGTTATTCGGTTAATGGTAATAAGCGGGATTTTATATTCAACTCTCTCTCTCTCTCTCTCTCTCTCTCTCTTGGAGGCATATTCGTTAATGATTTAATTTCTCTGGGTATTGGTCCTTCCACATATTACTTGGTAAGGGCTGGTCACACTAATCATAAAAAACTTGTTTTAACACTTATATTTCTATTTACTTCTATAAATTCGCTTTCTCAATTAAGCTTCTGTCTGCTATCTTCCTTCTATTTTTTACATTCATACTTCTGGAATCTAATATCACTCTTTTCAGCTATTTTATAATTATCCCTTAAATATTCAATTTCCCTAACACTTTTCCCTATCCTGTGCGGTGGTTCAAGTCGGGTGGCCACTTTTGGGTCCATTACTCCGCTGTCCATCCTTACACCTTCTGAGACCAGGGGAACATCATCCCTGCTCAGGAAAATTATTGCCGGAACATTTCTACGGTCAATTCATTATAATAAGAAACTTATAAATAGTCGATTAGCGACTAATACTAAACACTTTTGGGATTCTTCATACTGTTGCTGTTTGCATTTAATTATATATTTCTTTTTCTTCTTGATTCCTTCTTCTTTTCATTAACTAATAGCATATAACATTATTGATAGGCATTATTTTAAAATCCTTTTGACTTTCCTTCTTGTGACATATTTTTTCCGTATCATTTCTTCTTATATCATCTTCAATTCCGAGAAATTCTAAATTATTGTTGTATTAATTATTATCCTCCTTCAGCTTCATTGTAGTCATTAAATTATTCGTTATTCTTCTTATTTGAGCACGTTACCATCAATTGTTTTTATTTATTTATTTTTTCTTCTGTTCGTTACCATCAAAACATTATTTTTTCTATCATTCCATTTTAAATCAGTTCTTTATAAATATTATTTAATCATCTGTTCTCTTTTTCTTGGTGGTTTGTTGTTTGTTAAATCAAATGGTTGCAAAATATCTTAAATCATATTATTTCTGAATAAATTAAGTAAGTTGTCCTTACAGGCTTTTTGAATTTTGGTGTTTATTTCCAGTGGGTTGCTTGGTCGGTTTTCAAAAAATCAGTCCCCTTTTTCTGGTTGGTTATCGTTTAGTTTAACCATGGTCCATTAACTCAGGTAGTCCCTTTTCTCGGGTTACTGGGGTGTTTGGAATTAATTCTCTCCTTGATAATCTTCTTACCATCCGGCTCTCCCACTTTGCTGCTATGAACCCTTCATTTAAGTACCGGTCGTCCGTCATTGTTCGTTCTTTTTTAACTAACAGGTATTGCACCTCCTCTGACATAACATATTCACTCATTTTTAATATCATTCCATTGCCTTTTTCCTCTGGATGATTTACCAAAATGTTTAATGATATATTCCGTCTTGATGATCTGACTAATATCTTCTGATGCACTTCAATCGTTGACATACTTAACAGAGATCTAAACTTAATTAACTCCCTCGGTTCATTAATTGGAAGGTTAAATACATTAATTAATCCACCTGTAATCATCTCCCATTCTTCCTTGGTATTTATTATTTTCTTTCTACATGTTTTTATTATTTTCTTGGTCTTCTTTTCCAGGTATTGATTTTCCTCTTTGTTGTGGCTATTTTTATTTTCAGATGGCATTACACCTTGGTATTCTGTAATTTCTATTTCCTTCCTACTCTCTTCTGTATACGGACTTACTTTAATACCTTCTGAAGTGCTGTCTAATGTTTCATCCAAATTCTTGAAACCACTGTCCATTTGCTTATTTGTCTCCTCCTTGTATGTATCTGATTTTTGGATAAGCGTATTAACATTTTCAAACTTCTCTCCGAAAGTTTCCCATATCTCCTTATTGAAATTCTCCATTTTACGGTTTTGTTCATTCATGGTTTCTTTGATATCTCCATGAATGGTCTCAATTTTTTCATTGAGTTGTTTTACTAAACTTTCCTGAATATTATCTATTTTCTCATTGGTTTGTCTGTTTTGTTCTTCCTGTTTCCTAAAAATTTCATCTATTTTATCATTGGTTTGCTTGTTTTGTTCCTTCAGAGTTTCATTCTGTTCCTTCAAAGTTTCGTTTTGTTTCTTTGAAGTTTCCTCCTGTTTCCTAAAGTTCTCCTTATTTTCCTCCTTGGTTTGCTTTAAGTTTTCCTGCTGTTTCCTAAAATTTTCATCTATTTTATTAAATTTTTCGGCTATAAATTTCATCATGTCTTGCCAATTTGGTTCTCCGCTGGCTTCCGCTTTGTCTGGTTGGTCCCCTTGGGCATCCTCTTCAACTCTTTCTTTTTCCGTGTTTGTGACTACTTCGGTTTCTTCGTTATCACCCGTTGGTTGTTCCATTTCACTGTCTGTGACTACTTCTATCTCTCGTTCCTGTCCACCTTCTTCCTTCTCCTTTTCTTCTGCCCTCTTCTTCGATCTGCATCTGGTATTATGCATTTCTTGTTTTCTCATAGCTGCCGACGATAATTAGGTTTTTTGTTATATTATTTTGTCGAATATCTCAAAATTTCTTTCCTAATTAAAGCCCTTTTACGTTGAGCACCATTCTGTAACGTCCCTCGGTCAAAGTCTCGGAGTCCTATAGACGTTTCCTAGAAAAGTCTCTTTTCGTCTATTTATTCTCCTCGAAAATCTCGCTTTAATGAGAGTCACTGTTAATCCTTTATTGATTGTATTTGCAAATGTTCAGTGTCCGTTATAATTTATGTTTACAGAAAAAAAAAACTGAAATCGAGTGTGTGTGATTTGGGAGAATTCAATGAAGTTGTTTGACTGTAGTTAGGAGAGAGAGGGCCGAAGGTATTATCCCCGGAGTATACAATTACTTAATTTAAATTTCTCCGCTCACGAGACCAGCTGATTTTGATGTTAGCAAACAAATTGGAGGTTATTAACACCAATTGTCGGTAATATTTTTCCGGCTGTTCGTCCTCTTCTTTGTCTCCTGGACTCTGTAACAACTACCCTCTACTAGAAATAATACACATTTTATTATTTATAACAAAGTATTCAGGGTATTTATTTATTAAATACACTGATTTTTATCTTCTCCCAATACAAAAAGTTATAATCGATTCTCCCTGTCAACACAACATTGGTTCTTTCTTATTTGGTAAACACAGAAATTATAACAAAATATTTTTTATCCTTGATAAAATATTAAAACAGTAAATAATTAATTTATTACTTTCCCAGGGTTAATGGTAAGTTCTTTGTGTTATGAGACGGTCAGAAATGAATAGTAAAATACTAAGCTTTACAAAAAAAAAAGATTATATTTGTTTTTTCTTTAGTATGTAGTTCCGGGTTTATCCGCCAGAGTACAGGTTATGTTCTTTGCTACAAACACGAAATTATTTAATGGAGGCTGAAAACGCACAAAGATCCGTTATGAAGGTTTTTTGGTTAACAAAAATTAATAAAGTTTGTTTCACCTCTTTTCCTGAAGTGTTTACTTGTATGGTGCTGTTTCTAGTGTTGAAGTTATAGTTGATTTGTAATTTAGTTAATTTTTACTAGGATACGGTCTCACCAAAAATCTCGAAGTGCTAGATACTAGGCCTGGAATCTGTTGTTAAGTTTCTCAAAATTTCGTCAAATAAAGGCTTGGATGGTGCTACTTGCAGAAGTTCTAATAGGAGGTGTACTTCTCTCGTCAATTTTTATTAAATTTCGCACTGTTTATTCCTAAAGTATTCATAAGTTTTCAAATTTTATATAGGCATTACACTTTTTTCAAACGTTCCTTCTCAATCGTTTTTAACAATTCAATTTATATCTTGTTAGTTGGTTACTGTTAGTAACCAAGAATTTTTTATGGTTTTTTATTGGTGAATCTATATACTTTTGAGTATATAGGCTGTTATTAATTATTATAATTATTTTTCTTATTTATAGAAAAATAATCCTTTTTAACTTATGTTTATAATCCAATTTAATTTATATAAGGGTTTTCTTTCTATTTTCTCTTAAATTTATACATAGGTCTTTAATATTTTGATTTCCTTCAATTGTATTTATTTATTATTTATTATTTGCTTAAAGTATCCTTACACTAAACTATTTTCCTCTCCCATTTTACTCATACAGTATTATTTTATTTTATTATTATTTTATATCTAACCCTGGGTTATCTTATATTTAAACACAATTATTATATTAAACATAAAATTATACCTAGGTACAAAATCTTTGTGGCCTACACAATACAAATTACACAAAATACAAACAAAATACAAAATTAGTCAGTAGCAATATAGTCTACTGCTACAATTAACTGTTTCTCCATCTACAGCATAAGTCTGTGAGATGCTCCTTTTAAGCCACTTACTTTCTCACTATGTACACTATATGTCACTTAGTTATAGTTTATAGTGTTCTGTAATACAAAGTAATCTATAGCTAGGTATATTATACCCATTTCTGACCTTTATAGTGGGGTGATTTCGTTATCATTTTTGGGCATGGGTTATGTAACGTTACACAAAGCCCCCCCACTAGAACAGATTTATTTTTGTTTTACTGGTTTTAAAAAATAAATTGTTGAACCCTTCAATCTTCGGATTCTTCTATTAATCTACATAATATTCCTTCCTTTCTGACTGTTTATACACCTGTTATTCGGTTAATGGTAATAAGCGGGATTTTATATTCAACTCTCTCTCTCTCTCTCTCTCTCTCTCTCTTGGAGGCATATTCGTTAATGATTTAATTTCTCTGGGTATTGGTCCTTCCACATATTACTTGGTAAGGGCTGGTCACACTAATCATAAAAAACTTGTTTTAACACTTATATTTCTATTTACTTCTATAAATTCGCTTTCTCAATTAAGCTTCTGTCTGCTATCTTCCTTCTATTTTTTACATTCATACTTCTGGAATCTAATATCACTCTTTTCAGCTATTTTATAATTATCCCTTAAATATTCAATTTCCCTAACACTTTTCCCTATCCTGTGCGGTGGTTCAAGTCGGGTGGCCACTTTTGGGTCCATTACTCCGCTGTCCATCCTTACACCTTCTGAGACCAGGGGAACATCATCCCTGCTCAGGAAAATTATTGCCGGAACATTTCTACGGTCAATTCATTATAATAAGAAACTTATAAATAGTCGATTAGCGACTAATACTAAACACTTTTGGGATTCTTCATACTGTTGCTGTTTGCATTTAATTATATATTTCTTTTTCTTCTTGATTCCTTCTTCTTTTCATTAACTAATAGCATATAACATTATTGATAGGCATTATTTTAAAATCCTTTTGACTTTCCTTCTTGTGACATATTTTTTCCGTATCATTTCTTCTTATATCATCTTCAATTCCGAGAAATTCTAAATTATTGTTGTATTAATTATTATCCTCCTTCAGCTTCATTGTAGTCATTAAATTATTCGTTATTCTTCTTATTTGAGCACGTTACCATCAATTGTTTTTATTTATTTATTTTTTCTTCTGTTCGTTACCATCAAAACATTATTTTTTCTATCATTCCATTTTAAATCAGTTCTTTATAAATATTATTTAATCATCTGTTCTCTTTTTCTTGGTGGTTTGTTGTTTGTTAAATCAAATGGTTGCAAAATATCTTAAATCATATTATTTCTGAATAAATTAAGTAAGTTGTCCTTACAGGCTTTTTGAATTTTGGTGTTTATTTCCAGTGGGTTGCTTGGTCGGTTTTCAAAAAATCAGTCCCCTTTTTCTGGTTGGTTATCGTTTAGTTTAACCATGGTCCATTAACTCAGGTAGTCCCTTTTCTCGGGTTACTGGGGTGTTTGGAATTAATTCTCTCCTTGATAATCTTCTTACCATCCGGCTCTCCCACTTTGCTGCTATGAACCCTTCATTTAAGTACCGGTCGTCCGTCATTGTTCGTTCTTTTTTAACTAACAGGTATTGCACCTCCTCTGACATAACATATTCACTCATTTTTAATATCATTCCATTGCCTTTTTCCTCTGGATGATTTACCAAAATGTTTAATGATATATTCCGTCTTGATGATCTGACTAATATCTTCTGATGCACTTCAATCGTTGACATACTTAACAGAGATCTAAACTTAATTAACTCCCTCGGTTCATTAATTGGAAGGTTAAATACATTAATTAATCCACCTGTAATCATCTCCCATTCTTCCTTGGTATTTATTATTTTCTTTCTACATGTTTTTATTATTTTCTTGGTCTTCTTTTCCAGGTATTGATTTTCCTCTTTGTTGTGGCTATTTTTATTTTCAGATGGCATTACACCTTGGTATTCTGTAATTTCTATTTCCTTCCTACTCTCTTCTGTATACGGACTTACTTTAATACCTTCTGAAGTGCTGTCTAATGTTTCATCCAAATTCTTGAAACCACTGTCCATTTGCTTATTTGTCTCCTCCTTGTATGTATCTGATTTTTGGATAAGCGTATTAACATTTTCAAACTTCTCTCCGAAAGTTTCCCATATCTCCTTATTGAAATTCTCCATTTTACGGTTTTGTTCATTCATGGTTTCTTTGATATCTCCATGAATGGTCTCAATTTTTTCATTGAGTTGTTTTACTAAACTTTCCTGAATATTATCTATTTTCTCATTGGTTTGTCTGTTTTGTTCTTCCTGTTTCCTAAAAATTTCATCTATTTTATCATTGGTTTGCTTGTTTTGTTCCTTCAGAGTTTCATTCTGTTCCTTCAAAGTTTCGTTTTGTTTCTTTGAAGTTTCCTCCTGTTTCCTAAAGTTCTCCTTATTTTCCTCCTTGGTTTGCTTTAAGTTTTCCTGCTGTTTCCTAAAATTTTCATCTATTTTATTAAATTTTTCGGCTATAAATTTCATCATGTCTTGCCAATTTGGTTCTCCGCTGGCTTCCGCTTTGTCTGGTTGGTCCCCTTGGGCATCCTCTTCAACTCTTTCTTTTTCCGTGTTTGTGACTACTTCGGTTTCTTCGTTATCACCCGTTGGTTGTTCCATTTCACTGTCTGTGACTACTTCTATCTCTCGTTCCTGTCCACCTTCTTCCTTCTCCTTTTCTTCTGCCCTCTTCTTCGATCTGCATCTGGTATTATGCATTTCTTGTTTTCTCATAGCTGCCGACGATAATTAGGTTTTTTGTTATATTATTTTGTCGAATATCTCAAAATTTCTTTCCTAATTAAAGCCCTTTTACGTTGAGCACCATTCTGTAACGTCCCTCGGTCAAAGTCTCGGAGTCCTATAGACGTTTCCTAGAAAAGTCTCTTTTCGTCTATTTATTCTCCTCGAAAATCTCGCTTTAATGAGAGTCACTGTTAATCCTTTATTGATTGTATTTGCAAATGTTCAGTGTCCGTTATAATTTATGTTTACAGAAAAAAAAAACTGAAATCGAGTGTGTGTGATTTGGGAGAATTCAATGAAGTTGTTTGACTGTAGTTAGGAGAGAGAGGGCCGAAGGTATTATCCCCGGAGTATACAATTACTTAATTTAAATTTCTCCGCTCACGAGACCAGCTGATTTTGATGTTAGCAAACAAATTGGAGGTTATTAACACCAATTGTCGGTAATATTTTTCCGGCTGTTCGTCCTCTTCTTTGTCTCCTGGACTCTGTAACAACTACCCTCTACTAGAAATAATACACATTTTATTATTTATAACAAAGTATTCAGGGTATTTATTTATTAAATACACTGATTTTTATCTTCTCCCAATACAAAAAGTTATAATCGATTCTCCCTGTCAACACAACATTGGTTCTTTCTTATTTGGTAAACACAGAAATTATAACAAAATATTTTTTATCCTTGATAAAATATTAAAACAGTAAATAATTAATTTATTACTTTCCCAGGGTTAATGGTAAGTTCTTTGTGTTATGAGACGGTCAGAAATGAATAGTAAAATACTAAGCTTTACAAAAAAAAAAGATTATATTTGTTTTTTCTTTAGTATGTAGTTCCGGGTTTATCCGCCAGAGTACAGGTTATGTTCTTTGCTACAAACACGAAATTATTTAATGGAGGCTGAAAACGCACAAAGATCCGTTATGAAGGTTTTTTGGTTAACAAAAATTAATAAAGTTTGTTTCACCTCTTTTCCTGAAGTGTTTACTTGTATGGTGCTGTTTCTAGTGTTGAAGTTATAGTTGATTTGTAATTTAGTTAATTTTTACTAGGATACGGTCTCACCAAAAATCTCGAAGTGCTAGATACTAGGCCTGGAATCTGTTGTTAAGTTTCTCAAAATTTCGTCAAATAAAGGCTTGGATGGTGCTACTTGCAGAAGTTCTAATAGGAGGTGTACTTCTCTCGTCAATTTTTATTAAATTTCGCACTGTTTATTCCTAAAGTATTCATAAGTTTTCAAATTTTATATAGGCATTACACTTTTTTCAAACGTTCCTTCTCAATCGTTTTTAACAATTCAATTTATATCTTGTTAGTTGGTTACTGTTAGTAACCAAGAATTTTTTATGGTTTTTTATTGGTGAATCTATATACTTTTGAGTATATAGGCTGTTATTAATTATTATAATTATTTTTCTTATTTATAGAAAAATAATCCTTTTTAACTTATGTTTATAATCCAATTTAATTTATATAAGGGTTTTCTTTCTATTTTCTCTTAAATTTATACATAGGTCTTTAATATTTTGATTTCCTTCAATTGTATTTATTTATTATTTATTATTTGCTTAAAGTATCCTTACACTAAACTATTTTCCTCTCCCATTTTACTCATACAGTATTATTTTATTTTATTATTATTTTATATCTAACCCTGGGTTATCTTATATTTAAACACAATTATTATATTAAACATAAAATTATACCTAGGTACAAAATCTTTGTGGCCTACACAATACAAATTACACAAAATACAAACAAAATACAAAATTAGTCAGTAGCAATATAGTCTACTGCTACAATTAACTGTTTCTCCATCTACAGCATAAGTCTGTGAGATGCTCCTTTTAAGCCACTTACTTTCTCACTATGTACACTATATGTCACTTAGTTATAGTTTATAGTGTTCTGTAATACAAAGTAATCTATAGCTAGGTATATTATACCCATTTCTGACCTTTATAGTGGGGTGATTTCGTTATCATTTTTGGGCATGGGTTATGTAACGTTACACAAAGCCCCCCCACTAGAACAGATTTATTTTTGTTTTACTGGTTTTAAAAAATAAATTGTTGAACCCTTCAATCTTCGGATTCTTCTATTAATCTACATAATATTCCTTCCTTTCTGACTGTTTATACACCTGTTATTCGGTTAATGGTAATAAGCGGGATTTTATATTCAACTCTCTCTCTCTCTCTCTCTCTCTCTCTCTTGGAGGCATATTCGTTAATGATTTAATTTCTCTGGGTATTGGTCCTTCCACATATTACTTGGTAAGGGCTGGTCACACTAATCATAAAAAACTTGTTTTAACACTTATATTTCTATTTACTTCTATAAATTCGCTTTCTCAATTAAGCTTCTGTCTGCTATCTTCCTTCTATTTTTTACATTCATACTTCTGGAATCTAATATCACTCTTTTCAGCTATTTTATAATTATCCCTTAAATATTCAATTTCCCTAACACTTTTCCCTATCCTGTGCGGTGGTTCAAGTCGGGTGGCCACTTTTGGGTCCATTACTCCGCTGTCCATCCTTACACCTTCTGAGACCAGGGGAACATCATCCCTGCTCAGGAAAATTATTGCCGGAACATTTCTACGGTCAATTCATTATAATAAGAAACTTATAAATAGTCGATTAGCGACTAATACTAAACACTTTTGGGATTCTTCATACTGTTGCTGTTTGCATTTAATTATATATTTCTTTTTCTTCTTGATTCCTTCTTCTTTTCATTAACTAATAGCATATAACATTATTGATAGGCATTATTTTAAAATCCTTTTGACTTTCCTTCTTGTGACATATTTTTTCCGTATCATTTCTTCTTATATCATCTTCAATTCCGAGAAATTCTAAATTATTGTTGTATTAATTATTATCCTCCTTCAGCTTCATTGTAGTCATTAAATTATTCGTTATTCTTCTTATTTGAGCACGTTACCATCAATTGTTTTTATTTATTTATTTTTTCTTCTGTTCGTTACCATCAAAACATTATTTTTTCTATCATTCCATTTTAAATCAGTTCTTTATAAATATTATTTAATCATCTGTTCTCTTTTTCTTGGTGGTTTGTTGTTTGTTAAATCAAATGGTTGCAAAATATCTTAAATCATATTATTTCTGAATAAATTAAGTAAGTTGTCCTTACAGGCTTTTTGAATTTTGGTGTTTATTTCCAGTGGGTTGCTTGGTCGGTTTTCAAAAAATCAGTCCCCTTTTTCTGGTTGGTTATCGTTTAGTTTAACCATGGTCCATTAACTCAGGTAGTCCCTTTTCTCGGGTTACTGGGGTGTTTGGAATTAATTCTCTCCTTGATAATCTTCTTACCATCCGGCTCTCCCACTTTGCTGCTATGAACCCTTCATTTAAGTACCGGTCGTCCGTCATTGTTCGTTCTTTTTTAACTAACAGGTATTGCACCTCCTCTGACATAACATATTCACTCATTTTTAATATCATTCCATTGCCTTTTTCCTCTGGATGATTTACCAAAATGTTTAATGATATATTCCGTCTTGATGATCTGACTAATATCTTCTGATGCACTTCAATCGTTGACATACTTAACAGAGATCTAAACTTAATTAACTCCCTCGGTTCATTAATTGGAAGGTTAAATACATTAATTAATCCACCTGTAATCATCTCCCATTCTTCCTTGGTATTTATTATTTTCTTTCTACATGTTTTTATTATTTTCTTGGTCTTCTTTTCCAGGTATTGATTTTCCTCTTTGTTGTGGCTATTTTTATTTTCAGATGGCATTACACCTTGGTATTCTGTAATTTCTATTTCCTTCCTACTCTCTTCTGTATACGGACTTACTTTAATACCTTCTGAAGTGTTGTCTAATGTTTCATCCAAATTCTTGAAACCACTGTCCATTTGCTTATTTGTCTCCTCCTTGTATGTATCTGCTTTTTGGATAAGCGTATTAACATTTTCAAACTTCTCTCCGAAAGTTTCCCATATCTCCTTATTGAAATTCTCCATTTTACGGTTTTGTTCATTCATGGTTTCTTTGATATCTCCATGAATGGTCTCAATTTTTTCATTGAGTTGTTTTACTAAACTTTCCTGAATATTATCTATTTTCTCATTGGTTTGTCTGTTTTGTTCTTCCTG
The DNA here is from genome assembly GCA_034769895.1 of Magicicada septendecula. NCBI lineage: Eukaryota > Metazoa > Arthropoda > Insecta > Hemiptera > Cicadidae > Magicicada > Magicicada septendecula. Next base: position 377,377,592 of record CM068368.1, read on the forward strand.
TTTCCTAAAAATTTCATCTATTTTTTATAATTGGTTTGCTTGTTTTGTTCCTTCAGAGTTTCATTCTGTTCCTTCAAAGTTTCGTTTTGTTTCTTTGAAGTTTCCTCCTGTTTCCTAAAGTTCTCCTTATTTTCCTCCTTGGTTTGCTTTAAGTTTTCCTTCTGTTTCCTAAAATTTTCATCTATTTTATTAAATTTTTCGGCTATAAATTTCATCATGTCTTGCCAATTTGGTTCTCCGCTGGCTTCCGCTTTGTCTGGTTGGTCCCCTTGGGCATCCTCTTCAACTCTTTCTTTTTCCGTGTTTGTGACTACTTCGGTTTCTTCGTTATCACCCGTTGGTTGTTCCATTTCACTGTCTGTGACTACTTCTATCTCTCGTTCCTGTCCACCTTCTTCCTTCACCTTTTCTTCTGCCCTCTTCTTCGATCTGCATCTGGTATTATGCATTTCTTGTTTTCTCATAGCTGCCGACGATAATTAGATTTTTTGTTATATTATTTTGTCGAATATCTCAAAATTTCTTTCCTAATTAAAGCCCTTTTACGTTGAGCACCATTCTGTAACGTCCCGCGGTCAAAGTCTCGGAGTCCTATAGACGTTTCCTAGAAAAGTCTCTTTTCTTCTATTTATTCTCCTCGAAACTCTCGCTTTAATGAGAGTCACTGTTAATCCTTTATTGATTGTATTTGCAAATGTTCAGTGTCCGTTATAATTCATGTTTACAGAAAAAAAAACTGAAATCGAGTGTGTGTGATTTGGGAGAATTCAATGAAGTTGTTTGACCGTAGTTAGGAGAGAGAGGGCCGAAGGTATTATCCCCGGAGTATACAATTACTTAATTTAAATTTCTCCGCTCACGAGACCAGCTGATTTTGACGTTAGCAAACAAATTGGAGGTTATTAACACCAATTGTCGGTAATATTTTTCCGGCTGTTCGTCCTCTTCTTTGTCTCCTGGACTCTGTAACAACTACCCTCTATGAGAAATAATACACATTTTATTATTTATAACAAAGTATTCAGGGTATTTATTTATTAAATACACTGATTTTTATCTTCTCCCAATACAAAAAGTTATAATCGATTCTCCCTGTCAACACAACATTGGTTCTTTCTTATTTGGTAAACACAGAAATTATAACAAAATATTTTTTATCCTTGATAAAATATTAAAACAGTAAATAATTAATTTATTACTTTCCCAGGGTTAATGGTAAGTTCTTTGTGTTATGAGACGGTCAGAAATGAATAGTAAAATACTAAGCTTTACAAAAAAAAAAGATTATATTTGTTTTTTCTTTAGTATGTAGTTCCGGGTTTATCCGCCAGAGTACAGGTTATGTTCTTTGCTACAAACACGAAATTATTTAATGGAGGCTGAAAACGCACAAAGATCCGTTATGAAGGTTTTTTGGTTAACAAAAATTAATAAAGTTTGTTTCACCTCTTTTCCTGAAGTGTTTACTTGTATGGTGCTGTTTCTAGTGTTGAAGTTATAGTTGATTTGTAATTTAGTTAATTTTTACTAGGATACGGTCTCACCAAAAATCTCGAAGTGCTAGATACTAGGCCTGGAATCTGTTGTTAAGTTTCTCAAAATTTCGTCAAATAAAGGCTTGGATGGTGCTACTTGCAGAAGTTCTAATAGGAGGTGTACTTCTCTCGTCAATTTTTATTAAATTTCGCACTGTTTATTCCTAAAGTATTCATAAGTTTTCAAATTTTATATAGGCATTACACTTTTTTCAAACGTTCCTTCTCAATCGTTTTTAACAATTCAATTTATATCTTGTTAGTTGGTTACTGTTAGTAACCAAGAATTTTTTATGGTTTTTTATTGGTGAATCTATATACTTTTGAGTATATAGGCTGTTATTAATTATTATAATTATTTTTCTTATTTATAGAAAAATAATCCTTTTTAACTTATGTTTATAATCCAATTTAATTTATATAAGGGTTTTCTTTCTATTTTCTCTTAAATTTATACATAGGTCTTTAATATTTTGATTTCCTTCAATTGTATTTATTTATTATTTATTATTTGCTTAAAGTATCCTTACACTAAACTATTTTCCTCTCCCATTTTACTCATACAGTATTATTTTATTTTATTATTATTTTATATCTAACCCTGGGTTATCTTATATTTAAACACAATTATTATATTAAACATAAAATTATACCTAGGTACAAAATCTTTGTGGCCTACACAATACAAATTACACAAAATACAAACAAAATACAAAATTAGTCAGTAGCAATATAGTCTACTGCTACAATTAACTGTTTCTCCATCTACAGCATAAGTCTGTGAGATGCTCCTTTTAAGCCACTTACTTTCTCACTATGTACACTATATGTCACTTAGTTATAGTTTATAGTGTTCTGTAATACAAAGTAATCTATAGCTAGGTATATTATACCCATTTCTGACCTTTATAGTGGGGTGATTTCGTTATCATTTTTGGGCATGGGTTATGTAACGTTACACAAAGCCCCCCCACTAGAACAGATTTATTTTTGTTTTACTGGTTTTAAAAAATAAATTGTTGAACCCTTCAATCTTCGGATTCTTCTATTAATCTACATAATATTCCTTCCTTTCTGACTGTTTATACACCTGTTATTCGGTTAATGGTAATAAGCGGGATTTTATATTCAACTCTCTCTCTCTCTCTCTCTCTCTCTCTTGGAGGCATATTCGTTAATGATTTAATTTCTCTGGGTATTGGTCCTTCCACATATTACTTGGTAAGGGCTGGTCACACTAATCATAAAAAACTTGTTTTAACACTTATATTTCTATTTACTTCTATAAATTCGCTTTCTCAATTAAGCTTCTGTCTGCTATCTTCCTTCTATTTTTTACATTCATACTTCTGGAATCTAATATCACTCTTTTCAGCTATTTTATAATTATCCCTTAAATATTCAATTTCCCTAACACTTTTCCCTATCCTGTGCGGTGGTTCAAGTCGGGTGGCCACTTTTGGGTCCATTACTCCGCTGTCCATCCTTACACCTTCTGAGACCAGGGGAACATCATCCCTGCTCAGGAAAATTATTGCCGGAACATTTCTACGGTCAATTCATTATAATAAGAAACTTATAAATAGTCGATTAGCGACTAATACTAAACACTTTTGGGATTCTTCATACTGTTGCTGTTTGCATTTAATTATATATTTCTTTTTCTTCTTGATTCCTTCTTCTTTTCATTAACTAATAGCATATAACATTATTGATAGGCATTATTTTAAAATCCTTTTGACTTTCCTTCTTGTGACATATTTTTTCCGTATCATTTCTTCTTATATCATCTTCAATTCCGAGAAATTCTAAATTATTGTTGTATTAATTATTATCCTCCTTCAGCTTCATTGTAGTCATTAAATTATTCGTTATTCTTCTTATTTGAGCACGTTACCATCAATTGTTTTTATTTATTTATTTTTTCTTCTGTTCGTTACCATCAAAACATTATTTTTTCTATCATTCCATTTTAAATCAGTTCTTTATAAATATTATTTAATCATCTGTTCTCTTTTTCTTGGTGGTTTGTTGTTTGTTAAATCAAATGGTTGCAAAATATCTTAAATCATATTATTTCTGAATAAATTAAGTAAGTTGTCCTTACAGGCTTTTTGAATTTTGGTGTTTATTTCCAGTGGGTTGCTTGGTCGGTTTTCAAAAAATCAGTCCCCTTTTTCTGGTTGGTTATCGTTTAGTTTAACCATGGTCCATTAACTCAGGTAGTCCCTTTTCTCGGGTTACTGGGGTGTTTGGAATTAATTCTCTCCTTGATAATCTTCTTACCATCCGGCTCTCCCACTTTGCTGCTATGAACCCTTCATTTAAGTACCGGTCGTCCGTCATTGTTCGTTCTTTTTTAACTAACAGGTATTGCACCTCCTCTGACATAACATATTCACTCATTTTTAATATCATTCCATTGCCTTTTTCCTCTGGATGATTTACCAAAATGTTTAATGATATATTCCGTCTTGATGATCTGACTAATATCTTCTGATGCACTTCAATCGTTGACATACTTAACAGAGATCTAAACTTAATTAACTCCCTCGGTTCATTAATTGGAAGGTTAAATACATTAATTAATCCACCTGTAATCATCTCCCATTCTTCCTTGGTATTTATTATTTTCTTTCTACATGTTTTTATTATTTTCTTGGTCTTCTTTTCCAGGTATTGATTTTCCTCTTTGTTGTGGCTATTTTTATTTTCAGATGGCATTACACCTTGGTATTCTGTAATTTCTATTTCCTTCCTACTCTCTTCTGTATACGGACTTACTTTAATACCTTCTGAAGTGTTGTCTAATGTTTCATCCAAATTCTTGAAACCACTGTCCATTTGCTTATTTGTCTCCTCCTTGTATGTATCTGCTTTTTGGATAAGCGTATTAACATTTTCAAACTTCTCTCCGAAAGTTTCCCATATCTCCTTATTGAAATTCTCCATTTTACGGTTTTGTTCATTCATGGTTTCTTTGATATCTCCATGAATGGTCTCAATTTTTTCATTGAGTTGTTTTACTAAACTTTCCTGAATATTATCTATTTTCTCATTGGTTTGTCTGTTTTGTTCTTCCTGTTTCCTAAAAATTTCATCTATTTTTTATAATTGGTTTGCTTGTTTTGTTCCTTCAGAGTTTCATTCTGTTCCTTCAAAGTTTCGTTTTGTTTCTTTGAAGTTTCCTCCTGTTTCCTAAAGTTCTCCTTATTTTCCTCCTTGGTTTGCTTTAAGTTTTCCTGCTGTTTCCTAAAATTTTCATCTATTTTATTAAATTTTTCGGCTATAAATTTCATCATGTCTTGCCAATTTGGTTCTCCGCTGGCTTCCGCTTTGTCTGGTTGGTCCCCTTGGGCATCCTCTTCAACTCTTTCTTTTTCCGTGTTTGTGACTACTTCGGTTTCTTCGTTATCACCCGTTGGTTGTTCCATTTCACTGTCTGTGACTACTTCTATCTCTCGTTCCTGTCCACCTTCTTCCTTCACCTTTTCTTCTGCCCTCTTCTTCGATCTGCATCTGGTATTATGCATTTCTTGTTTTCTCATAGCTGCCGACGATAATTAGATTTTTTGTTATATTATTTTGTCGAATATCTCAAAATTTCTTTCCTAATTAAAGCCCTTTTACGTTGAGCACCATTCTGTAACGTCCCGCGGTCAAAGTCTCGGAGTCCTATAGACGTTTCCTAGAAAAGTCTCTTTTCTTCTATTTATTCTCCTCGAAAATCTCGCTTTAATGAGAGTCACTGTTAATCCTTTATTGATTGTATTTGCAAATGTTCAGTGTCCGTTATAATTCATGTTTACAGAAAAAAAAACTGAAATCGAGTGTGTGTGATTTGGGAGAATTCAATGAAGTTGTTTGACCGTAGTTAGGAGAGAGAGGGCCGAAGGTATTATCCCCGGAGTATACAATTACTTAATTTAAATTTCTCCGCTCACGAGACCAGCTGATTTTGACGTTAGCAAACAAATTGGAGGTTATTAACACCAATTGTCGGTAATATTTTTCCGGCTGTTCGTCCTCTTCTTTGTCTCCTGGACTCTGTAACAACTACCCTCTATGAGAAATAATACACATTTTATTATTTATAACAAAGTATTCAGGGTATTTATTTATTAAATACACTGATTTTTATCTTCTCCCAATACAAAAAGTTATAATCGATTCTCCCTGTCAACACAACATTGGTTCTTTCTTATTTGGTAAACACAGAAATTATAACAAAATATTTTTTATCCTTGATAAAATATTAAAACAGTAAATAATTAATTTATTACTTTCCCAGGGTTAATGGTAAGTTCTTTGTGTTATGAGACGGTCAGAAATGAATAGTAAAATACTAAGCTTTACAAAAAAAAAAGATTATATTTGTTTTTTCTTTAGTATGTAGTTCCGGGTTTATCCGCCAGAGTACAGGTTATGTTCTTTGCTACAAACACGAAATTATTTAATGGAGGCTGAAAACGCACAAAGATCCGTTATGAAGGTTTTTTGGTTAACAAAAATTAATAAAATTTGTTTCACCTCTTTTCCTGAAGTGTTTACTTGTATGGTGCTGTTTCTAGTGTTGAAGTTATAGTTGATTTGTAATTTAGTTAATTTTTACTAGGATACGGTCTCACCAAAAATCTCGAAGTGCTAGATACTAGGCCTGGAATCTGTTGTTAAGTTTCTCAAAATTTCGTCAAATAAAGGCTTGGATGGTGCTACTTGCAGAAGTTCTAATAGGAGGTGTACTTCTCTCGTCAATTTTTATTAAATTTCGCACTGTTTATTCCTAAAGTATTCATAAGTTTTCAAATTTTATATAGGCATTACACTTTTTTCAAACGTTCCTTCTCAATCGTTTTTAACAATTCAATTTATATCTTGTTAGTTGGTTACTGTTAGTAACCAAGAATTTTTTATGGTTTTTTATTGGTGAATCTATATACTTTTGAGTATATAGGCTGTTATTAATTATTATAATTATTTTTCTTATTTATAGAAAAATAATCCTTTTTAACTTATGTTTATAATCCAATTTAATTTATATAAGGGTTTTCTTTCTATTTTCTCTTAAATTTATACATAGGTCTTTAATATTTTGATTTCCTTCAATTGTATTTATTTATTATTTATTATTTGCTTAAAGTATCCTTACACTAAACTATTTTCCTCTGCCATTTTACTCATACAGTATTATTTTATTTTATTATTATTTTATATCTAACCCTGGGTTATCTTATATTTAAACACAATTATTATATTAAACATAAAATTATACCTAGGTACAAAATCTTTGTGGCCTACACAATACAAATTACACAAAATACAAACAAAATACAAAATTAGTCAGTAGCAATATAGTCTACTGCTACAATTAACTGTTTCTCCATCTACAGCATAAGTCTGTGAGATGCTCCTTTTAAGCCACTTACTTTCTCACTATGTACACTATATGTCACTTAGTTATAGTTTATAGTGTTCTGTAATACAAAGTAATCTATAGCTAGGTATATTATACCCATTTCTGACCTTTATAGTGGGGTGATTTCGTTATCATTTTTGGGCATGGGTTATGTAACGTTACACAAAGCCCCCCCACTAGAACAGATTTATTTTTGTTTTACTGGTTTTAAAAAATAAATTGTTGAACCCTTCAATCTTCGGATTCTTCTATTAATCTACATAATATTCCTTCCTTTCTGACTGTTTATACACCTGTTATTCGGTTAATGGTAATAAGCGGGATTTTATATTCAACTCTCTCTCTCTCTCTCTCTCTCTCTCTCTCTCTCTCTCTCTCTTGGAGGCATATTCGTTAATGATTTAATTTCTCTGGGTATTGGTCCTTCCACATATTACTTGGTAAGGGCTGGTCACACTAATCATAAAAAACTTGTTTTAACACTTATATTTCTATTTACTTCTATAAATTCGCTTTCTCAATTAAGCTTCTGTCTGCTATCTTCCTTCTATTTTTTACATTCATACTTCTGGAATCTAATATCACTCTTTTCAGCTATTTTATAATTATCCCTTAAATATTCAATTTCCCTAACACTTTTCCCTATCCTGTGCGGTGGTTCAAGTCGGGTGGCCACTTTTGGGTCCATTACTCCGCTGTCCATCCTTACACAAATTACACAAAATACAAAATTAGTCAGTAGCAATATAGTCTACTGCTACAATTAACTGTTTCTCCATCTACAGCATAAGTCTGTGAGATGCTCCTTTTAAGCCACTTACTTTCTCACTATGTACATATATATCTCACTTTGTACACTATATGTCACTTAGTTATAGTTTATAGTGTTCTGTAATACAAAGTAATCTATAGCTAGGTATATTATACCCATTTCTGACCTTTATAGTGGGGTGATTTCGTTATCATTTTTGGGCATGGGTTATGTAACGTTACATAAAGCCCCCCCACTAGAACAGATTTATTTTTGTTTTACTGGTTTAAAAAAATAAATTGTTGAACCCTTCAATCTTCGGATTCTTCTATTAATCTACATAATATTCCTTCCTTTCTGACTGTTTATACACCTGTTATTCGGTTAATGGTAATAAGCGGGATTTTATATTCAACTCTCTCTCTCTCTCTCTCTCTCTCTCTCTCTCTCTCTCTCTCTCTCTCTTGGAGGCATATTCGTTAATGATTTAATTTCTCTGGGTATTGGTCCTTCCACATATTACTTGGTAAGGGCTGGTCACACTAATCATAAAAAACTTGTTTTAACACTTATATTTCTATTTACTTCTATAAATTCGCTTTCTCAATTAAGCTTCTGTCTGCTATCTTCCTTCTATTTTTTACATTCATACTTCTGGAATCTAATATCACTCTTTTCAGCTATTTTATAATTATCCCTTAAATATTCAATTTCCCTAACACTTTTCCCTATCCTGTGCGGTGGTTCAAGTCGGGTGGCCACTTTTGGGTCCATTACTCCGCTGTCCATCCTTACACCTTCTGAGACCAGGGGAACATCATCCCTGCTCAGGAAAATTATTGCCGGAACATTTCTACGGTCAATTCATTATAATAAGAAACTTATAAATAGTCGATTAGCGACTAATACTAAACACTTTTGGGATTCTTCATACTGTTGCTGTTTGCATTTAATTATATATTTCTTTTTCTTCTTGATTCCTTCTTCTTTTCATTAACTAATAGCATATAACATTATTGATAGGCATTATTTTAAAATCCTTTTGACTTTCCTTCTTGTGACATATTTTTTCCGTATCATTTCTTCTTATATCATCTTCAATTCCGAGAAATTCTAAATTATTGTTGTATTAATTATTATCCTCCTTCAGCTTCATTGTAGTCATTAAATTATTCGTTATTCTTCTTATTTGAGCACATTACCATCAATTGTTTTTATTTATTTATTTTTTCTTCTGTTCGTTACCATCAAAATATTATTTCTTCTATCATTCCATTTTAAATCAGTTCTTTATAAATATTATTTAATCATCTGTTCTCTTTTTCTTGGTGGTTTGTTGTTTGTTAAATCAAATGGTTGCAAAATATCTTAAATCATATTATTTCTGAATAAATTAAGTAAGTTGTCCTTACAGGCTTTTTGAATTTTGGTGTTTATTTCCAGTGGGTTGCTTGGTCGGTTTTCAAAAAATCAGTCCCCTTTTTCTGGTTGGTTATCGTTTAGTTTAACCATGGTCCATTAACTCAGGTAGTCCCTTTTCTCGGGTTACTGGGGTGTTTGGAATTAATTCTCTCCTTGATAATCTTCTTACCATCCGGCTCTCCCACTTTGCTGCTATGAACCCTTCATTTAAGTACCGGTCGTCCGTCATTGTTCGTTCTTTTTTAACTAACAGGTATTGCACCTCCTCTGACATAACATATTCACTCATTTTTAATATCATTCCATTGCCTTTTTCCTCTGGATGATTTACCAAAATGTTTAATGATATATTCCGTCTTGATGATCTGACTAATATCTTCTGATGCACTTCAATCGTTGACATACTTAACAGAGATCTAAACTTAATTAACTCCCTCGGTTCATTAATTGGAAGGTTAAATACATTAATTAATCCACCTGTAATCATCTCCCATTCTTCCTTGGTATTTATTATTTTCTTTCTACATGTTTTTAGTATTTTCTTGGTCTTCTTTTCCAGGTATTGATTTTCCTCTTTGTTGTGGCTATTTTTATTTTCAGATGGCATTACACCTTGGTATTCTGTAATTTCTATTTCCTTCCTACTCTCTTCTGTATACGGACTTACTTTAATACCTTCTGAAGTGCTGTCTAATGTTTCATCCAAATTCTTGAAACCACTGTCCATTTGCTTATTTGTCTCCTCCTTGTATGTATCTGCTTTTTGGATAAGCGTATTAACATTTTCAAACTTCTCTCCGAAAGTTTCCCATATCTCCTTATTGAAATTCTCCATTTTACGGTTTTGTTCATTCATGGTTTCTTTGATATCTCCATGAATGGTCTCAATTTTTTCATTGAGTTGTTTTACTAAACTTTCCTGAATATTATCTATTTTCTCATTGGTTTGTCTGTTTTGTTCTTCCTGTTTCCTAAAAATTTCATCTATTTTATCATTGGTTTGCTTGTTTTGTTCCTTCAAAGTTTCATTCTGTTCCTTCAAAGTTTCGTTTTGTTTCTTTGAAGTTTCCTCCTGTTTCCTAAAGTTCTCCTTATTTTCCTCCTTGGTTTGCTTTAAGTTTTCCTGCTGTTTCCTAAAATTTTCATCTATTTTATTAAATTTTTCGGCTATAAATTTCATCATGTCTTGCCAATTTGGTTCTCCGCTGGCTTCCGCTTTGTCTGGTTGGTCCCCTTGGGCATCCTCTTCAACTCTTTCTTTTTCCGTGTTTGTGACTACTTCGGTTTCTTCGTTATCACCCGTTGGTTGTTCCATTTCACTGTCTGTGACTACTTCTATCTCTCGTTCCTGTCCACCTTCTTCCTTCTCCTTTTCTTCTGCCCTCTTCTTCGATCTGCATCTGGTATTATGCATTTCTTGTTTTCTCATAGCTGCCGACGATAATTAGGTTTTTTGTTATATTATTTTGTCGAATATCTCAAAATTTCTTTCCTAATTAAAGCCCTTTTACGTTGAGCACCATTCTGTAACGTCCCGCGGTCAAAGTCTCGGAGTCCTATAGACGTTTCCTAGAAAAGTCTCTTTTCGTCTATTTATTCTCCTCGAAAATCTCGCTTTAATGAGAGTCACTGTTAATCCTTTATTGATTGTATTTGCAAATGTTCAGTGTCCGTTATAATTTATGTTTACAGAAAAAAAAACTGAAATCGAGTGTGTGTGATTTGGTAGAATTCAATGAAGTTGTTTGACCGTAGTTAGGAGAGAGAGGGCCGAAGGTATTATTCCCGGAGTATACAATTACTTAATTTAAATTTCTCCGCTCACGAGACCAGCTGATTTTGACGTTAGCAAACAAATTGGAGGTTATTAACACCAATTGTTGGTAATATTTTTCCGGCCGTTCGTCCTCTTCTTTGTCTCCTGGACTCTGTAACAACTACCCTCTACGAGAAATAATACACATTTTATTATTTATAACAAAGTATTCAGGGTATTTATTTATTAAATACACTGATTTTTATCTTCTCCCAATACAAAAAGTTATAATCGATTCTCCCTGTCAACACAACATTGGTTCTTTCTTATTTGGTAAACACAGAAATTATAACAAAATATTTTTTATCCTTGATAAAATATTAAAACAATAAATAATTAATTTATTACTTTCCCAGGGTTAATGGTAAGTTCTTTGTGTTATGAGACGGTCAGAAATGAATAATAAAATACTAAGCTTTACAAAAAAAAAAGATTATATTTGTTTTTTCTTTAGTATGTAGTTCCGGGTTTATCCGCCAGAGTACAGGTTATGTTCTTTGCTACAAACACGAAATTATTTAACGGAGGCTGAAAAGCACAAAGATCCGTTATGAAGGTTTTTTGGTTAACAAAAATTAATAAAGTTTGTTTCACCTCTTTTCCTGAAGTGTTTACTTGTATGGTGCTGTTTCTAGTGTTGAAGTTATAGTTCATTTGTAATTTAGTTAATTTTTACTAGGATACGGTCTCACCAAAAATCTCGAAGTGCTATATACTAGGTCTGGAATCTGTTGTTAAGTTTCTCAAAATTTCGTCAAATAAAGGCTTGGATGGTGCTACTTGCAGAAGTTCTAATAGGAGGTGTACTTCTCTCGTCAATTTTTATTAAATTTCGCCCTGTTTATTCCTAAAGTATTCATAAATTTTCAAATTTTATATAGGCATTACACTTTTTTCAAACGTTCACTTCTCAATCGTTTTTAACAACTCAATTTATATCTTGTTAGTTGTTACTGTTAGTAACCAAGAATTTTTTATGGTTTTTTATTGGTGAATCTATATACTTTTGAGTATATAGGCTGTTATTAATTATTATAATTATTTTTCTTATTTATAGAAAAATAATCCTTTTTAACTTTTGTTTATAATCCAATTTAATTTATATAAGGGTTTTCTTTCTATTTTCTCTTAAATTTATACATAGGTCTTTAATATTTTGATTTCCTTCAATTGTATTTATTTATTATTTGCTTAAAGTATCCTTACACTAAACTATTTTCCTCTGCCATTTTACTCATACAGTATTATTTTATTTTATTATTATTTTATATCTAACCCTGGGTTATCTTATATTTAAACACAATTATTATATTAAACATAAAATTATACCTAGGTACAAAATCTTTGTGGCCTACACAATACAAATTACACAAAATACAAACAAAATACAAAATTAGTCAGTAGCAATATAGTCTACTGCTACAATTAACTGTTTCTCCATCTACAGCATAAGTCTGTGAGATGCTCCTTTTAAGCCACTTACTTTCTCACTATGTACACTATATCTCACTTTGTACACTATATGTCACTTAGTTATAGTTTATAGTGTTCTGTAATACAAAGTAATCTATAGCTAGGTATATTATACCCATTTCTGACCTTTATAGTGGGGTGATTTCGTTATCATTTTTGGGCATGGGTTATGTAACGTTACATAAAGCCCCCCCACTAGAACAGATTTATTTTTGTTTTACTGGTTTTAAAAAATAAATTGTTGAACCCTTCAATCTTCGGATTCTTCTATTAATCTACATAATATTCCTTCCTTTCTGACTGTTTATACACCTGTTATTCGGTTAATGGTAATAAGCGGGATTTTATATTCAACTCTCTCTCCCTCTCTCTCTCTCTCTCTTGGAGGCATATTCGTTAATGATTTAATTTCTCTGGGTATTGGTCCTTCCACATATTACTTGATAAGGGCTGGTCACACTAATCATAAAAAACTTGTTTTAACACTTATATTTCTATTTACTTCTATAAATTCGCTTTCTCAATTAAGCTTCTTTCTGCTATCTTCCTTCTATTTTTTACATTCATACTTCTGGAATCTAATATCACTCTTTTCAGCTATTTTATAATTATCCCTTAAATATTCAATTTCCCTAACACTTTTCCCTATCCTGTGCGGTGGTTCAAGTCGGGTGGCCACTTTTGGGTCCATTACTCCGCTGTCCATCCTTACACCTTCTGAGACCAGGGGAACATCATCCCTGCTCAGGAAAATTATTGCCGGAACATTTCTACGGTCAATTCATTATAATAAGAAACTTATAAATAGTCGATTAGCGACTAATACTAAACACTTTTGGGATTCTTCATACTGTTGCTGTTTGCATTTAATTATATATTTCTTTTTCTTCTTGATTCCTTCTTCTTTTCATTAACTAATAGCATATAACATTATTGATAGGCATTATTTTAAAATCCTTTTGACTTTCCTTCTTGTGACATATTTTTTCCGTATCATTTCTTCTTATATCATCTTCAATTCTGAGAAATTCTAAATTATTGTTGTATTAATTATTATCCTCCTTCAGCTTCATTGTAGTCATTAAATTATTCGTTATTCTTCTTATTTGAGCACATTACCATCAATTGTTTTTATTTATTTATTTTTTCTTCTGTTCGTTACCATCAAAATATTATTTTTTCTATCATTCCATTTTAAATCAGTTCTTTATAAATATTATTTAATCATCTGTTCTCTTTTTCTTGGTGGTTTGTTGTTTGTTAAATCAAATGGTTGCAAAATATCTTAAATCATATTATTTCTGAATAAATTAAGTAAGTTGTCCTTACAGGCTTTTTGAATTTTGGTGTTTATTTCCAATGGGTTGCTTGGTCGGTTTTCAAAAAATCAGTCCTTTTTCTGGTTGGTTATCGTTTAGTTTAACCATGGTCCATTAACTCAGGTAGTCCCTTTTCTCGGGTTACTGGGGTGTTTGGAATTAATTCTCTCCTTGATAATCTTCTTACCATCCGGCTCTCCCACTTTGCTGCTATGAACCCTTCATTTAAGTACCAGTCGTCCGTCATTGTTCGTTCTTTTGTAACTAACAGGTATTGCACCTCCTCTGACATAACATATTCACTCATTTTTAATATCATTCCATTGCCTTTTTCCTCTGGATGATTTACCAAAATGTTTAATGATATATTCCGTCTTGATGATCTGACTAATATCTTCTGATGCACTTCAATCGTTGACATACTTAACAGAGATCTAAACTTAATTAACTCCCTCGGTTCATTAATTGGAAGGTTAAATACATTAATTAATCCACCTGTAATCATCTCCCATTCTTCCTTGGTATTTATTATTTTCTTTCTACATGTTTTTAGTATTTTCTTGGTCTTCTTTTCCAGGTATTGATTTTCCTCTTTGTTGTGGCTATTTTTATTTTCAGATGGCATTACACCTTGGTATTCTGTAATTTCTATTTCCTTCCTACTCTCTTCTGTATACGGACTTACTTTAATACCTTCTGAAGTGCTGTCTAATGTTTCATCCAAATTCTTGAAACCACTGTCCATTTGCTTATTTGTCTCCTCCTTGTATGTATCTGCTTTTTGGATAAGCGTATTAACATTTTCAAACTTCTCTCCGAAAGTTTCCCATATCTCCTTATTGAAATTCTCCATTTTACGGTTTTGTTCATTCATGGTTTCTTTGATATCTCCATGAATGGTCTCAATTTTTTCATTGAGTTGTTTTACTAAACTTTCCTGAATATTATCTATTTTCTCATTGGTTTGTCTGTTTTGTTCTTCCTGTTTCCTAAAAATTTCATCTATTTTATCATTGGTTTGCTTGTTTTGTTCCTTCAAAGTTTCATTCTGTTCCTTCAAAGTTTCGTTTTGTTTCTTTGAAGTTTCCTCCTGTTTCCTAAAGTTCTCCTTATTTTCCTCCTTGGTTTGCTTTAAGTTTTCCTGCTGTTTCCTAAAATTTTCATCTATTTTATTAAATTTTTCGGCTATAAATTTCATCATGTCTTGCCAATTTGGTTCTCCGCTGGCTTCCGCTTTGTCTGGTTGGTCCCCTTGGGCATCCTCTTCAACTCTTTCTTTTTCCGTGTTTGTGACTACTTCGGTTTCTTCGTTATCACCCGTTGGTTGTTCCATTTCACTGTCTGTGACTACTTCTATCTCTCGTTCCTGTCCACCTTCTTCCTTCTCCTTTTCTTCTGCCCTCTTCTTCGATCTGCATCTGGTATTATGCATTTCTTGTTTTCTCATAGCTGCCGACGATAATTAGGTTTTTTGTTATATTATTTTGTCGAATATCTCAAAATTTCTTTCCTAATTAAAGCCCTTTTACGTTGAGCACCATTCTGTAACGTCCCGCGGTCAAAGTCTCGGAGTCCTATAGACGTTTCCTAGAAAAGTCTCTTTTCGTCTATTTATTCTCCTCGAAAATCTCGCTTTAATGAGAGTCACTGTTAATCCTTTATTGATTGTATTTGCAAATGTTCAGTGTCCGTTATAATTTATGTTTACAGAAAAAAAAACTGAAATCGAGTGTGTGTGATTTGGGAGAATTCAATGAAGTTGTTTGACCGTAGTTAGGAGAGAGAGGGCCGAAGGTATTATCCCCGGAGTATACAATTACTTAATTTAAATTTCTCCGCTCACGAGACCAGCTGATTTTGACGTTAGCAAACAAATTGGAGGTTATTAACACCAATTGTCGGTAATATTTTTCCGGCCGTTCGTCCTCTTCTTTGTCTCCTGGACTCTGTAACAACTACCCTCTACGAGAAATAATACACATTTTATTATTTATAACAAAGTATTCAGGGTATTTATTTATTAAATACACTGATTTTTATCTTCTCCCAATACAAAAAGTTATAATCGATTCTCCCTGTCAACACAACATTGGTTCTTTCTTATTTGGTAAACACAGAAATTATAACAAAATATTTTTTATCCTTGATAAAATATTAAAACAATAAATAATTAATTTATTACTTTCCCAGGGTTAATGGTAAGTTCTTTGTGTTATGAGACGGTCAGAAATTAATAATAAAATACTAAGCTTTACAAAAAAAAAGATTATATTTGTTTTTTCTTTAGTATGTAGTTCCGGGTTTATCCGCCAGAGTACAGGTTATGTTCTTTGCTACAAACACGAAATTATTTAACGGAGGCTGAAAACGCACAAAGATCCGTTATGAAGGTTTTTTGGTTAACAAAAATTAATAAAGTTTGTTTCACCTCTTTTCCTGAAGTGTTTACTTGTATGGTGCTGTTTCTAGTGTTGAAGTTATAGTTGATTTGTAATTTAGTTAATTTTTACTAGGATACGGTCTCACCAAAAATCTCGAAGTGCTAGATACTAGGCCTGGAATCTGTTGTTAAGTTTCTCAAAATTTCGTCAAATAAAGGCTTGGATGGTGCTACTTGCAGAAGTTCTAATAGGAGGTGTACTTCTCTCGTCAATTTTTATTAAATTTCGCACGGTTTATTCCTAAAGTATTCATAAATTTTCAAATTATATATAGGCATTACACTTTTTTCAAACGTTCACTTCTCAATCGTTTTTAACAATTCAATTTATATCTTGTTAGTTGGTTACTGTTAGTAACCAAGAATTTTTTATGGTTTTTTATTGGTGAATCTATATACTTTTGAGTATATAGGCTGTTATTAATTATTATAATTATTTTTCTTATTTATAGAAAAATAATCCTTTTTAACTTTTGTTTATAATCCAATTTAATTTATATAAGGGTTTTCTTTCTATTTTCTCTTAAATTTATACATAGGTCTTTAATATTTTGATTTCCTTCAATTGTATTTATTTATTATTTATTATTTGCTTAAAGTATCCTTACACTAAACTATTTTCCTCTGCCATTTTACTCATACAGTATTATTTTATTTTATTATTATTTTATATCTAACCCTGGGTTATCTTATATTTAAACACAATTATTATATTAAACATAAAATTATACCTAGGTACAAAATCTTTGTGGCCTACACAATACAAATTACACAAAATACAAACAAAATACAAAATTAGTCAGTAGCAATATAGTCTACTGCTACAATTAACTGTTTCTCCATCTACAGCATAAGTCTGTGAGATGCTCCTTTTAAGCCACTTACTTTCTCACTATGTACACTATATCTCACTTTGTACACTATATGTCACTTAGTTATAGTTTATAGTGTTCTGTAATACAAAGTAATCTATAGCTAGGTATATTATACCCATTTCTGACCTTTATAGTGGGGTGATTTCGTTATCATTTTTGGGCATGGGTTATGTAACGTTACATAAAGCCCCCCCACTAGAACAGATTTATTTTTGTTTTACTGGTTTTAAAAAATAAATTGTTGAACCCTTCAATCTTCGGATTCTTCTATTAATCTACATAATATTCCTTCCTTTCTGACTGTTTATACACCTGTTATTCGGTTAATGGTAATAAGCGGGATTTTATATTCAACTCTCTCTCCCTCTCTCTCTCTCTCTCTTGGAGGCATATTCGTTAATGATTTAATTTCTCTGGGTATTGGTCCTTCCACATATTACTTGATAAGGGCTGGTCACACTAATCATAAAAAACTTGTTTTAACACTTATATTTCTATTTACTTCTATAAATTCGCTTTCTCAATTAAGCTTCTTTCTGCTATCTTCCTTCTATTTTTTACATTCATACTTCTGGAATCTAATATCACTCTTTTCAGCTATTTTATAATTATCCCTTAAATATTCAATTTCCCTAACACTTTTCCCTATCCTGTGCGGTGGTTCAAGTCGGGTGGCCACTTTTGGGTCCATTACTCCGCTGTCCATCCTTACACCTTCTGAGACCAGGGGAACATCATCCCTGCTCAGGAAAATTATTGCCGGAACATTTCTACGGTCAATTCATTATAATAAGAAACTTATAAATAGTCGATTAGCGACTAATACTAAACACTTTTGGGATTCTTCATACTGTTGCTGTTTGCATTTAATTATATATTTCTTTTTCTTCTTGATTCCTTCTTCTTTTCATTAACTAATAGCATATAACATTATTGATAGGCATTATTTTAAAATCCTTTTGACTTTCCTTCTTGTGACATATTTTTTCCGTATCATTTCTTCTTATATCATCTTCAATTCTGAGAAATTCTAAATTATTGTTGTATTAATTATTATCCTCCTTCAGCTTCATTGTAGTCATTAAATTATTCGTTATTCTTCTTATTTGAGCACATTACCATCAATTGTTTTTATTTATTTATTTTTTCTTCTGTTCGTTACCATCAAAATATTATTTTTTCTATCATTCCATTTTAAATCAGTTCTTTATAAATATTATTTAATCATCTGTTCTCTTTTTCTTGGTGGTTTGTTGTTTGTTAAATCAAATGGTTGCAAAATATCTTAAATCATATTATTTCTGAATAAATTAAGTAAGTTGTCCTTACAGGCTTTTTGAATTTTGGTGTTTATTTCCAATGGGTTGCTTGGTCGGTTTTCAAAAAATCAGTCCTTTTTCTGGTTGGTTATCGTTTAGTTTAACCATGGTCCATTAACTCAGGTAGTCCCTTTTCTCGGGTTACTGGGGTGTTTGGAATTAATTCTCTCCTTGATAATCTTCTTACCATCCGGCTCTCCCACTTTGCTGCTATGAACCCTTCATTTAAGTACCAGTCGTCCGTCATTGTTCGTTCTTTTGTAACTAACAGGTATTGCACCTCCTCTGACATAACATATTCACTCATTTTTAATATCATTCCATTGCCTTTTTCCTCTGGATGATTTACCAAAATGTTTAATGATATATTCCGTCTTGATGATCTGACTAATATCTTCTGATGCACTTCAATCGTTGACATACTTAACAGAGATCTAAACTTAATTAACTCCCTCGGTTCATTAATTGGAAGGTTAAATACATTAATTAATCCACCTGTAATCATCTCCCATTCTTCCTTGGTATTTATTATTTTCTTTCTACATGTTTTTAGTATTTTCTTGGTCTTCTTTTCCAGGTATTGATTTTCCTCTTTGTTGTGGCTATTTTTATTTTCAGATGGCATTACACCTTGGTATTCTGTAATTTCTATTTCCTTCCTACTCTCTTCTGTATACGGACTTACTTTAATACCTTCTGAAGTGCTGTCTAATGTTTCATCCAAATTCTTGAAACCACTGTCCATTTGCTTATTTGTCTCCTCCTTGTATGTATCTGCTTTTTGGATAAGCGTATTAACATTTTCAAACTTCTCTCCGAAAGTTTCCCATATCTCCTTATTGAAATTCTCCATTTTACGGTTTTGTTCATTCATGGTTTCTTTGATATCTCCATGAATGGTCTCAATTTTTTCATTGAGTTGTTTTACTAAACTTTCCTGAATATTATCTATTTTCTCATTGGTTTGTCTGTTTTGTTCTTCCTGTTTCCTAAAAATTTCATCTATTTTATCATTGGTTTGCTTGTTTTGTTCCTTCAAAGTTTCATTCTGTTCCTTCAAAGTTTCGTTTTGTTTCTTTGAAGTTTCCTCCTGTTTCCTAAAGTTCTCCTTATTTTCCTCCTTGGTTTGCTTTAAGTTTTCCTGCTGTTTCCTAAAATTTTCATCTATTTTATTAAATTTTTCGGCTATAAATTTCATCATGTCTTGCCAATTTGGTTCTCCGCTGGCTTCCGCTTTGTCTGGTTGGTCCCCTTGGGCATCCTCTTCAACTCTTTCTTTTTCCGTGTTTGTGACTACTTCGGTTTCTTCGTTATCACCCGTTGGTTGTTCCATTTCACTGTCTGTGACTACTTCTATCTCTCGTTCCTGTCCACCTTCTTCCTTCTCCTTTTCTTCTGCCCTCTTCTTCGATCTGCATCTGGTATTATGCATTTCTTGTTTTCTCATAGCTGCCGACGATAATTAGGTTTTTTGTTATATTATTTTGTCGAATATCTCAAAATTTCTTTCCTAATTAAAGCCCTTTTACGTTGAGCACCATTCTGTAACGTCCCGCGGTCAAAGTCTCGGAGTCCTATAGACGTTTCCTAGAAAAGTCTCTTTTCGTCTATTTATTCTCCTCGAAAATCTCGCTTTAATGAGAGTCACTGTTAATCCTTTATTGATTGTATTTGCAAATGTTCAGTGTCCGTTATAATTTATGTTTACAGAAAAAAAAACTGAAATCGAGTGTGTGTGATTTGGGAGAATTCAATGAAGTTGTTTGACCGTAGTTAGGAGAGAGAGGGCCGAAGGTATTATCCCCGGAGTATACAATTACTTAATTTAAATTTCTCCGCTCACGAGACCAGCTGATTTTGACGTTAGCAAACAAATTGGAGGTTATTAACACCAATTGTCGGTAATATTTTTCCGGCCGTTCGTCCTCTTCTTTGTCTCCTGGACTCTGTAACAACTACCCTCTACGAGAAATAATACACATTTTATTATTTATAACAAAGTATTCAGGGTATTTATTTATTAAATACACTGATTTTTATCTTCTCCCAATACAAAAAGTTATAATCGATTCTCCCTGTCAACACAACATTGGTTCTTTCTTATTTGGTAAACACAGAAATTATAACAAAATATTTTTTATCCTTGATAAAATATTAAAACAATAAATAATTAATTTATTACTTTCCCAGGGTTAATGGTAAGTTCTTTGTGTTATGAGACGGTCAGAAATGAATAATAAAATACTAAGCTTTACAAAAAAAAAGATTATATTTGTTTTTTCTTTAGTATGTAGTTCCGGGTTTATCCGCCAGAGTACAGGTTATGTTCTTTGCTACAAACACGAAATTATTTAACGGAGGCTGAAAACGCACAAAGATCCGTTATGAAGGTTTTTTGGTTAACAAAAATTAATAAAGTTTGTTTCACCTCTTTTCCTGAAGTGTTTACTTGTATGGTGCTGTTTCTAGTGTTGAAGTTATAGTTGATTTGTAATTTAGTTAATTTTTACTAGGATACGGTCTCACCAAAAATCTCGAAGTGCTAGATACTAGGCCTGGAATCTGTTGTTAAGTTTCTCAAAATTTCGTCAAATAAAGGCTTGGATGGTGCTACTTGCAGAAGTTCTAATAGGAGGTGTACTTCTCTCGTCAATTTTTATTAAATTTCGCACTGTTTATTCCTAAAGTATTCATAAATTTTCAAATTATATATAGGCATTACACTTTTTTCAAACGTTCACTTCTCAATCGTTTTTAACAATTCAATTTATATCTTGTTAGTTGGTTACTGTTAGTAACCAAGAATTTTTTATGGTTTTTTATTGGTGAATCTATATACTTTTGAGTATATAGGCTGTTATTAATTATTATAATTATTTTTCTTATTTATAGAAAAATAATCCTTTTTAACTTTTGTTTATAATCCAATTTAATTTATATAAGGGTTTTCTTTCTATTTTCTCTTAAATTTATACATAGGTCTTTAATATTTTGATTTCCTTCAATTGTATTTATTTATTATTTATTATTTGCTTAAAGTATCCTTACACTAAACTATTTTCCTCTGCCATTTTACTCATACAGTATTATTTTATTTTATTATTATTTTATATCTAACCCTGGGTTATCTTATATTTAAACACAATTATTATATTAAACATAAAATTATACCTAGGTACAAAATCTTTGTGGCCTACACAATACAAATTACACAAAATACAAACAAAATACAAAATTAGTCAGTAGCAATATAGTCTACTGCTACAATTAACTGTTTCTCCATCTACAGCATAAGTCTGTGAGATGCTCCTTTTAAGCCACTTACTTTCTCACTATGTACACTATATCTCACTTTGTACACTATATGTCACTTAGTTATAGTTTATAGTGTTCTGTAATACAAAGTAATCTATAGCTAGGTATATTATACCCATTTCTGACCTTTATAGTGGGGTGATTTCGTTATCATTTTTGGGCATGGGTTATGTAACGTTACATAAAGCCCCCCCACTAGAACAGATTTATTTTTGTTTTACTGGTTTTAAAAAATAAATTGTTGAACCCTTCAATCTTCGGATTCTTCTATTAATCTACATAATATTCCTTCCTTTCTGACTGTTTATACACCTGTTATTCGGTTAATGGTAATAAGCGGGAT